>CM018691.1:20051081-20568549 GCA_009363875.1 Mikania micrantha | reverse complement strand
TATCAAATATTATGAATCATATATGAGACTAAATATATTAGAAAATAAATCAAAGTTCACGTGGTTTTTACTTTTTGTTCACAACATGCTTAGGCACTACAAAAATTTTACAAGCTTCACTAAGATTTTCATCATTAATATATCTATAATTCACAAGCATATTTCAAGTTTTTTTCTTAGTTTTTCAACAAGTCAATAATTAACCGAATTTAACCGAAACCGAACCGTAACCGGTGGTTAACCGATTAGTAGTTAACCGATCAAATGGTTATGGTTAAGGATTTACTATTAACCGAAGTAGCGGTTTTGGTTATGGAAATGGCCATAACCGCACCGAACCGAACCATGCACACCCCTAACGAGCAAGATGCCGGTCGGCGGCTTGAGCATTGATGAGAGAGGCAGTAGTATCATACAAGGTCTCTATTGAAAACGATGGAGGTGCCTGAGATTTTTTGGGCAGAAGCGGTACGGCATGCAGTATTCATTTTGAACAGAATTTCATCTAGGGGAGTGAAGGATATCTCTCCCTATGAGGGGTTAACAGGAAGAAAGCCAAACTTGTCTCATTTGAAGATTTTTGGATGTGTGGCTCATGTAAAGAAACATGTGAATACCCTCACAAAGCTGAGTGACAGAAGCGAAGTAATGGTGTATTTTGGATATGAAGAAGTAAGGCATACCGATTGTAAGAGACGTGGTGGTTGATGAAAAAAGAAAGTGGGACTGGAAAGAAAACCTCAAGAGCTGGTCAAAACCAAAACCAGGTGGATCAGTAATTCATCGTAGTACAAAGTATGGAAGTGATGATCAGGAGGATGCTTAAAATGGTTCAGAAGGGGTCGAACCACTATGTCCGGTTACACCTGGCTCGGTAAATCAGTATGAGAATCCTATTGAAGACCCACACGGTGCTTTGTCAATGGTTGGTGGTGTGTCAGAAATGGATCGAAGTGTGGAGGTATCCGGTGAGACTCAAGATGGAAGCACAGCCACATCTGTTAATTATAGCTTCGATCATACACCCCTTCGTGGTTTTGGGGGGTTGGAATAAAATATACGAGAGAGAAGAGGTAGTTGAGACTCATGAACTGTTGCTAATTGATGCTGAACCGAAGAATTATGTATAGGCAGCAAATAAAACAGTATGGCTAGATGCTATGAAACGGGAATTGGAGGCGATCAAATGAAACAAGACCTGGAAAGTTGTGTGAATTACCTCCAGGAAAGACGGTCATCGGTTTAAAATCGGTCATTGGTTTAAAATGGGTATTCAAGTTAAAAAGGGATGCAGAAGGGAAAATCACAACTCACAAAGCTCGGTTAGTCGCAAAGGGGTATGCCCAGAAAAAAGGTATCGATTTTGATGATGTTTTCGCACCGGTTGCCCGGCTAGAAACAATTCGGTTGTTGCTCGCATTAGCAGCTAAAGAAAGATGGCAGATTTATCATATGGATGTAAAATCGGCATTTTTGAATGGAGATCTTGAGGAAGAGGTTTATGTGTCTCAACCTAATGGTTTTGAAATAAAGGGAAAGAACTTTGGTTTACCGATTAACAAAAGCTTTGTATGGCTTGCGACAGGCACCATGTGCTTGGAATACTAAGCTGGATAAGGCTCTAAAACAGGCTGGTTTTAAAAAATGCCCTCAATGGTTATTCGTCTAATTTTTTAAAGAGAGCTTGGGAAATTGTGGGTGATGAGTTTACTTGTGCAATCAACGAAGTCTTTAGGAATACCAAACTTCTAAAGGAAGTTAATGCCATGGTGATTGCCCTCGTTCCCAAGTCTTAGGCCCCTAGGAAAGTCACGGAGTTTAGGCCCCATTTCGTGTTGCAATGTCATTTATAAGTGTGTTAGCAAGGTTATTTCCAACCGCATCAAGGCTGCTCTTAGTGATATTATCAGTGAGAACCAGTATGCATTTATACCTGGTAGGCAAATCAGTGATAACATTCTTCTCACCCAGGAGTTAATGCGTAATTATCACCGGAACCGTGGGCAGCCTCGGTGTGCTTTTAAAATTGACATTCAAAAGGCCTATGACACGGTTGAATGGTCTTTCCTTAAAGACTAGTGGAACATGATGTGTGTCACGTCTGTTGTGTTCTCCATTAATGTTAATGGAGAGCAGAGAGGTTTTTTCCAAGGCAAAAGAGGGTTGAGGCGGGGGATCCCCTTTCCCCTTACTTATTTACCCTGGTGAGGTTCTCTTTGGTCATTGCTCGTAACATTAGGGAGGATGAGGGGTTTAAATATCACTGGAGATGCGAGGAGGTTGGCATTACTCACTTATGTTTTGCTGATGATCTCCTCTTGTTTTGTCACGGGGACCCTAATTCTGTCGAAATTTTCATGAATGCTTTGGAAGAGTTCAAGAATTCTTCTGGTTTAACTCCAAGCATACCCAAAAGTACCATATTCTTTGGGAATGTGAAACCTCAAGATAAAAGGGACATTTGTGAGAGTATTCAATTCTGTGTCGGTGAGCTACCAGTAATACCTTGGGGTCCCACTTCTTTCTACCAGATTATATAAAAAGGAATGTGATCCGCTCATGGATAAGGTTAGGAAAAGAGTTCATGACTGGAAAAATAAATCGCTCTCTTTTGCTGGTAGACTCCAACTCATTAAGTCGGTGTTTACTTCGATTCAAGTCTATTGGTCTTCGGTTTTTGTTACTAAGGAGATAGAAAAGCTGGTTAGGGGCTTCTTGTGGTGTAGAGGTGAACTTACTAGAGGTAAGGCTAAAGTGCGATGGAAAGATTGTTGTATCCCAATTAAACATGGGGGTCTTGGCTTAAAATCGTTGAGAACTTGGAATGATGCCCTTATGTCGAAGCATACATGGCACATAATTTCTAGGAAGAAATCCCTATGTGTTACTTGGATCTATGAATACCACTTGAAGGGTAGAAATTTCTGGGAAAATCCTGTTAAAAAGGACTCATGCTGGAGTTGGAGGAAGATTCTACAACGAAGGGATAAATTGAGAAGCCACATTATTAGCATTATAGGGAATGGTCAGGCTACTCCAGCCTGGTATGATAACTGGCTCCCCTGTGGCCCTTTGAGTGAGGCCATCACTAATAGAGTTACATTTGAAGCTGGTTTTACTGATGCCACTTGCGTCTCAGATCTTGTTGATAATAATAGCTGGAAATGGCCTCGTGATTGGATAGAGAGATTCCCTATGTTGGCTGGTGCCCAGCCGACTCTTTTAGGGCCTGATAGATTAGACAAAGTTGTCTGGAGAACCAATGGGGGAAAGGATGTCCAATTTTGTGTTGCTGCAGTTTGGAATGATATTCAGGAGAGTGGTAGTGCGGTTCCTTGGACGCACTTAGTTTGGTTCTCTCAGAACATTCCTAGGCATGCTTTTATCCTTTGGCTTGCTATTAAAAACAAGCTGAGAACCCATGTTGTTGTTCGAAATTGGTATATGGGGGAGGATAAAAAATGTGTTTTTTGTAATTTGGTTCCTGATGATATCGCTCATCTGTTCTTTGAGTGTGAAGTGCCTGCTATGATATGGAAGACTATGTTGGGCAAGACTAAATGGGGCCATTCCCATGGAACCTGGGAGCAGAGGGTTTCTCAGTTCTGTAGCATGTCCAACACCAACTCGGCCTGGAGTATTGTTAACAGGTTAGTGCTGGGTGCTTCGGTTTACTACATCTTGCAGGAAAGAAACTTGAGGGAGCTGGAAAATAAAAGAAGATCAGTTTCAGAGATCTGCTCCTTGATTTTGGAAACTGTTAGACTTCGTTTGATCTCCATTAAATTCCATAGATCCTTTGCTTGGGGTCAGATTAGGAAGATTTGGGATTTGGGAGGGAGGTCCTATTTGCCTATGAATTATCCTAATATGCAAGGTGGGGGGAATTTAGTCGACTTTTGGGGGAATGGGTATCTTATGACTGCCAATAGAGAAAAGAACAGTGGGAAAACTTGGAGATGGAATAAGTTCAGAATGAAAATCCTTTTCTGTGCTACTCAATTGTTTTGTATTTTTTTTTTCTATCTTAACATTCTTAGATGGGGTGGTACTGTTTTTGCGAGTAGCAACCTTTCTTGTGTGAATGTGAGGATTTGGGTATGGATGGGTATAGGTTTGGCACCATTATTGTTTTTCTTCATATTTATTTGTTGAAGAGAGGGGTGGGTATGGGTATTATTCTTAACCGTCTTTTGGTTGTGATATATGGGACTTACAGCCTTACAGGGTCAGGTTTGGGCAGGGGAAGACTAAAGTTTACAGATGTTACATTAGCGGATGGTGTTGTGGCATGAGAGGGAGTCAATGGATTAAGCACGGATGCATTGAGGTGGATCAACTGGCGGTCAACTATGCGGGTTTGACCGGTCATGGGAACATATGGGATGCTGGTCAAAAGTGGGCTTGGTGTAATGGCTGCAAGTTTTGCATCTTGTGCCTTGGTCACAAAATGGATAGCCTGCATTGGGCTGGTAGGGGGTATTGTAACAGGGTTACCAGATTGTTGAGGGGAAGTTTCAGGTGGCACTTCAACAATTTCTTCAAGTACTACCTGATGCATCTATCTATGTGCTATCTGGGAGTTTGGGTCTTGCACTGGATGGGGGAGTGGGCTTTTCACAGGAAGGGGGTTGGTGGTTACTCTTGTTGTGCTGCTGAAGTGGCTCAAATCCATTGGGCTCATAATGGGTTATTCTTGGGGGTTGGGTGCATTCGGAGCCGGTATTGTTTGCACGGTTCTAATCTGCAGGTCCTTCACATCTAATGAGAATCTGATCACACACAATGGATAATAGGAATTGAAAAGAAAACAATGAAGAAGAAGATCTGAGAAATGATCTGTATTGCTAATGAAAATAGAAACAATTACATCATCATATGATGTCCAGGGTAAACCCTTCTCTCTGCTCAAAGCAGGAGCCAATACATTTACTAAAACTCTTCCTGCCCAACTCATAAAACTCATCACTATTTATAACCCACAAACAAACACCCTAAATATTAATATTACCAAACTACCCTTATCTAGAACTCACTACTACTAACTATGACTAACATACTAATATAATTCTCATCTCTATCATTACTCCCCCCTTATTTAAAAGTCTTGTCCTCAAGACTTGGGAGTTAATCATTGATCATGCCTTGCTTCCGGTGTCTTGCCTTCCGGACGCTTGTGAGTTGGCCCATATCTATTTTCCCAACGCAAACAAATCCGCTTCTTCTTACGTCCTTTCCAATCCCAACGTGAAAGATATCGAGCTACTCGATCTCGATGAAAAACATGTCCCAACTCAGGGGTAGAGGAATGTAAATCGAATAACCAAAACTTGAGAGCACCCTTGTTTGAATGAGTTGTTGAAAGGTCTTGCAGCATAACCGAATGCTCTTTTGAACAACGAACACAAGAGAGAGATCCTTTACTGACGATGGAATCATGGTGCAACGTACCCTCTACATCCTTGTCGGCTACGAAATCATCAATATCATCGTGAATCGAATCCGACTGTTGGATAGTAGCTAATTGCTCATAAGGATGGTGAATCTCTAAACCACTAAATCGTTGCATCAGTTCCGATTGAAATTCAAACCAGGATAGAGATTCATACACCTGAATAACAACTGTAAACCAATGTTGGGCCACTCCTTGCGTACTAATTTGTGCCAATTTCAATCTCAGTTCATCGGGAATACCATTGATATCAAAATATAGATTCGCTTTTTTAATCCACCCCTGAGGATCGAATCCGGAAAAGTCCGGAAGTTTGACCCTCTGAACCTTCCAAGGAAACAGTAGTGATGAAGAATCCACTGGGGAAGGTTGATGAATAGGAGAACCGAAAGGATCAGTGATTTTGGGACCACTACCTGAGTCTGAAGAATCCTCATGTCGTTTCTCGAATTGTTTCATCCAATCAGTCATCATCTTACGAAATTCAGAGGATTCGGAATGATTGGCCATCACCAATTGCTTGATCTCAGCCACATCGGCTTGCAATTGCTTAATCTGTTGTTCATGGAGATCGAGACGAGAAGCTTGATTCACCATAGTTGTTTGAATGAATGAAATAGAAGCGAACGACAGGTATGAAATAAGAAGATGAAAGTAATGTGACAGAGAAAAATGGAATCGAATTAGAAACGCGAAAATGAAATTGAAACTGTAATAACTTGAAATCGGCGCTAATTGAACGACAAATCTGAGAGATCAATTGAAAATGAAATTGAAACAGTAATAACTTGAAATCGCCGCTAATTGAACGACAAATCTGAGAGATCAATTGAAAATCGTCTGTAATTGAGACACAGTGGTGACGATGAAATCCATTACATATGAAATTGGAGACGAATTGCTGAAATCGGATGCGAAGTAGCGGTGAATCTGAAAAATCAATCGCAAATCGTCTGAAATTGAGGACCAGCGGCGACGATGAGAGCCAGTAAAGAAGAAATCGGAATTGTACTGCTGGTGGAGAACGTCAGGTGACGACGACGACGATGAGAGCGTGGAGATGAAATTGGAATCGATTGAGAAGATATCGAAGAGCTGGTATCCGGCAGTTGAAAATGGCGATCAATTTTGAAATTGGCAGAGGAAAGGAAGCGGCAGGTCGGACCAATGATGAGAATCTGATCACACACAATGGATAATAGGAATTGAAAAGAAAACAATGAAGAAGAAGATCTGAGAAATGATTTGTATTGCTAATGAAAATAGAAACAATTACATCATCATATGATGTCCAGGGTGAACCCTTATCTCTGCTCAAAGCAGGAGCCAATACATTTACTAAAACTCTTCCTGCCCAACTCATAAAACTCACCACTATTTATAACCCACAAACAAATACCCTAAATATTAATATTACCAAACTACCCTTATCTAGAACTCACTACTACTAACTATGACTAACATACTAATATAATTCTAATCTCTATCAACATCACTATGGGATCTGATAGTGGGATGCATCTTCCTTCTACTTACCAGGAAATGTTAGCTTGGTATTGGGGTTGGGCTGTTACTGGCGAAAGGAGTTACAGGGCTGGTTCTGGTAGTTATGTGATTCGGATGGGGCTTCATCAGTGGGTTGGGTGTGAGATCTGTCTTGGGTATGCTGCAAAAATTTACAGCCATAACAGTAAACTTTATACTGGGTATATTCTTTTGGGTTGGGCTATGGGTAACAATTTGGGTGGTAGCAGCTCAGTTTCTCCTTGTTTTCTTGTTGCTGCTAGACGGACTATGGCTATCTGGCTTCATGGGCTGGGCTGGGCTGGGCTGGGTTAATGCCTACACTGAAGGGGGTAAGGGTGTGGGTGACAACAGCTCAAATGGGCCTGGTCTAGGGGGCTTCGAACTGTCTAGGGCTATTTTGACTAGTACTGTTTGTTCTATTTTACATTGTATATTTGTATGTATTGGTTCTTTAGATGTTTTGGCCACTGTTTTTGGCTTAGTAGTTGCACCCCTTTTTGTATTAGGTGGGGTGATGGGATGAAATACATCCCTGTCATTTTTTAGGTTCCTAAAACCTAGGTTAGGAACTGCCTGTATTTCGGGAGGGCATGCCCTCTTTGGTTTGTACTCTCTTTTGTGATGATATATATTTTTCCGGGCAAAATGCCCTTTACCCAAGAAAAAAAAATGCCCTCAAGAGCATGCTATTTATAAACTCAGAAACGAGTTGGGAGTGCTGGTCGTAGGTATTTATGTTGATGATCTGATTGTAATGGGATCAAATGAGGAGCAAGTTGATAATTTCAAGAAGAAATTGAAGAAGGTTTTTGATATGAGCGATCTGGGAAAGCTTTCCTATTATCTTGGCATCAAAGTGGTGCAAGACAATGAAGGTATAACTCTTAACCAAAGTGGGTATGCAAAGAAGATTTGGAGTCCGCGGGTATGTGGAACTGTAACCCATCAAAGTGGCCAATGGAGCCAAAGTTTTGTTTAACAAAGAAAGATCCAAGGGAGCCTGTAGATGCAACGAGATACAGGAGCATCGTTGGAAGTTTAAGGTACTTGTTACATAGAAGACCCCGATCTTGGTTTTCCTGTTGGGGTAACAAGCAGATTCATGGAATCACCAAAAGAATCTCATTTAAAGGCCATGAAGCAAATTCTACGTTATGTGAAAGGGACATTAAATTTTGGTTTGAGGTATTCAAACAAAGGAAGCAGTGGGTTGGTTGGTGAGCTGATTTAGAAGATAGAAAAGGGACAACCGGCATAGTTTTCTGCTATGCAAATAACCTAGTTACTTGGTCTTCACAGAAGCAGAAAACCGTAGCTCTCTCGTCCTGTGAAGCGGAATTTATGGCATCTACTTCAGCTGCATTTCAAGCGTTGTGGTTGAAAAGTTTGTTGTCGGATCTTACGGGAAAGGAGGTGTCAGCAGTAACTTTGTATGTGGACAATGAGTCGCGCTCATGAAGGTAGCAAACATATCGATACGAAGTATCATTTTATCCGAGAATGTGTGGAGCGTGGAGATATAATAGTAAAGCATGTTAGCAGAGACTTGCAGCGGGCTGACATTCTAACCAAGCCACTTCCGAGGTTAAAGTTTGGAGAAATGCGCAGTCTACTTGGTGTAGTGGACCTTGGAAACTTAAGCAAAATTATGGAGGTGAGTGTTGGAGGATAATTTCGACTTTCGTTTGACCAAGAATTATTTTCAGTTTTTTTTGTTCGTGGTTTGTTTATTGTTTTAGTAAGTAGTTAATATGTTTCCTAGAATGTTTTTTGACTTTGTAGTTTTTTTTTTCCGTATGAATGAGAAAATTGTCCTAATCAAAGAGTTGAGTTTGTGTTTACAGATTGTAGTTTGATTTCTCTGATTTACCGACAGCATCAACTGTGTCTTACATAATTTGTTCAAACTTACTGGCGATTTCTTAGGCTCATAGAAATAAATCAGCATGAATTGGGTCACAGAATAAAATCAGCACACATTCTCAACAACAATCTGCAGATCTAAAAAGCTCGAGTATTCTTAATAATATTATTATGCAGAAAACAAGTAACTCTAAATTCTAACACGATAATCATATATAAACTACTTATTCAGATCATCATAATTTCTCATGTGAAAATGTTCTAATTCCCAACTTCTCCCCACTCCCCAGGCAGGTTTCTATAACTTCAAATTGCAAGAAAACATCACTTCAAATTGCAAGTATTCAGCCATGCTTAGTTTCATGTTATCAAGATTTAAAAGGCTGAAAAAAGGATGGCAAGTGAACCCTAACAATGTATCCTTGATTCTTGAAATGTCGAAACCAAGAAACATAACAAGAAACATTAAAAGACACAACAAATACGTTTGAACTCTACATATATGGTCCTATTTTTCCAAAAAATATGTATCCTTGATTCTTGAAATGCCAAAAACAAGAAACATTAAAACATATATGGTCCTATTGTTCCAAAAAATATGTATCCTTGATTCTTGAAATGTTGAAAACAAGAAACATTAAAAGACACAACACAAGAAATACGTTTGAACTCTACATATATGGTCCTAATTTTCCAAACCATATGTATCCTTGATTCTTGAAATGTCGAAAACAAATCATGGAGGAAAAACGGTCTCTGTTAAGACAAAATCTGATTCAAGAAGGATAAAACAACATTTACCTTTGATTCACTAAAAAGAAGGCGAAACATGTAAACAATTGGAGCAATCTCGACCGATGACGAGGAGGGAACCACCTGATTATCAAAAATAGAGTCTCCGTGATTCAGGTGGTAACCTGAGATCCGACAAAACTCAAATCAATAATCTCACCAAGCCATTGAACTTGAAATCCTGTTTCAAAATCAAGAAACAACAAAAATTAGGTTAATTAGTTTACACACAGATCAAATCACGCAAAACTTAAAGAAACGTACCCCAAATGTGCCCAACATGAACAAATTCGTATGATACATTCAATTACGCGACGACTTCAATCATCGGTCGGAGCAAACCCTTCGATCGGAGAGGAAAAAACTGGAGAAAAAAGTGAGATTAGGGAGATTTAGGGTGGTGTGAGAGAGAGGATTATCAACTGATGCAGCTTTATGTTTGCATGTAGAATTTTTTTTTAAAATAGGTGGTATTACATGAGATGTTGTGAAACTAGGTGGTTTTGAGAGTAGTTTTTGAAAATGGGTATTCCGCTACCTCAAGTAGCGGAATCAGCTTATGTGTCTTCCACGCTGGCGATTAAACCGAAAGAGTGTGCCACATGGACCTCAATTCCGCTACCTCAAGTAGCGGAATCAGTTAATCAAGTTTATTAACATGCTTAATCTATTCCTATAGTCCAAGTAGCGGAATACACACACATGAAATTTTTTTTTTTTTACATATTAACCTATTCCTATACTTAGAATAGCGGAATACACACACACACATTATTTTTTTTTTTGAACAGCAACATGATTCCGGTTTTGTGTGTACACACCCATTTTATTTTTTTTGAACAGCGAATACACGTACACTGGTACACACTCATTCAGCTTTAATTCAATGCCACTGTATGCATGTGATGGGTAGAGTTATTAATTTTTTTTTTTGAACAGCGAATACACACACATGACATGATTCCGGTTACCATTTTTTTTTGAACAGCATACATGCATAACTCTATTCTGGTTATGTGAGTAGCGGAATACACACTCATCTTCTAAACGTGGTATTTATCTATTCCGGTTGTACATGTAGCGGAAAATTACTCTTACCTACCAAAATTTCACTTTTTCAATAAAACCCTGAAAAAGAAAATGTTCCCACGTTTTTTGCACAACTAGAGAATACCCCCACCTACCAACATTATGAATTTTTGAGGAAATACTCCCACCTACCAACATTATTTTACACAATTAAAATAATATATCACATATTTTTATATTTTTTAATTGACATCAAACTAATAATGTATGAAGTGCAGGGTGTATATTTATATATTTTACTTTTTAAATTGAAATAAAAATTCTAAACACTTTATATTTTATGTGTTTTTTGATGCTCTTATTGCCTATATATATGTGTTTTTTGATGCTCTTATTACACATCATAAACACTTTCACCAAAGCAATATTACTCTAAATATCATTTGTGTTCTATCATTTTCAACGATAAAACGATGTCTTCTTTTCAACCATTTCTTGTTAAATTATACTGGAATGGTGAAACCTCATATGTAAACGGAGTTGTTGATTATGATGAAGCAACTCTCACAACCTCGTTTATAATTAGATACAGAATTACCTATCAACAATTAGTTGATGAAGTCTGTAACCATGTTCAAATTGTTAGACAAAATTCACAAGTGAATTTGTTACTCTATTACTCTTTTCAAGGATTTAGTGAAAGTTCTTTCTTAGTTGGGGAAGAAAGCATGAACATGCTTTATTTTCTATCAGAAAATGTAGTTAACTTTATGGCTCATATAAAAGTTAACTGGCAATCATTTATTCTATCTCAACATAGTAGTTGTATGGACCTCCTGCGAGGTTTTTCCAGTTCTTATGCTGGTGGTGTCGATAATACAACAGCTTTACAAGAGTATAATACGGAGGTTGGTGTTGCATTATTAGATCAGCAGGTTAATGAACATTACGAAAGTGATGGTTTTGAGCACTCTGAAGGTCATATGACCAATGAGAGTGAAGAAAGTGAATTCCCTCCCTCCAATGATGATTCAGAAGGTGAAGGTGAAGACCAAATCCCATTTTCCTCAGAGCAGTATAATTCAGGTGTTTATCAAGGATTCAGTCAATCATTTGATCTCAATGAGCCTATAGAGGAGTCAGACGATTACGTTCTTCCCGATTTTGATGATGAAGATCATATGGACGTATGGAATGAAGATTCCAACGAAATCCGTCTTGGCATGTATTTTAATTCAAAAAATGATGTCATGTATGCGGTCAGAAGATGGAATGTTGGTTGTAATAGGGAGATCTACGTGGCCGATAGCAAACCATCTTTATGGAAAGCTAAATGCAAAACTACACAACCACAAAAGGATACAGTCCCTGTTCAACAGACGCCTTTGTGTCGTTGGCGTGTAACTGCTTCAAAAAGAAGAAAGCATCACATGTGGAGAATCACCACATGGACTGGTGCTCATAGCTGCTACTCAACTGTTATTCGAAACAATAATCGAGCTTTAAGATCCAAAGATGTTGCTGCACATATCTTCCCCCAAATTCGTGAAGATATATCATTTCCGGTAAAACAGATTCGCGCTTACATAAAAGAGAAACTTAAGGTTGATATTACATATTCCAAGGCGTGGACCGCACGAAGAATTGCTATCGAGAGAATTCACGGTAATTGGGAGAGCAACTTCAATGAGTTGCCAAAGTATGTAGAAGCACTGAAGGCCTCAAATGATGGTACTATAGTAACATGGTTCCATCATCCACATAGTACACCGGAATGTGCTGTGTTTAAATATGTTTTTTGGGCATTCGGACCATGCATTAAAGCATTTCATCTCTGCCAACCTGTAATATCTGTTGATGGTACTCATCTTAAAGGATCATACAGAGGTAAGCTTTTGATTGCTGTTTCAAAAAACGCTAACAATTACATATTGCCTGTGGCATATGCAATCGTTGATGAAGAAACTAATGAAAGCTGGGGTTGGTTCTTCCAACAATTTCATGAACATGTTAGAAGTAGCAGCATGGGAAAGTTGTGTGTCATCTCTGATCGACATAAAGGAATAGTAAATGTAATGGAGAATTTTGAAGATTGGAGGGAGCCCAAAGCTTATCACCGCTATTGTCTTCGTCATATTCGAAGCAACTTTATGAAGAATTTTAAGAGTGTTAGCTTGAAAAAGTTATGTTGGGCTATTGGTAGCACAACACAACGAAGAAAGTACCGGTTGGCGAAGAGTGAAATGAGAGGTCTAAGTGAAGAGGCATGGCAGTATTTGAACAATATTGAAAAATCAAAGTGGACTGTGGTGTTTGATGAAAGAAGACGTCGATGGGGTAACTTAACGACTAATATATCTGAAAGCTTAAACAATGTGTTACGTGGAGCTAGATTGCTACCTATAAAGGCGTGTATTGACTTTACCTTTCAAAGAGACGTAGCTCAATATGTAAAGCACACAGAGATTGCAATGAGTTGTAATACAGCTTTACCTCCTCGTATGTGGCGATTGTTTAATCATCGGGATAGTCGTTCAAGAGAACACCAAGTATTTCTTTTTGATCTAATTGAGGCAAGGTACAAGGTTATTTCTAGGCTTCAAACAAACGAAGATGGGGGCAATGATTATACGGTTGAATATCGTAAGAAGACGTGCACATGTGGTAAGTGGCAAATTTACAGATTTCCATGTTCGCATGCAATCGCGGTTTGTCATTGGAGGGGTGAAGAACCACATGAAATTGTCAATAATAGATTCCATACTAGTACGTATCGAGCACAATATAGTGGTCACTTTTATCCACTCACCCACTGCGATCATTGGAGAGAACCAGGTTGGAAAATACGAGGTGATACGTCAAGAATAACGGTGTCACGAGGCCGGAGACGCGCTAGAAGAATACACAACGAGATGGATACTCATTATGCTGAAGAACGTAGGCCTCGGTTGTGTGGGTTATGCAGAGAACCAGGTCATACCATCAACACATGCCCCAACAGACAACAATGATTTGTTGTTTTATTATGTTTTTTTACGATGATGTATTGTTTATGTTTGCTATTTTAATTAGATTTCCGAATTTTAAATTGTTGATTTAGATATGTTATTTTACAAGTTTTGCATTTATTTAATAACTTCAACTAATAAACTACCTACCCACTCACCTTGCTATATAAAGATGCAGTTAGCTAATACACAACATCCCCACTTAAAAAATACTTCTCATTCATTTGCTTTGGTTTCCTTTCTTAAACAATGTCAAACCCACGTGAAAAAAACGTAGCTGATAATGAACAATATCATTCCCAGCCAACCAAAAATTCACTAAGTTGGGTTCCAAATAATTGGAGGCGATTGAGTTTGAAGAACCCTGCATCATCATCTAGTGTCCCAAAAACAACCATGAATGATGTTACAAAAGACGTTATGGATGAAGCTGCAAAAGTTCCTGTGGAAGATGGACAAGATAAGAATGAGTCTCATACGTTGTCACGGGATGCTATGGAGTTTTATAATAATGGGGATGCCCCATATTGCTATTCTCGGATCTTAGGACTAAACAAGCTTCATACCGACTTTTGGGGAGTTCTGTTGGGATATTTGAATGACGGTTGCCTTAATGCAATAGTAAGAAATAAATCTATTTATTTATTTATTTATATAAAATTAAGGTGTTTTTGTAAGTATTTTTAATGTATTTCTCAGCATATTGAAGGTTGGGTTCGACGGATGATGTTTTTAAGAGGTGCAAAAAAAAGGACAAATCCCTCTATCGAATTTGACTGGACAATTCTACCACCACAGTTTCATTCAGAAATGTATGATTATAGAACAAAGTATGGTTCTGAATATGCCAACGGAATGAATGAATTGTATCCTCCATTTTGGGAGGTTCAATACATTTATATTCCAATCTATGTTCAGGCTATTGAGGACTGGTTACTTGTACAAATCAACTTATGTACAATGGAGTTGACTCAATACTGGTGTAACCAAAAATACTCGAAACATTATGGGCGTTTGATTCATAATGGTGTATTGCAAAAGTTTGACATGTTTTTTGATAAGTTGTTAGATGCAGTTAGCTATTGGAGACGTGTTATTCATGGACCCTACAAACCTCAAGAGAAAGGATACCTAAAGACCGGTCTCATTAATGACGACTATCTGCCAAAGATTGGAGGTGCTCTAGGTAAGGACTCGGGTGTTTTTCTATGTATGCTAATGTACAAGCTGGTGCATAAGAAGGCCTTTACGATGGAAGGAGGCATTGAAGAACACTGTATGAAATTTCGTCACGTAATGGCAGATCAGTTTTATAAGACGCGTTTCTTCCCTGATGAATAAACTTTATCAATTGTGATTGCTTTAATTTAATATATTATTATAAGAAGACGCTTTTGTGTGGTTGTAATATTTTATTAACCATTTTATTGTAATATTTTTGTTTTTTTATATTATATTTAAAATTAATTGTCACATCGAGGCTTAAGGCTCATTGTCTATTTAAGTAACCCTCACCTTTCTTATTATGTTGTCTGAGCTTAAGGTGTAAGAATGTCAATGTGTTATTGTGGTCGTTTGGCTATTGTCCGAACTTCTTGGACAGATCAAAACCCCGGGCGTCGTTTCTACTCATGTCCTAATGAGGTAAGAAGGTAAGCTATCTATCTTCTTTCTCAAATATTTCTTCATTAATCACATATTTCATATGTAGGGTTCTAGGTGCCAGGGATTTTTAGGTTGGCTTGACCCACCAATGTGTCCACGAGCTACTGTCATTATACCAGGCCTTTTAAGATCAAAGAACAAGCTGGAAGATGAAGTAAAAGAGCTGAAAGCAAGCATTGGAAAGAAGAACTTTATCATCTTCTTTTTGATTGTACTTGTAGCGTTAATGTTTATGTATTAGTGGAAGTATAAGTAGGTTTTGTATGCACGGTAATTTCTTGGTTGTAATCGTAGACGTGCTTTCGTTATAAGAATAACTTGTTCAATATCTCGAAACCATTAAACACACCACTTAAAAGCTAAACTAAAAATAACATGGTTAATAAAAAAGCCAGTAAATATATTATTACATATAGATAAGAACTATTCATTTCCATTGATAGTCATCATTTGACCAATCAGAGTCTTGCTCGTCTTCATATGGGTTGTGAAACTGACCATTAAAAGGGTCATCTTCATGCTTCCCATAATCCCAAGCGTGTTCCAAAACCTCTGAATCATACATATCATTCAAGTGTTCGTCTTCAGATTCGATTACCCAAGGGTATTCCTGTTGAATCATTAGAGGCTGTACCTGTTCAGGAGGGTTATCTGGTTGGACAATTGGTGGATGTACCTGTTCAGGAGGGTTTTCTGGTTGGACAATTGGTGGATGCACCTATTCAGGAGGGTTTTCTGGTTGGACAACCGGTGGATACACTGGTTCAATAGGGTTTTCATCAGTTGTAGATAATGGAGGACTTTTGGGTATTGAAAATGGTTTCCTTACATTAGCCATTTTCAGATTCTTAAGTTATTCAAAATCTGAGAACGAAGATGAGGATTGTACCCACTTTAATAGGCTTTAAAAAACAAATACCTACCACTTAAAACATTACTACCTACCCACTTTCACAGGCTTTGAATTAAGCTGTGTAACATAGTACACTCACATGTGTTCTGAATAATTTTAGATATTAAAACATTACTACCTACCCACTTTCACAGGCTTTGAATAAAGCTGTGTAACATAGTACACTCACATGTGTTCTGAATAATTTTAGATATTAAAACATTACTACCTACCCACTTTCACATGACTTTCAAAGTTTACCACTCTACCTACCAACTTCAAGACATAATAATTTGTTATAAATATGTACCCATTTTACCACGAATCATACCATCACTCTTAATACACAACTCCAAACCTATGGAAAGTCCAGAAAATTATGATGATGAAGAGGTATGTGATACCCCTCCAGAAAGCCAGAATTATGTTCCAGAAACACCCCCAGAACAGTTTACAACAAACACACGTTGGTATCGTCCAGTTGAAGAGACTAAAAATTGGTCAACTAATGTGATGGAATTTTACCACAATGGTGATTCATCGTCTTGTATTAGTTTTTTTGTGGGAAACATGAAGTTAGGTCAAGAGTTTTGGGGTTCCTTATTAGGATACCAAAATTATGGTTATTTATCAACACTAGTAAGTAATTATACTTATTATTTTTTTTCATATTACTATACAAATAATAATAATAATATATACTAACTTATATGTCTTACTTTAAAGCATGTTAAAGGTTGGGTTACAAGATTGATGCGTTTCCGGTGGAAGGAAATAACTAGGAAGCGTCGTCCAGAGCAGTTGTTTCCTTGGACTATCATGCCACCACAATTCTATAAGTTGTTATGTGAAACACCAAACCATGGAGCTTTGCCATTTTCAATTGGAATGAAAGAAGAATACCCTGCATTATGGGATGTTGATACGGTAACAATCTTTTGTGCTTAAATAATGTAAGTCTTATTTTTTAAAGAACTTCACCATTTTAGAGTTGACATAAATACCTTTTAGGTTTATATTCCCATCGGAATCGAAGACATACATTGGTTACTTTTAAGGGTTGATTTGCGAACACTTGAAATGTATATGTACTTTACTGAGAATTGTGACCCTGCCATTTGTCAAACAACTTGTGTTCATCGGTTGTTTTACCCGATAATAACACGATTTGAGACGTTGTTCAAATCTTTTTTGGACAACATTTTATTCTGGCAAAATTCTCGTATAAATGTCATCCCGCCAAGACTTAAAATATCAGGAACAGAAGTCTGGCCACAATATAATGGTCCGGTTGGATGCAACTCAGGAGTTCTTGTCTGCATGTTAATGAGAAACCTTGTTCTAGACCTCCCTAATCAAATCGAAGGAAATCTACATGATACGTGCATGAAATACCGACGTTTTATGGCAGATGAATTTTATGCAGCACATGCTTAACTTTTACCACGTACGAATGTCTTGTAATATTGTATTATAATGTCATTTTACGTGCTAATGTCATTTTTTGTATTGTCATTTTAATTTTAATGTCATTTTAATTTTAATGTCAATTTTTTGTTTTAAACCCTTATTTTTAACAATGTTGTTTTTAAAAAAATAATAAGAACAATACATTAAAATTAAAGCATACATTACAAATAACAAAATAAACAAAAAAAAAAAACAATTAGGTTCCACAACCGGGTCGTCTTCTGTGGCGGTGAGGATTCCTACGTCTAGATGCAATTGTATTTTGATCAACATCCACATCTTCTGCATTCAGGGTGTTAGCCAGAAATGTCTCGTCATCCAAATCTCCAACACTCATATGTAAATTTAAATCCAATGCAGGCAGTGGTGATATACCACTAAATCCATGTGCATAATTTGGACTAAATTGAGGAGCATAATAATTAAAGTTTTCAGACTCGGGTTGGGTGAACAACGGCAACATAGAAGTTTGTGGGGTGTACACCTCTTGTTCATTGTTGTGTTCAAACATCATATTCTGATTTATACCCGAAAAAAAAGACGGGGAAGGAGCATTTGAAAATTGTGAATGATCTAATTCGTAATTTTCATGTTGAACATGAGATGTACCAGCTTCAAAATTCTCGTGTTCAACATTTGATGTTCCAGCCTCATAGTTTTGATGTTGAGCACTAGATGTACCAGCCCCACTTCTGACATTACCACGTCTTCTTTCTCTCCTTCTTAAATTACGTGGTACTGTGTCATCCACCCCTAAATTAACAGGGCCTGTATGAAGATGTGATGGATAGTGCAGGCGACTCTCTTCATTAAGCATTCCCATTACTTGATTCGCAGTGTTTTGCAACGTTTCAAAGTTTTGGAAATTCAGTGTTGAATCAGTGTGCATGAACTGACCTGCTTGTTGATAAGTCTGACTTATCCCATCCATCTATAAAAAAAAATATGTCAACTAAAACGGTAATATAATGATACAAATCTATGACTACAAAAATATAACTTAAATGACTACGAACCAAGAATTGCGATCTAGACCCTTGATCTTGGAATCCGGGCTGCATGGCCCCTGCTGATTTTGGGTTCGTGATATACAACACTGTACGTGACCAGTACCATTGCATATAACTTGGTTCCACAGTAGGTGCTGCACAACGAACCCCTTGTACCACATTCTCCCACCTTTGGTTCCAAACAGACAAAAATTTTGAGTGAATATTCGGCCAGTTATTATCTGGCTTGCCAGTGCGAATTAAAGTATGCAACTTCCTGTGCTCATTAAATGATATAGGGATAGGGTCAGGAATGCGTTGAACCATTCCAAATTGTCTCATGACCCTTTGTGGTGTATGAAATTCAACCACATCCCAATATATTAAAAAACACTCGCTCTGCCAACTACGAATACCACTCCTACAAATTGCTGGTAGAAATCCAATGACCTGCTCGTAAGGCCTCCACTTGAACTGTATTAAAAAATAATATTAAATTTAACGAAAAATAATAAAAACAACAAAAAATTTGAATTAATTTACCTCCCCTTCCCGTATTGTTTGCAACTGTGACCGGCATGCTCTAAGTGAATGTGAAACGACATCTTTATATGTCAATTTTTCACGCCACCTTCAAAATGATTTAAAACAAGTTATATTAAATAACTTAACAAATATTTTTTAAAAATGTACAAAAACTATTAAAATCATACATTGCACCAAATGGTCTTCGGTTATCAAATTCATGTAGAATCGTCGGTGCAAGAGTAGTAATTCTACTCCATGCCCACAACTGCAATATGTACAGTGGTCCGCCAATGTTGGTGGAATTGTTCGATGCTGCTTTACAAAGGTTCCTATACAACATCGCTAAAATGGCACTCCCCCAACTTAGGTGACCACACGCAGTTAAGTCTTCTAAATTATTTAAAATAGAAAGTGATACTATATTATTAGAAGAATCAGAAAAAAATGTGCCACCGCACAAGTAAAGTATTATACATCGTGCACGTTGCATGCACTCAAAATCTGAAGCATTTTCAGAAAAATTATTATTTAAATGGTTAAAAATGGCTGTTAATTTTATAGCATTTCCTTTTAAATCATTTTCATTAGGCGTCAAACCTAGCAAGGTGTGACATCTAACAATACGATGAGCAAGGGAAGACAGTTGTTCACAGCCAGAAACAACTTCTCCTTCTATAGGCAAACCCCAGAGAATATTAATGTCTTCTAGGGTTACCGTCACTTCACCGAATGGCAAATGAAATGTGTGTGTTTCTGGACTCCATCTTTCAATCAGTGCTTCCAGTAAGCCATGATCGAGGTTACGGTATCCAGAATCAATCACCCCACCAAAACCAGCAATGTCAATGTAACGTTTAACATTGTCTGTAATAGGGTTGCTGCTAAGAAAAGAAAAAAACTTTTGATCAGCACGCCTAAAAACCAACTTAGGAACCTCCCTGTTATTAAATATATCGCGAGCCCGATGTGAATCTTTAAGGAACAAAACATCATCCACCATTGGACCCGGATGCAAATCGTAACTCATTTTTAGTTATAGAAATTCAAATCAAAATATAAAGTAGATGGAAATTGAAAATATGAAGTATATGGAAATATTTTAGATGGTATGTTTGAAAAAACAAATGCCGATGCTGTTGTTTCTTAAATACACATTGAGACTTTCATGAAGTAAAATACACCACCTACCCATATTATCAAATTCTGACATAATTTAAATTTATATGTCATGCATGCAATAAACATGCAATATGATGCCAAAATATAATAATTCTACCCATCACATGCATACAGTGTCATTGAATTAAAGCTGGTTGAGTGTGCAGTGTACTGTATTTGCTGTTCAAAAAAAATAAAATGGGTGTGTACCCACAAAACCGTAATCAGGTTGCTGTTCAAAAAAAAATAATAATGTGTGTGTGTGTATTCCGCTATTTTTAGGATAGGAATAGGTTAATATGTAAAAAAAAAAAAAATAATGTGTGTGTGTGTATTCCGCTATTCTAAGTATAGGAATAGGTTAATATGTTAAAAAAAAAAATTTCATGTGTGTATTCCGCTACTTGAACTATAGGAATAGATTAAGCATGTTAATAAACTTGATTAACTGATTCCGCTACTTGAGGTAGCGGAATTGAGGTCCATGTGGCACACCCTTTCGGTTTAATCACCAGCGTGGAAGACACATAAGCTGATTCCGCTACTTGAGGTAGCGGAATACCCATTTTCAAAAACTACTCTCAAAACCACCTAGTTTCACAACATCCCATGTAATACCACCTATTTTAAAAAAAAATTCTTGCATGTAAGAAAGACGTACAAAACCGACCGGTTGGTTTTATATGTGTAATCCGGCCGTTGGATACTTGGATTTGCAATTACTTAGAATAAAAATATTTCAACAACAAAATCTAAAAAATATCCATCAAACGTTTCATTATTAACATGCGATTTGATTTCTAACTAAGGTGGGACTACAACAAGGTTCGACACTTGGTCCGTTTCTTTTTGCAGTTATTCTAGATGAGTTGTCGAGGTCTATTCAGCAAGAGATTCCATGGTGCATGCTTTTTGCAGATGATATAGTGCTAGTGGCAGAAACCATAGAAGACCTAAATACGAGGCTAGAGGACCGGCGGTTGGCTTTAGAGAGTAAAGGCCTACGCATCAGCAGGTTAAAGACCGAGTATCTATACTGTAACTTTAGCGGTAGCAGCGAGGGGGAGAACCATGTGACTATTGGTGACAGGAGGTGCCAAAGACAACAAAGTTTAAATATCTGGGATCGTTCGTCCAGATTGACGGGGACATTGATAGTGACGTAGCTCACAGGGTCCAAGCCGGTTGGAACAAGTGGAGAGCAGCTACAACCATCTTATGCGACAGGAGGTTCCCAGAAAAACTAAAGGGTAAGTTCTATAGGGTCGCAGTCAGACCTGCCATGATGTATGGGAGTGATTGTTGGCCAATCAAAAAGACTCAGGTGAGAAAGTTGGAGTCGGCAGAGATAAGGATGCTACGATGGATGTGTGGCCACACAAGGCTCGATCGGATAAGGAACGAAGTTATCATGAGAAGATTGGAGGTAGCGTGCATCTCAGCCAAAGTAAGGGAAGGAAGGTTGAGATGGTTCGGACATGTGAGGAGGAGAAACATGCTGGCACCTGTTCGAAGAGTAGAGAGCCTTATTGTGGAGGGAAAGAGGAGCAGAGGACGACCGAGGTTGACATGGGACGACCAGATTCGCCACGATTTGTCGGAGTTGCACCTCTCGGAGGACATGATCAGTGATAGGAGTTCATGGAGGCGTAGGATAAACGTGAGAGATTACTAGGCTGTGTAGGGTGTAAGTTGGTAGGATCTTAGTTTCATAGAATGCATGTGTCATATGTGGTGGTGGTCGATTGGTATGCATGCTAGCAGTGTGTTTAAGTTTGGTGTGTCGTTTGGTGTTTCCTGCTTATGGTTAGATGTCTTCTGCTTAATCTGTTTGTTTTGTCTTTCCTACCTTTAATGCTTCTTATGTGTAATATGCAAGGGTGTGTCTGACTGTTCTTTTATGCGTGTGTATGTGTGAACATGTATGTATGTTATGGCCATTTTTTGTTTGTATATGGCTTGGTGTTCGCTTGGTGTTTTTGGAAAAAAAAAAAAAAGCCGGGGGTCTTCTTAGAAGCAGCCTCTCTACCACATCTGAGGTAGGGGTAAGGTTTGTTTTTGTCTCACCCTCCCCAGACCCCACATAGTGGGAATATACTGGGTTTGTTTGTTTGTTTGTTTTGATTTCTAACTAATTGGTAATTAAATAGATCCAAACATATTTGATATGAAAAAATATATATATCAAATCTCAGGTTATGTTGGCAGTATACCCGGCAATCTTAGCTTATGTGTGTTAACTTGGTCTAATACGGACATTATATTTAAAAACATGGGTTATTATGGGTTAATTAATATTACTAAGTAGAGGTGTTCATCGGTTCGGTAAATGGTTTGTTCGGTTTATTCGATTCGGCTTATTCGGTTCGGCTTAATTGTTTTTCAAAAAAATATTTCCCTAACCGTTAACCGAACGAAACCGAATTCAGGAAATGGTTAACCGAGGTTAAAACCGAACAAACCAATTAAAAACCCAGTAAACCGGGTAAAACCCGAATAAACCGAATTCAACCGAAAAACCGAATTCAACCAAATAAACCGAATAAATCAAACAACCCAAATTAAAAAAAAATTTGAAACCGTTAACCGAACCGAAGACCGAATTCGGATACGGTTAGGATACCGAATTCGGAATTCGATTCGTTTTTTCGGTTACGGATACGGTTCGGTTTTTGGTTTTTCCAAACACCCCTATTACTAAGGGGTCAAAGTGGGTAGACTTGAAATTTAAAAATGGCCCTAGCGGGTGATCAAGATGGGCTGAAATTTAGAGATGTGTCCGTCTGGGCAAAAAAAAAATGTTATGTACACTTACCATTACCATTCTTGATTGATAATAAGAGGAGAATCATCATTCATGATTTGCTCATGGATGGCTAATGATTGATTGATGTTCTTTGAAACCTTAAATCCCTAATTGTTGGTTTGAAGAACAAATTCTTGATTGAATTCTACATATCTTGTTGTTCATCAAAGAAGTCGTAAGTTCTTTAATCCATCATGTATGTTCTTCAACTTCACAATTCTTTTTCGCTGAGTATAACTTCATATCGATCTTCAATTTGTACAGTAGCTTATGGTTTTAGAAGTTAACTAATTGATTTAATCACAAATTGTATGATAGATTGTTTAATTTGAAAAGGTTTTTGAGACTTTGAACTAATTTCTAGCATTTTTAGTGCATCAATGGAAGTTATACTGAAATTTTGAAACGTAGTGCTCTCTTATGCTTCACACCCCTGCTTGTTCTCAAATCGATCATCTTGTTTCATGACCCTGATGTTGTGTTTCCATCTTATCTTGCTTCATGTTTTAGAAACATGAATTTTGTTTTAAGGCTTTCATATTGTTTGAATTAGGGTTTTTTTATGTGTAAGTATGCTGAAGTGTGATGTTTCTCAAATTGTTTTTAAGTAATATTAGATTGAAACATATATCATTCTTATCAATAGTCTTTTGGTATATCACGGATGAATTGGAAAAATTAAAGCAATTGTTACCAACAATTGTTTATTTTGTGTCGTTTCTAAGCCGCTTGCAGATTGTAATCAACAATTTGTTGTTTTTTTTTAGTTTTTAGTATTAGTTTGGTCATTTTTAACACGCTCGTTTTGACCCGAACCAAAATGATCATTTTTCTAGAATGACCCGTCTTGACTCGAACCCATATTGACCCATTATCCAACCCGACCTGCCCATCTTGCTAACTTAGTATAAATGTTTATGGAATATCAAATAATTTTACTAGATTGAATTGTTATACATCATATGTTAGAATTTCATGTTTTTTACAGGAAATAAAATGTAATATGCACTTATATAGTACCAAAAAGTTATATAATTAAAAGACATGAAAATTTTTTATTGAATAAACACTTTAATTACACGTGTTCAATAAAATAGAATGCAAATTGTATTATTGCCTAATGCATGCAAGGATGCATATAAAAATATATGCAACATGCACGCACTACAACACTAATATTAACATCAACAACATATAAAAATCATAGGTGTTTAAAAAAATATGAAATCTGAACAAAACAGAAACCCAAATCGTGTCCAAATCCAAAAAAATCGATTCCAATCTTGATTCGGGTTGTTCGGATTCGGTTGTTGTTCGGGTATTAGGGTCAGATTAGGATTTATGAATTCGGGTTGTTCAGGTATACGAATAATCAGATTACAAGACAATAAACCATTACTAAATTCGAGTTGTCTACATAGTATGTATGTGTATGTGAATGTAATGACGGGCCAGATATTTTTTAATAGGGATACCTTTTCCAAAACTTTTATTTCTACCAACTACATACCTTGTCGGTTATGTTTATGTTGGATCAGATAAAAATAATAACTTTAGTTGTCATAACTGAAATACATTGTTGTTTAAAAATAAAGAATAAATACACAATGTCAATAAACTTGGTTAAGAATATAAAAAATATTAGCAACCAAAATATGCAAACTCTACACGAAAACATAATTCTGTCAATAACATTCAAACATCTTTAGTATTTTTGATCATACTTGATTGTATGTGCAGGTTCCTCCAAAAAATCTCATGGAGTTACAAAAATTTGCCACATGTATTTTATTAATGATTTGAAATGAGATTGTGCGACCCCGATCCCCATAAGATAAGTCCACCTTGCATGTATGTATGTATTTGCTTACCATACTTTTCTTTCATACCAACTATATGCATTTTTACAATCATTAGTGTTGACAAATAAAGCAAACAAACATTGAAAACTTAAAAAAATTAATAACATCTTAGTTGTTGGGTCAGGTTACTATCACATTCCTTGAATTAAAATAATGTTAGTATGGTCTCCTACCGAATATATACTACTATAATCTGCCACAAGTTTCGTGTTCGAAACTACTAGCATAATTGGTATGATTGAGACCGACCAGAATGATCACAACTTTAACCAACAAGTAAACCTACCGAAATCCTAAAGACCTAAAATGAAATTTGAAAATAAATAGGGAGGTTCATACAAGTCCCATATGAACGCCCCATTTGTGGTGCACGCATATAATGTATATATGTGTGGGCCCTTAAGGGGCAAAAGTAAAAGTGCACTAACTTTAACGTTATTTCAATTATTTTGTGAAAATAACGTTAAAATCATTGGGATGACCAACTTCAAACGATAACTTTGAGCCGGGGACTCTTTCGGAGCAGCCTCTCTATCCCGATTGGGATAGGGGTAAGGTTTGTGTCTATCTTTCCCCCCCAGACCCTACTGAAAAGTGGGAATATACTGGGTAAGTTTGTTGTTGTATACAAGTCCCATATGAAATGGGTTGCATAAAGTACATGTTCTTGAAACTAGTGGGTGATAATTGTGTGGATGTTTGCATAGTGTGCATATGCATTATTGATAAAGTACATGTTCTTTTATAAACCCACGTAAAACATACGTAACATTGTTCCCAGATATTACGTATGTTTTACATGGTTTTACAAAATATTTTTTAAAAAATATCTACTCGGTGTTTTTTTGTTTTTTTATAAAAATGTGCCAAATAATGTTAGAAACCCGTAAAAAAAATTAAAAAAATGTTTTTTTACATGGTTTTCACACCAAGGAGGGGTTTTCAAATTATCTATATCGAGAGTGTGTGTGTGTGTGTGTGAAACATACTATGAGCTCATACTTAATCAAACACATAACACACACATAAATAAAGAGTAAAAAGGATACATAAAGCCAAAACAAAACAACCAAAATACCAAAGAGCAAAATCCAGAATATAACCTACAAAAACAGGATACATTTGACAACTCTCACTAACTTTGATTAAACTCATTTCGGATGCGTTAGAACCGTCTCGTCGAAACTTAAACTTAAACACTAAAGCTAACTGTAACCCAAAATCTCAAAGCTAAACCCTAAACATTAAAACTAAACCCTAAACCCAAAAACTAAACCCTAACAAGCCAAATAAAAGCCCTAAAATATAAAATTTTGAAGCTATCGTTAGACTAAATGATAAAACCTAATTTCTAAACACTCAAAGCTAAAATCGTAAAGTTCGATACTACGGTTCCAACGCCTTCAGAGTTAGTTCAATCGGAGTTTGCCAGAGTTGTCGAATGTCGTTTTCATAATTGTTTTTAGGCAAGATTTTGTTTTTATTTGATGCTCCCTCTATTATTATAATTTATAAAGAACACACGAAGCCATTCAATTTACATGCAAGAAATATAAAAGGCAATAAGTTGTTGTGCCGGTATATATAATTATGGTTTGTTTCTATCGCCAGCGGCATAACGATTTTCAGAGATGCTAAGACCTGCTGTATGAAGTTGTTTTTGTTTCTTGACAAGATTCAGTGCAGTTTGCCTATCTTCTTTTGCATCTACACAATCCGCTTGCAAAAAAGGGTTACAACCTCAACTTATCATATCATATTTCCAACACTGCAACAACATACTTAGGTTGCAACTTATCTATTCGATTGTCATGAAAACTATAGTATTTTGGCAGCTGAAACTTTACAAGGATACATGCATCAAAAAAATTGGATTCAGGCATTAGCCCGGACGTTTGGGCATGGGATCAATTGGCATGAATTTTTTTGCAGGTATGGTATGAGATTAGTTGACACCCAACATGATTCACAAAAACCATATACATGTTTACCCTGATGTTCAGCCTCTAAATTCGAATAAAAGATTCAATCAAAAACTCACAAATGTGACATTTATACAGCAAAAAACTAAAACTTGATTGAATGTACAATTTAACCAAAGACTTTCACCTCTATTTATATTAAAATAAAACACAAAAAGTCAAACCTTTATCCCTAAAAAACTAAACTTTCGAACTTTAACCCTTAAACTATTTGATGTTTACAAGATTAGTCCAACAATCACCCCCTAATCTTGTAATGTTCATTCCTTTATCACAAAAGCGTGGGCCCAAAACCATCATTTTGAGACAAATTGTGTGAGAACACTCCAGATTTGTGACAAGTGTCCCTAATTATTTTGATTTATTAAGTACTAGGTCAATATCCCGTGTATTACATGGGTTAAATAAAAAAATAATAAATAGTCAATAATAATATGATTAATAATTTATATAGTTTAATACATAAGTAATAAAATAATAATATTATTTATTTAAACACTAAGTTTATTAAATTTTGTTTTTTTGAATATTTCGTTTTGAAAAACAATTATTGAATATTTTATATTTCATAATAATTTGGATTCTATTTATAAACCTTTTTTAATTTAAAAATGTATAAAAGTATATTTAATATTTAATATTATTATTATTGAATATGAGTGCATTTAATAGTAGAGAGAGGCGGGAAAAATTTTATAAGGATAGTCTAGAAAAGAGACATGTGGCACATTGTTGGTGCATATTTCGCTGCTGGTCGAATAACTTAGATTAATATTTGTTCATTTGTAATCACTTGTATGTATTTGTATGTTGTTACACTGGGAACTGAGTCATTCGCAAGGGCATATGCGAATGGATTTAATGTAAATGGGTCCATTCGTACGAATGGAGTGCTGCACCTATATATACCAGTTTTCAGTGTTTGGAAAGTTAAGGTTTTGAGTGTTCTAGGGTTTTGGAGCATGAGAGGGTGAGAGATCATGCTCGATCTCTCCCCAGCAACACTATGTTCTTTTATGATATGGATTCGATCTTGTAATCATTGGTTTATTCAATATACAATCGGTTTGATTCATACTCGTCATGTGTTCTAGCCCTAACCTTCTGTCCAATACTGAAATCGTCAGTCCTTAACGTTTTTTCACACATTTTATTTTGATTTATTATTATGGAAAAAATACACCTTACGAAAATGTAACACACATGTAACACTTTTTAGTATTTCAATAGTATTTTGGTGGTATAGTGTTCAACTCAAGGGGATTTAGATAATTTAAAATGATGGATAAAGTAAATAAGTGTTAGTCTTTTGCTCTATAAAATGCGTAAAAAAACATGTAAAATGTATAAAATGCGAATCTTAAAAAAACAGGTAAAATGTATAAAATGCGAAGCTTTAAAATTATGGATAAAGTATGTACGCACACTGTATGTGTAAAAAACATGTAACAACACGAGTGGTAGTCTTTTGTTGTATAAAAGGCGAATTTTAAAAAGAAAATGAAAAAACCACAGTTAACGAAAGTGTAACACATATGTAACAGATTTTTAGGGATTTCGAGAGAATTTTGGTGGGATGGTATTCAGCTCATGGGGTATTAGATAATTTAAAATGTTGGGTAAAAGTACATAAGTGTAAAATCACCTTTATACCCTTCAGTCTCTCCTCATGGTGGTGGTTGTCACACCCCGAGCCGGCGGGCTGGATCGAATGTCCCGCCGGGCGAAAGGTTCCCGGGGCGTGATATCGTTGTGATAATCAATATGATCAGACTGTTTACATAGCACATGATAAATAAATGAGAAATGCTGACACGACAATGATATAGAATTACAAGATTAAATTACAATGTATCGTTCATAATTTAACCAAGTAAATTTATCCAAAAGAATCAATGAGTTTATATCTTGTCACTATACAAGATATACAAAAGATGATTCGCTTTATTGTCAATCAAAAGTATGCAACACCAAAAGTAGCTATGCCTTCTAAAAGTCCACTAGCTATGTCCCTGTAATCCTGGTGACTAAACATGTTCATCTCCTGAGAAAACATGCATTTAAACAAAGTCAACACTAGGTGGGTGAGTTCATAAGTATGTTAGTTGAAAACCTTGATTCATTCACATGCACAATCACAATGTATGTTTTGTTACTTGTATGTTGTTTGTTCACCCGTTCACCCAATGGCTTCTCAATAGTTATATTTACAAATTATATATCATCCTAGTAGTGATGCTTATATATAGGGCATATGTAAGGGAACCAAGCCCTAGCCAACATCCCACCACGTCACTACTAGAACTCCACACTACTTGTAATACAACTATTGATTTCCATCTCAATTCCACATGTTCATCTCATTGTTGTTCACATGTGATATCATGTATAGAATAATATGGTAGTAAAGTTGTAGTTATCCAACCGAAGTATTGATAACCATTATATGTATTAAGGATATTAGCTTTACTTAATCTGCTCCTTGTATCATTCTATTGCTTGTGGGGTTAACTGTATATTCACTTTTAAATATTAAAAGTGTTAGTTAACTATTTGTCATTTGTTCTCAATGCGAAGTGCATAGAGCCTAAAAGGAATCCATTGCAATCCTCACGAAATCAGATTTCAATGCATCCGATTTACCTCTACCACTTTGTGATCCCATTGCCCTCATCGAAACTGTTACTAATAATATGACATGAGAGAAAATAAATTCCTCAGTCTACTAGTCCACAGGTAATGATGGATGATGTACATCGATGTTGTTGTTTGTTCTCAATGTGGGATGTTCTCAATGTGATTAACAAGGTTAAATAAGATCTTGTCTTATTACGTTATGTTAATCATTGTGTGAATGATGTTGTTATCATGAAGTTACGTTATCATGATTATCATTCCTTGTAATCCATATGGTCACCATATAATCCTTAAGCCGTAGTAAGAACTAGTCTTACTACCCTTAAGTGACGCAGGTGGTGGATGATAAATGCTCCATACTATCGCATAGTATGTTTTAAGTTGTAAACTAAACGTTATAAGTACTTGACTTATCACACTTAGTTAATTATAATGTTGAATGGTATTAAGAAGATGTATTATCTTCTGATCATTCGTGCGTTTTATTGTGTCATCATGTTTCTCTGTAATTGTCTCCAATGTTTGTTTATGTATGAATTATCCCAAAAGTTGCTCATGTAAGAATAACTGAGTGTTGTAAGATAAAATCTTATAACTATGTTATTCTAATGTGTTGATGAATTATGAAGATATATTATCATGTTCATTTGATTATCCCTGTCATGTCATGATCATGCAAACATGTATACAATGATAAGCGATAATAAGAAATTTAATATTATCTAAAATCAAAGAAATAGCAATATGTTAAGCAAAACTTTTAAATAAACAAAAGTAAAGCATGTTTCTCAGCCCCGTGAGTTTAAAATCAGTTAAGATTAAAGAAAATGGGCATATGAACTCACCTTGTTGTTGTAGTGGTTGACTTAGCTTAAATTAGAATGCACGCGCTCTTGATTGCATTTGTAGTATGTTCACGATCCTGTATTGATTTCATGTTGTATTTAACCTATAAGTATTGATTGCAATGGATTTGTGTGTGTGTGTGTTAGCCATGTGTTGGCTAACATTCGTGAGTCGCGGTCATCATTCGGCCCCATTTAATTGTTAAGGATTTTGTTATCACATGCCTATCATGTATCGGCTTATTACACTTCGTTGTCAACTTTTCGTTTCACTTGAATTATCATTGTGACAAAAAGAGTTTTAAGTGTAGAACTTAAGTTACATATTAATTACTCTTTGTGTCTTGTGATATAACCTTGCATCATGATTGTTTTGTTTCTATCCATCCTTAAATCATTTGTTGCCATCTTCTAAACTCATGATTTCAATTTTTAGGAAACCAATTCAACCTTACCACCTTTGTAGTAAACTAAGTGTAACATTTGTGCATTTAGTCATGTAGTCGTGAACAGTGTTAGAACAGTGTGTATCCATGTTCAGTCAGTCAATGTGAATCATGTGTTCATTATGTGCTTGTGTGTTAGAATCTTTATTATTTAACAAGTATGTATTACTTATTTACAGTCGAGTTCACTAGGCAAGAACAGTATCTTGTTATATCGAAACAGTGGTGGGCAGCGAGAGTGAGCCCTATATATATACTGCGTTCGGTGTAACAGGATAGTGTTAGTGTGTATTGTTAAGACGAATATTATAACAATTAATTAATTCAACAAGAATCGTAATACGTAAGCGAGACTGAGTATAGTTATGGGTGACGATCCATAATGATACGAATGTTGAACTTATAATTATGATTAAACGACTTTAAATAATTAATACGATCGAAAAACGTACACAATTGCGGGTATACACGTAATTGTGAATGTTTAACGATCCGACAACGCACGAAGAGTAAAAATAATTAAATTAATTATTTTATATTTTTACAATTTTGAAACTCATCATTTTAATGAGTTTAACAACTCTTTTATTTTAAAACCGCGTAAAATACGCGTTACGTTCCGGAAACGCGAACCGAGCGACCGAAACGGACCCGAACACCACCCGGATTATAAAAGCCTTGAACAAGGCTTAAATCCTCATTTATTTCACCTACACCACTTTCTCTCACTAGAATTTTCGGCTAACCCTTTCTCTCTCTAAAAACCGAGCTTTAAACGCGCGTATCTCCTTCGTTTCTCAACGGATTTCGGTGTTCTTGGTGTCCACGCGTAGCTCTCGACATTCTCTACGCAGAAGTACAAGGGATCTGGAGTTTTAACCACGGAATCTTGAGGTATTTGAGTTTGAAAAATCTGGAAATTGGGGTTTTCATATGTGTAATTGTTAAAACTCGACCTATACCCGGTTCTTGCTCATTATCTGTCGAGATAACCACTTGCGAGTGTTCGGAGATGAGGATTAGAGGCATGGGAATGGTTAGATCAAAGGAAGAAAGTCGAATGGTGATGAAGATGACAGGTTCGGGAGTCGCTCATCAACATCAGCAATGGAACGAACCTGCTAGGGTCCCTTGGCCGAACCAGTTGTGTGAGGCGAACCCTAACAAACCCACATGGTTCGTTGCCCGACTAGCCGAACCCTAGGGACCCTCACGAACCCTTCCTTGCGACGAACCATCATCATCATCGCACACACGAACCCTACTTGGACACGAACCCTCATGCAGAGGCGAATCCAGCCGAACCTTCAACCACCTAGCGAACCTTGATGCATGATGAACGAACCCTTCTGTTGCAACATAGACGAACCCGCATGTTCATCAGCCATTAGCCGAACTCTTGAACAGCTCAACATGAACGAACCTTGGCTAATTAATCTTGACCGAACCTTGGTGGTGGTCTTGACCGGCGAACCTAGCCTCAAACCTAAAAGGTTCGCTGTTAGATGTGGGCAGCCCATCAGCCATTCGGCCCAACCCCACCATACTCGGCCCAATTTTATTAGTACTCGGCCCAATAGTTAAGATCAAGCCCAATTGAGTTATATAAACTCGTTTTGATCTAAAGTGGCCCAATATTACCTTGGAACCTTACTTGGCCCATTAAGGTCTTTAGTTGAACCAATGTCACATTGGAACTTTAAGTGGCCTACCTAAACATTTCTTAGCTCAACACCAATCTTATAGGCCCAATTCAATTCCATTTGGCCCACTAAGATTTTAATTGGGTTGATATCGTCTTTGGCATGTTACAAGGCCTATATACAAGTTATTGGGCCAACATCACATTCACTTGGCCCAATATCATATTAAATTGGCCCATTGGTAACCTAAGTGGCCCATGGACCTTCATTTAAGCCTATTATCATAATTATGGGCTTAAGGCCCATTGTAGGCCACAACTCAAAGTGATTGTAATTTGATCTTAGTTAGTTTAAGTTACAACTTAAACTAATAATGGGATCAAGTCACAATCTCAAGAACTTAAACAATTGGAACATCTTTTCATAAGTCATGTTAATCAATGGTTATCAAATCCTAGAACATTTATCATTTTATGCATAAGGTTTATGCAATGGAACATTTCATATGCGTTTCTTGGACCCATGATCAATCAAGTGATTCAAATCATAACTTTCAAGTTTTCACAACAATCATAATCATGAGAACAAGTTATCAAGTGTTAATCAATTTCAAGAGAACACAAGTCAATCAACGAATCAAGATCTATACAATTATAAATCCTATATCTTATGTATGATTACAATGTTATAGGAACCAATTAGAAGTCCCGTTTGCTACTTGCTATCTGTTTTAAGTTCAGAGTCTACTGCAGACAGGTGAGAACTTTAGCCCCTCTTTTACTGTTTTATAACTGTTTTGGGGTGGAACACGTGATCAAAATCTCTATTTACAATCAGAGTTCATTACACAGGTTGTGTGTATTAATATAAACATTTCAGGTTCATCTTACGAATCCAAGGGGTTCATCAATTGTTTAAAGAATTGGTCAACCGTTTTAAAGGAATTATCAACTATTAAACTCTTATTACTGAAAAGGATTTATAAAGACTCTTTGAAATTGTTTTATAACAGATTTATTCAAACGTTCTTATAAAGGATAAACACTTTTAAATAAATGATTTTATAAACTCTTTTGTTACAAACCTTGTTAATATACAAGGTCATTATTTCATAGTATTCAAATCAAGAGAATCAGTTCATGGTATTCAAATCAAGAGAATCAGTTCATGGTAATCAAATCAAGAGGTTCATTTCATGGTATTCAAAACAAAGGATTTAATTCATGGAATTAAATCCAGGTTTTCAGTTCATGTTATCAACTAAGGCATTAACACATTCGGTTAAAGTAAGATTCATAAACATGGTGTCTATTGTTGTAAACAAACTTATAAACCCATCAAGTTTCATTGTCGTTAGTACTGGGTGATCACAACAAGGGAAAGCGGACTCATTGTTTCTTATCCAGGATGGAGTTAGCTTTCAAATTTGTTTTAAAAGCTAACTGTAGGTCTGGTGTCATTGTTTTCTTATCCAGGATGGAGTTGGCTTTTAAATTTGTTTTTAAAAGCCAACTGCAGGTCTGGTGTCATATGGTTATCAAAACTGCTGATGTATTATCTAACTCCAAACGTGCTTTGGGACTTGATATTATATGTTGGCTTTCGTGCGAACAGTGATTGGACTGTTTACACTCATTTTCTTACTTGATGTTAGTTTGGGTTGCAGCTCATCCGTGTGAATCTTATGTTGCTTTAACTTACCTATGCCTTAAATCATATATTCATGTTTACAAATGCTTAAACCTATTGTTCTCACCAACTACGTCTGTAGTTGACAGTTACTTTTCACGTGTTTCAGGTAATTAGGTTTAAGACATTCTCAGGGACAACTAAGGAGACCATTCTAAGATAGAACAAGATGAAGAAACATTGCTAGGATGGAATAGAAACTCACTAAATCCTAAATGTTTAATTGTCTTGTTTGAAGTCTTATTTTGTAACTATATTTTGGGTCTGTAGTTGTCTTTCTTTTGGTAGATAGTGGTCTGTAACTAAACAATTGTCTTAACATTATGAAACATAGAAATCCGTTGTGGTTGTTCTTATTCAATACTTGTGCATGATTCAACTGTTCATACGTCACCGCGCCGTGGATTCCGCACGCGGCGCAGGGGTGTGACAGGTTGGTATCAGAGCCAAGGTTGTAGAGAACTAGGAAAAACCCAATGTTTAATGACCTAGACTATAACCTAAGCTACCCAATAGGACTAAGTGCTATAGGCTTGAGGATACTTAGGATCTAAGTAACTTAAGTGAGCATTCAGTCTACATCAAGCTTGAAAGATCTTAGGGACATTTTTCTAAGATTAGACATCGAGTCAAGGAATTTGAATCGGAATTCTATAATTTTAGAAATCGAATTAAATTCTCACACATATGCATTAAGAATTTCAGAGGCAAGGATCTGTATTCTTAGGATCCTTGATCAGAAATTCTCACACAGAGATCATTATAGAAATTCGGAGGCAAAGATCTGTATTTTCAGTATCTTTGATATGAATTTCTTGTCATATTCATTATAGGATTTAGAGGCAAAGATTGGTATCTTTGATCTAAAGTCCTTGTCATATTCATTATAGGAATTCAAAGGTCAAGATCTATTAATTTAGAGTCTTGATTTGAAATCCTTGTCATATTCATTATAGGAATTCAAAGGTCAAGAGCTATTAATTTAGAATCTTGATTTGAAATCCTTGTCATTGTTATCATTATCAGGTGTTCATTATCATAGGAACTTTATAACTTAGAATCTGTGTAACAGTATTCTTTAGTTGAAGTTCTCACAGGAGATCATTATACTCGATACTGTAGGTATTGAGAACCTAGGTTAAATAACCTAGGACACACATGCTGAAACCTAAGGTTTTAATTTCTAAGTAAATTAAGAACCGTGGTTTGCACAGTCATAATCATATCCACAGAACAAGAGGCAATCATGAAACAATCATAATCAATCAACAGTTGGAATCTTAGCCCCAAATATTGACGACGGATTAACGCTGATGTGTTGAGGTAAGTGGTGGGTCGGTGAGAGCTTACCCTATATATAAGCTTATTTCAGTACGTTAGGGGGAATCCGGCGTTTGTATTTGGAGTGAGGATTCGGGATCAACTGGAAACATGGAACATGAGTCAAACACACGGGATACAAACATTTGGGAAACAATCATTGGTGAATCAAATCATAGTGCAATTCAAACTTGGATGAACCAAACATTATGGTGAATCAATCAAGTTGTGAACATTCTGTAAATGTAAACCTTAAGTGAAATTCTTAAGTGATTACATCATTAGTACTTACTAACATAGTTAACAAGAAAAATGTAGAGCACACGTATGATTTAGTTCTACATGTTAACAACTGTTAGTAGGTGCACGCATAACATAATCATAGTTCAATCATGGAATCAATCATAGTTCAAGTTGATCAAAGATCATGAGATTCTTAATCAATGGAACACACTTGGAAATCAGTACAAACGTGTTGCCAAATGCTAGCAAGGGCATGATCGTGGTATATCGAAACGGTGATGGGCAGCGAGAGTGAGCCCTATATATAAGCTATTTTCGGTATATCGGGAAAATGTCAGTGTGTAGGTTTGGTGGAGAGATCATGGAACATCGTACATATTCACATGATAAGTATGCAAATAAGTTGATAACTTATACGTGTACTGGATCATATTACAATTGAATGATAATACTAGTAGTATGGATATATTACTGACCTTATCATGAAAATTCAATTGTATCCTTCCTCATTACTGACCCACTTGTGGCTTCTATTCGTAGAATGCCTCCCCGACGTGATCCTAACGGAGGGGGTTCAACAAGTGGCAACGACGATGAGATCAACAAGATTGCTCGAGCTATCGCGGTTCATATGCGGGATGTGATTCCTGGCATGGTCACTGATATCACCCAGAATCTTCGGGGAAGTACCAGTGATTCCGCACACAACTCCAATGCCACTAATGCTGGAACTGTTAACTTCACTTTCAAGCAGTTCAATGATGCTAAACCTCCTAAGTACGCTGGTACTGAAGGAGCTACCGGCCTACTGCAGTGGCTGGAAAGCATCGAAGACATTCTCGACTTCACTGGATGTCCTGAAAACCTGAGGGTCAAGATGGCCTCAAGCGCTTTTCACAAAGGCGCTCTCACCTGGTGGAATTCTGAGAAGAACACCAGAGGCCGAGAAGTCGCGTTATCATTACCGTGGGACGGGTTCAAGAATCTGCTTGTGGAAAAGTTTTGTCCACGACACGAGCTGAAGAAATTGGAGGTAGAGATGTGGGGTCTGGTGCAAGACAGTGGCGAAAACGCCAAATATACAACTCGTTTCCATGAGTTGTGTATTTTGGTACCACATTTGGTTACTCCTCTATCCCGCAGGATAGAGAAATACATTGAAGGTTTGCCTTTAGTTGTTAGAGGAACTGTTATGGGGAACAACCCCACTACTTTGGAAGCAGCAATTCAACTTGGTGCTTCACTTACTGAAGAATATGTGAAGTCTAGGGTGCTCACCCGAAAGGGGTTCAAGAGAGCACAGATTGAAGAAGGCAAGAAGCCTGAACAGCACCATCATAAGAAAAAGAAACAGAAGACGATCAAGAACTTTGCAGCGTTGACTGCAGCTGCTCCTACTCATGCTACACCCATTACTGCTATGCCACAACCTGTTAATACCAGAAAGCCTTATACTGGCCCTCTTCCACTTTGCACCAAATGCCAGTATCATCATCTACCCAACACTCCATGCAGAAAATGTCTCAAATGTGGGCGTATGGGACACTTGGCGGCTACATGCCGATCTACTCATCTTGCTGCTGCAACAACTGCTACCACTACCACTACTGCTACAGGTGGAAGAACCTGTTATAATTGTGGAGCAGAGGGACACTTCATAAATCAGTGTCCAAAACTCAACAACAATACTGCTGATGCTCGTGCTTTTGTTATTGGAACTGCTGAAGCACGTGAAGAGCCGGCAGTCATCACGGGTACATTTCTTATCAATGATCACTATGTTCCTGTCATATTTGATACTGGTGCTGATAAAAGTTTTATCTCTGCTCATACTGCTTCTGTGCTTAATATGCAACTATCTATACTTACTGCTCCCTATACAGTAGAAGTAGCGAATGGTAAGACTATAGTTGTAGATTCCATTATCCATGGTTGTGAATTAAGATTAAACGACCATTATTTCCTCATCGATCTTATTCCTATGACGCTTGGAAGTTTCGAAGTTGTGATAGGAATGGATTGGTTATCCAAAAACAATGCTGAAATCGTCTGTTCTGAGAAACTTATCCAAATTCCCCTACCGTCCGGCGAAACGATGATAGTCTACGGCGAGAAACCATGCCGCAGATTGAAGATTGTATCGTGCATCAAGGCGAGGAAGTACTTGAAGAAGAAGTATTATGCTTTCCTGGCTCACGTAGTAGAAAAGAAACCTGAAAAGAAAGCAGTTGGAGACGTTCCAGTTATCAGAGATTATCCAGACGTATTTCCAGAAGACTTGCCTGGACTACCACCAGTCCGACAAGTGGAATTTAGAATCGATCTCGTCCCTGGAGCAAACCCAGTGGCGAAGTCACCGTATCGATTAACACCGTCTGAGATGCAAGAACTGTCTAGTCAGCTTCAAGAACTTTTAGACAAAGGTTTCATAAGACCGAGTTTCTCTCCATGGGGAGCTCCGGTTCTCTTTGTCAAAAAGAAAGACGGTTCATTTCGTATGTGCATCGACTATCGTGAGTTGAACAAGTTGACAATCAAGAACAGATATCCTCTGCCTAGGATCGATGATCTGTTTGATCAATTGCAGGGAGCAACTTGCTTCTCTAAGATTGACTTACGATCTGGGTATCATCAGTTAAGAGTAAATAATGAGGATATACCAAAGACTGCATTTAGGACTCGATATGGACACTATGAGTTTGTGGTGATGCCATTTGGGCTGACCAATGCACCCGCAGTGTTCATGGACTTGATGAACCGAGTCTGCAGGCCATACTTGGATCAGTTTGTTATTGTCTTCATTGACGATATATTGATTTATTCCAAGTCAGAACAAGAGCACGAGGATCATTTGAAGAAAGTCTTAGAGTTACTAAGAACTGAACAACTATATGCTAAATTCTCAAAATGTGAGTTTTGGCTAAAGGAAGTTCACTTCTTAGGACATGTCATCAACAGGGATGGAATACATGTAGATCTAGCAAAGATTGAGGCGATTAAGAACTGGACTACTCCATCTACTCCAACAGAGATTCGTTCGTTTCTGGGTCTGGCGGGCTATTACAGGAGATTCATTGCGAATTTCTCTAAGATTGCCTTGCCACTTACCACTTTGACTCAGAAAAGTCAAGCGTTTATATGGGGACAGAAACAGGAAGATGCATTTCAACTTCTTAAACAGAAGTTATGCAACTCCCCTATCCTTAGTCTTCCAGAAGGCAGTGATGATTTCATTGTCTACTGTGATGCTTCAAACCTTGGTCTCGGTTGTGTACTTATGCAACGGGACAAGGTCATTGCGTATGCTTCAAGACAACTTAAGGTTCACGAGAAGAATTACACTACTCATGACCTTGAGCTAGGGGCTGTGGTCTTTGCATTGAAGATTTGGAGACACTACCTGTACGGTACTAAATGTGTCATCTATACAGACCACAAGAGCCTGCAACACATTCTCAATCAGAAAGAACTCAACATGAGACAACGACGTTGGGTTGAGCTTCTAACTGATTACGACTGTGAGATTCGTTACCATCCGGGTAAAGCCAATGTGGTGGCGGATGCTCTTAGTCGCAAAGAACCAGTCAAACCAATTCGTATAAGAGCCATGGAGATCAACACACAGCCAAACTTGAATGACTTGATTCGCATTGCACAACAACAAGTAGTAACAGACAATCAACTCAAGACAGACTTGGATTGTGGCATTGAGAAGAAACTAGAACCTCGATCTGATGGGTTGTTATATCTCAATGGCCGCATTTGGATTCCAAAGTCTGAAGAATTGCGCACGCTCATCTGTGATGAGGCCCATAAGTCGCGATACTCAGTTCATCCTGGAGCCGACAAGATGTATCAGGACTTGAGGACATCTTACTGGTGGCCGGGAATGAAGAAAGACATAGCACTGTATGTGGGAAAATGTCTTACATGTTCAAAGGTCAAAGCAGAACATCAAAAACCTTCGGGACTTCTGCAGCAACCTGAAATTCCTCAATGGAAATGGGAGCAAATTTCCATGGATTTCATAACCAAGTTGCCGAGAACTCCGCGAGGTTTCGATTCGATTTGGGTGATCGTTGATCGACTCACCAAATCTGCTCATTTTCTCCCTATCCGAGAGGATTACAAGATGGAGAGTTATCCACATTGTACATCAACGAAATCATTGCACGTCATGGTACTCCAACATCAATCATATCTGACCGTGATAGTCGTTTTACTTCTCGCTTTTGGCAATCATTGCAAAAGGCTTTGGGAACGCGTGTTAATCTTAGCACGGCGTATCATCCTCAAACCGACGGCCAAAGCGAAAGGACTATCCAAACACTTGAAGACATGCTTCGTTCTTGTGTCATTGACTTCGGTGGAAGTTGGGACACTCATCTCCCACTCATTGAGTTTTCATATAACAATAGCTATCATACGAGCATTCAATGTGCACCATTCGAAGCTCTATATGGTAGAAAGTGCCGATCACCGGTCTGTTGGACCGAGATTGGTGACTCACAGGTCGTAGGACCAGAACTCATTCAGGAAACATCAGACAAAATCACAATCATTCAGTCACGGCTTAAGGCCGCACGAGATCGGCAGAAGAGTTATGCTGATCGACGTCGGAAACCGCTTGAGTTTCAAGTCGGTGACCGAGTCTTACTCAAGGTTTCTCCCTGGAAAGGCGTTGTCCGATTCGGGAAGAAAGGGAAACTTGCACCAAGGTACGTTGGACCTTTTGAGATCCTGGAACGGATTGGTCCCGTAGCCTACAAACTCAAACTTCCAGTGGAGCTAAGCAATGTTCATGATACTTTTCATGTATCAAATCTTAAGAAATGCTTGGCGGATCATGATGTCCAGATTCCACTGGAAGACATACAGATTCAGAATAACATGCAATTCATAGAACGTCCAGTTGAGATCATGGATCATGGGGTCAAGAAACTTAAACGCAGCCGTATCCCGATCGTAAAGGTACGATGGGAGGGCAAACGCGGTGCTGAGTTCACCTGGGAACGTGAAGACCATATGAAGCTTAAGTACCCTCATCTTTTTACAGTATCTTCGGCTAGTTAATTTCGGGACGAAATTCCCTTAACTAGGGGAGACTGTAACATTTGTGCATTTAGTCATGTAGTCGTGAACAGTGCTAGAACAGTGTGTATCCATGTTCAGTCAGTCAATGTGAATCATGTGTTCATTATGTGCTTGTGTGTTAGAATCTTTATTATTTAACAAGTATGTATTACTTATTTACAGTCGAGTTCACTAGGCAAGAACAGTATCTTGTTATATCAAAACAGTGGTGGGCAGCGAGAGTGAGCCCTATATATATACAGCGTTCGGTGTAACAGGATAGTGTTAGTGTGTAGTGTTAAGACGAATATTATAACAATTAATTAATTCAACAAGAATCGTAATACGTAAGCGAGACTGAGTATAGTTATGGGTGACGATCCATAATGATACGAATGTTGAACTTATAATTATGATTAAACGACTTTAAATAATTAATACGATCGAAAAACGTACGCGATTGCGGGTATACACGTAATTGTGAATGTTTAACGATCCGACAACGCACGAAGAGTAAAAATAATTAAATTAATTATTTTATATTTTTACAATTTTGAAACTCATCATTTTAATGAGTTTAACAACTCTTTTATTTTAAAACCGCGTAAAATACGCGTTACGTTCCGGAAACGCGAACCGAGCGACCGAAACGGACCCGAACACCACCCGGACTATAAAAGCCTTGAACAAGGCTTAAATCCTCATTTATTTCACCTACACCACTTTCTCTCACTAGAATTTTCGGCTAACCCTTTCTCTCTCTAAAAACCGAGCTTTAAACGCGCGTATCTCCTTCGTTTCTCAACGGATTTCGGTGTTCTTGGTGTCCACGCGTAGCTCTCGACATTCTCTACGCAGAAGTACAAGGGATCTGGAGTTTTAACCACGGAATCTTGAGGTATTTGAGTTTGAAAAATCTGGACATTAGGGTTTTCATATGTGTAATTGTTAAAACTCGACCTATACCCGGTTCTTGCTCATTATCTGTCGAGATAACCACTTGCGAGTGTTCGGAGATGAGGATTAGAGGCATGGGAATGGTTAGATCAAAGGAAGAAAGTCGAATGGTGATGAAGATGACAGGTTCGGGAGTCGCTCATCAACATCAGCAATGGAACGAACCTGCTAGGGTCCCTTGGCCGAACCAGTTGTGTGAGGCGAACCCTAACAAACCCACATGGTTCGTTGCCCGACTAGCCGAACCCAAGGGACCCTCACGAACCCTTCCTTGCGACGAACCATCATCATCATCGCACACACGAACCCTACTTGGACACGAACCCTCATGCAGAGGCGAATCCAGCCGAACCTTCAACCACCTAGCGAACCTTGATGCATGATGAACGAACCCTTCTGTTGCAACATAGACGAACCCGCATGTTCATCAGCCATTAGCCGAACTCTTGAACAGCTCAACATGAACGAACCTTGGCTAATTAATCTTGACCGAACCTTGGTGGTGGTCTTGACCGGCGAACCTAGCCTCAAACCTAAAAGGTTCGCTGTTAGATGTGGGCAGCCCATCAGCCATTCGGCCCAACCCCACCATACTCGGCCCAATTTTATTAGTACTCGGCCCAATAGTTAAGATCAAGCCCAATTGAGTTATATAAACTCGTTTTGATCTAAAGTGGCCCAATATTACCTTGGAACCTTACTTGGCCCATTAAGGTCTTTAGTTGAACCAATGTCACGTTGGAACTTTAAGTGGCCTACCTAAACATTTCTTAGCTCAACACCAATCTTATAGGCCCAATTCAATTCCATTCGGCCCACTAAGATTTTAATTGGGTTGATATCGTCTTTGGCATGTTACAAGGCCTATATACAAGTTATTGGGCCAACATCACATTCACTTGGCCCAATATCATATTAAATTGGCCCATTGGTAACCTAAGTGGCCCATGGACCTTCATTTAAGCCTATTATCATAATTATGGGCTTAAGGCCCATTGTAGGCCACAACTCAAAGTGATTGTAATTTGATCTTAGTTAGTTTAAGTTACAACTTAAACTAATAATGGGATCAAGTCACAATCTCAAGAACTTAAACAATTGGAACATCTTTTCATAAGTCATGTTAATCAATGGTTATCAAATCCTAGAACATTTATCATTTTATGCATAAGGTTTATGCAATGGAACATTTCATATGCGTTTCTTGGACCCATGATCAATCAAGTGATTCAAATCATAACTTTCAAGTTTTCACAACAATCATAATCATGAGAACAAGTTATCAAGTGTTAATCAATTTCAAGAGAACACAAGTCAATCAACGAATCAAGATCTATACAATTATAAATCCTATATCTTATGTATGATTACAATGTTATAGGAACCAATTAGAAGTCCTGTTTGCTACTTGCTATCTGTTTTAAGTTCAGAGTCTACTGCAGACAGGTGAGAACTTTAGCCCCTCTTTTACTGTTTTATAACTGTTTTGGGGTGGAACACGTGATCAAAATCTCTATTTACAATCAGAGTTCATTACACAGGTTGTGTGTATTAATATAAAAATTTCAGGTTCATCTTACGAATCCAATGGGTTCATCAATTGTTTAAAGAATTGGTCAACCGTTTTAAAGGAATTATCAACTATTAAACTCTTATTACTGAAAAGGATTTATAAAGACTCTTTGAAATTGTTTTATAACAGATTTATTCAAACGTTCTTATAAAGGATAAACACTTTTAAATAAATGATTTTATAAACTCTTTTGTTACAAACCTTGTTAATATACAAGGTCATTATTTCATAGTATTCAAATCAAGAGAATCAGTTCATGGTATTCAAATCAAGAGAATCAGTTCATGGTATTCAAATCAAGAGGTTCATTTCATGGTATTCAAAACAAAGGATTTAATTCATGGAATTAAATCCAGGTTTTCAGTTCATGTTATCAACTAAGGCATTAACACATTCGGTTAAAGTAAGATTCATAAACATGGTGTCTATTGTTGTAAACAAACTTATAAACCCATCAAGTTTCATTGTCGTTAGTACTGGGTGATCACAACAAGGGAAAGCGGACTCATTGTTTCTTATCCAGGATGGAGTTAGCTTTCAAATTTGTTTTAAAAGCTAACTGTAGGTCTGGTGTCATTGTTTTCTTATCCAGGATGGAGTTGGCTTTTAAATTTGTTTTTAAAAGCCAACTGCAGGTCTGGTGTCATATGGTTATCAAAACTGCTGATGTATTATCTAACTCCAAACGTGCTTTGGGACTTGATATTATATGTTGGCTTTCGTGCGAACAGTGATTGGACTGTTTACACTCATTTTCTTACTTGATGTTAGTTTGGGTTGCAGCTCATCCGTGTGAATCTTATGTTGCTTTAACTTACCTATGCCTTAAATCATATATTCATGTTAACAAATGCTTAAACCTATTGTTCTCACAGTTACTTTTCACGTGTTTCAGGTAATCAGGTTTAAGACATTCTCAGGGACAACTAAGGAGACCATTCTAAGATAGAACAAGATGAAGAAACATTGCTAGGATGGAATAGAAACTCACTAAATCCTAAATGTTTAATTGTCTTGTTTGAAGTCTTATTTTGTAACTATATTTTGGGTCTGTAGTTGTCTTTCTTTTGGTAGATAGTGGTCTGTAACTAAAAAATTGTCTTAACATTATGAAACATAGAAATCCGTTGTGGTTGTTCTTATTCAATACTTGTGCATGATTCAACTGTTCATACGTCACCGCGCCGTGGATTCCGCACGCGGCGCAGGGGTGTGACACTAAGAAAGTTTCATATATGTTGTCAATAATAGTTGTTTTTAATGTGTTTGATTACAAACCATTCATGTAGGTCGAATGTGATAATGTTGGGCCTAACCACAAAATCCTTGGGCCGAATGAGTTATAGATTTGGGCCAGCTAGAGGATCATGGGCCGAATTAAATTCATTAGGCCAAAGGTTTTCTGTTGGGTATAGGCATTTGTCATTGGACCAAATTGTACAAGGGTTTGGGCCTATTGAGCCAACATGGGTCGAATCCAATGTTTGTGGCTAGACCGATTAGGGTTGGCTTGGGATCACGCGACATGTGAGTGGGACAACATATTGGACCAGTTGGCCGCCACTGGGTGGATTACATGGAACTGGGCCGAAGTGGTTAAACTAAGCTTCGGGTGTCTAGGCCAACAGGTTATAAGATGATCGGCTGATTAGGGTGAGCTCTTAGTGCATTCCAGCGAACCTATTTGGTTCATGAAGCTAAGGTTCGTGTCATGCAGCATGAAGGTTCGTTCAAGTCCGTGATGCAGCTGTTGAGACTGGCAACAGGTTCGGCCAAAGAAATCAGATAGGTTCGGTGCCAGGTAAGGTTCGTGGTATCTAGAATCACAGGGTTCGGCCTGGGATCTTGCTGGGGTTCGCCGGCTCACAGGTTCGCGACTTCTAGAGGGGTTCGGCAATGTATAGGTTCGCCAAGAAAAAGGAGTTTGACGCTGGAGGTTCGGTGGTGGTCGATGGTTCGTTGCATGGAGGAGGTTCGGCCAAGAGTTCCAAATAGGTTCGGCCACTCCCAACTGTTGAGGGTTCGGCTGGAACAGCCCCCCCACCCCACGCGAACCTGCGATATACATCACCATATCCATAGCCTCGACCTGTTGTGAAGTTGTTTTCCGGTTCAGTGTTATGCGAATAGGGTTCTTAAGGGAATTGGGTGTGTGTACAAGGGTCCTAACCGGTTAAGGGTGTGGCTTGAACATAAAGTTGAGAAAACCCTATATTTTCAGATCTTTAATGCTTCGTACCTCGTTTTTGGTTGAATGAAACTCCAGATCCTCTGTACTTCTAGGTAGAGGACATCAAGAGCTGCACGTAGGTTCAAGAATCACCCAATTTCGTGGAGAAACGAAGGAGTTATGACGATTTGAAGTTGATTTCTAGTGTGAGAGTGAAAGGTTCGGGAATGGGGTTGTAGAGAGAGATTGGCTGATTGGAAATGAGGGAAATACACCTCATTTGGTGCTTTTATACCCCGGGGGTATTCAGGTTCGTTTCGGTTGCTCGGTTCGCGTTTTCGTTGCGTTTCCGGAACGTAACGCGTATTTTATAAAAGAATAGTTATTTTAAATTTAAAAAGAGTTGTTTAATTATTTTGATGAGTTTCAAAATTGTAAAACATTATTTATTTTATTTTATTAATTTACGGTCGTTCGTGTCGTATTTCGTTGTCGTTTCGTCATATCGCGTCACCATCGCGCGTCGTTCGAATCGTCATTCGAACGAACACGTCGATGGTTTGGCTTCCTGACTTTTGTTTTCTACTTCCCAGTCATCATTTCAGAACGTTAAACTCACATACATGTTTGTGTGAATTGTCACCCACGCAAACACGCTATCAGTTCGTTATCCTGAAACGACACTGTAATATTGTTTTAAATTGTATTTCCTCACTGTCGGACTCAACTAAACATCATGTTTTCACTTTGTTTTCGAACTGATTCGTCGGCCATCTGATTCCTGTCATTTATGGATATCAGATCGCAACCGACTTGTTCTTGTTATTTGTTTGAACACTGTTGTTTCTCATGATTTGTTGTGCTAACTATACTTAAGTTTTCACTTAAATACACACAACCATTGTTTCAAATGCGTGTTGTACTTACAGTATTTAAGTTTACACATAAATACGTACAACTGTTTCTTGTATTTTGAATTCTGTTAATACAAGTACTGTTCACAAACATGTATTTACAAATAGTTACTGTTGAGAGTACACCTACCGTACGGACTTGCCGGCCGGTCAGGTACTAGTTTTCACAGTGGTGATGTGGCGAAATAATGACCATAAAAAGTGTGAAAAAGGTGGGGTACAATTCTGATGAATTCAAATGTAAAAAATGGGGTTTAAGTACAAAGAGTAAAATAAAAAATCTAAACTTTCAGTACTTTTCAAATATTTAATCAAACAATAAAATAAATCAAGAAATCATATATTAATCTCAACCACACAATCATCAAATCAATGGCTACGAAGGTGGTTTTCACAGTTTTCGCATTAAGAAAATGGTTTTCAAATTATCTATTCCCTATATATGTATATATACATATATATTGGATTTTATATATATTAGATTATATATATATGTGTGTGTAAAGTGGAGGAAAAGAAGCAAAAAAAAATGAGCTGGTTCGTGGCTTGAGATTTTTTACGAGCCGAGCTGAAGCCAGAATTTTTGGCTCTGCTCGACTCGATTACAACCCTAATTATTTACCTAAGAAATACTAAACGTGTTTAATTTCAAAAGAAATATAGGTATAAGCATGGCTAATAGTTTTTAATAATCAAAAGACAATATTTAGGAATCTTTATTAGTACTTCTAACCATGCATGTTTTTAAAACACGATCAAAAATGACAATTAAAATAGGTGGTGAGTTTGACAGTCAAATCCTATGAGAAGTATTGTGTACTAGTTCATCGTTTCTTGACACATGATAAATTTGTATTAATCTCTATTCTACCAATTCTTTGATATGAATACATATTCATTGAGTATTTTTCAAATTGGAGAATTCTAGCGAATCCCAAATTTTATTGTTTTTTTTATTCTATACATACTAAAAATACAAACGAGACTATAATTACTCTTTTATTTTAGAATAGAACCTTGAATCTATCAAATTGTATAAGTGAAGATTAACTTTTTTTATCATTCAACGAGCATCTTGTATTTCATAAAAATTGGGAGCAATATAATCTTTTCATAAAGGCCTTCCTATCCAACTTTTAGGCATTAAGATATGCATCAAATGTGGATGATTATCATAAGAGATTCCCAATATATCATAAAATTCCCGTTCTAGAAAGTCCATACTTTTCAAAACCTAGAAAACAAAATGAATTATAGGATCCCTCCTCGAGGCAAATACTTTTATGCATATCTATTCTAGTTGATTCATGTCATACTCTATGCTAGTAAGATGATACACACTCGCTAATAGTCTGCCTCGTGCTACACCATAAGCACATTTGGAGCGGAGATAATTGTAACCATATACATAAAAAATGACAGCAAAGGAATGCCAATCCTGAGGTTTGATTTGTAAAGTATCTATTCCTTGGTAATCAAAGCCACAATGTGAGCTAGAAATGCTATACATTTCTTTCTAAGGTACTTGTGTGCTTTAGTGCAAGACATTAACTTAAGACCTTTACTAGCAGTTTCTCCAAATATTCTCAAAGTTTCACCCGAAGGTAAGGGAATACGAATATACTTTTCATGGCATACAATCTCCGCTTTGTGGGTGGCTAACCAATCCATGCCTATGATAACATCAAAGCTACCAAGATGCATAGGTATAAGATCAATTGGGAAAACGTGATCATTTAAGTTCACCGTACATCCAACGATAATAGTGTCAATATCAATAGTGTTTCCGTCAGCCACTTCCACGTTAAACGGTTTATCTAAATATGTACGTGTTCTACCAAGCAAGCAATCAAAATCATATGAAACGAAACTCCTATCGGCACCAGAATCAAACAAGACAGATGCATAAGAGTTGTTGATCAGAAATGTACCGTTGACGACGTCCTGGTTGGCCTGAGCAGCTGGAGCATTCAGTTGAAATGCCCGGCCTCTTGCCACCCTCTGATTATTTCCAGTCAACTTTGGGCACTGATTTCTGAAATGACCCACTTCACCACATTCGTAACAGGCTCTTGCCTGTGCTTGAGGTACCTGGCGAATGGGTACAGCCGGAATAGGTTGTGCATGAGGAGCTGGTAGTGCAAGCGGTGCATGTTGCATCCTTTGTGCTTGTTGTGCACTCCGACAAACATTAGCATAGTGCCCAAACTTGCCACAGTTGTTGCAGACGCGACATGGCAAGTTAGGTGCATGATGATATCTACAAGTATTACATTGGGGAGTGTTCCCAGTGTAATTTCTTGCAGTTGAATTGTTTGATGATTGCTGCGCAGACTTAGCAGCAGGAGCAGTGACCATGAAGTTCCTGGTCTTTCTCTTTTTGTTGCTGCTTTTGGATGAGCTAGCAGCTTCAGACTTGACTTCAGCTTTGACTTCCTTTGCAGTAGTCTTGGTGTCAGTCTTCTTGTATCCCTTCCGGGTAAGAGTTCCATTCTTCACGTGATTATCAGTAAGGGTTGCAGATAGACGGATCGCAGCCTCCAGTGTTTTGGGATTGCTCCCGTAGACTGTATCCTGAATTTGTACCGGCAGTCCGCCGATATATTTCTCAATCGCCCTTTCCAAGGGTGTCACCATGTGAGGTACCAGTAAGCTATACTCATGAAACTGAGTATTATAGATGACGTTCTCCCCGCTATCCTGCTTGAGCTCCCAGAACTCAGTCTCCAGTTTCCTCATCTCGCTTCGAGGACAGAATTCAGTGGTCATCAGGTTCTTGACCTCTGTCCATGTCAAAGCTAAGGCAGCATCAACTCCCCTAGTTCGTTTTCCCCATTCCACCATGTCAGTGCTCTCTTTTGGAAAACACTGGTGGCATAACGAACTTTCAGATTATCGGGGCAGTCACTGTTAATGAAAGTATTCTCCATGCTCTCAAACCACTACAGTAGGCCAGTGGCAGTCTCAGATCCCGTAAACTTCAGTGGGTTACAGGAGTTGAAGTGTTTGAACGTGCAGGTTGGCGGGTTTGCACCACCTCTATTCTGAGTGAGAGACTGATTTGCTTGAGTCAACTGATTAACCAAGCCAGAAATGAGGTTGGCTAACTCCTGTATGCCCGAGTTGGCATTACTGTTGCTAGCATCCCCATTGTTCGTGTTTGTATCATCCTCGTTGTGACGGCGCGGCGGCATGTTTCTGATGGAAATTAGAAACATGTTACTACCGTTTACAACGTAAGTCATACAAACAATGGTCAAATGAGTTCATTTAAGCAGTTAGGATTTCATATAGGAACTATATTTATCTCCTATCTGTCATTAAACTCATAATGTCTATAAATTTTCTAATATTATTCTAAGTGTCCTAGTTGGTCATAACTAGTGTTAGATACCTATTCCTAGGTCCTATACATTCCTCACCCTATGCTAACACTGACAACCTCCCAATGCAATGCAACAAGCTTATATATAGGGCATATGCAGAGGTAGATCGCAATCTCCCCTACACCGTCCCACCACCGTTCCATTGCACCACGATTATGCCCTTGTTAACATTTAGGGTGTGTCATGTATCTTACCATAGTTTCACTTCACAAACCTTATCCTAAGTAGGATAATTTTGAGTGAAGTGGTCTCTAGTTCCCTTAGGCAATTAGGTTCGCCTAATGTCTAAGTTCACCGGACATATAGGTTTACCTATTTCTAAGTTCACCTAATGTCTAAGTTCACCTGACATTAAAGTTCCCCTAATTGTCTAAGTTCACTAAAATCCATGTCAATCCCAATGTCAATAATCATCAATGAGGGTTCATATCATCACAAAGTGCTCTTATTGTCACTAAGTGTTCATATCTTCCCTATAGTTTATTCTCATCAAGTGTCCATACCATCACTAAGTGTTAGTATCATCACTATGCGTTTATATTATCATCAAGTGTCTATATCATCACCCAAGTCCATATTCCATCACTAATCGCTCATATCGTTTGTTAATCCTATGCACCCTACGTGTCCAATCAGTGTGTTTCATAAGTGAATTTATAAGTATTTATCAAGTGTGATCATTCAAGAGTCAATCCCAGTCAATCCATCAAACATATCATCAACAGTCCACAATCATATCCTTTCAACCACTCCTAGTAAGGTCCTAATAATATCCTAAGTTCCTGACACTGACAGACCCCCGATATACTTCAAATGGTATATGTATAGGGCATATGCAAGAGTAGGTCGCAACCTCCCTTACACCGTCCCACCACCTTTGTAGTATACCACGAGTGTGTCCTTGTCTGGTGATCACAAGATCTAACAGATAATTCCTAAAGCAAATAAATTTCTAAGCAGTTAAGTTCCTAAACAGATAAGTGTCCCAAACGGGTAGTTCCCTTATTCCTCAATACTGACATCCACCTGATGTACTGTAAATGGTATATGTATAGGGCATATGATAAGGGTAGGTCGCAACCGCCCAAACCACCGTCCCACCACCTTTACAATACACCACGAGTATGTCCTTATCGAGTCATTAGGGCACACGTAAGCAAGAAATTAGTAGCAGCATATATATTCAAATGTATAACAGGAGTTCAGTTAACATGTAATAAACACATAAGTATGAAATCCTGAATATACTAACTAGTGCATGAAATTAATTCATACTAGGGTATCCTATGGTTATAGACTAGGTCAACCATTTCTAGTAACCTAATTCCCTATAACCCAGGCTCTGATACCAATCTGTAACACCCCGACCGGCGGCGGAAACGTCGGGATGCCACGAGGGATGTGTAGATTGTTCAAAAGCTCGTGGGCATCTAATTCAATCATCATATATCATTTAAGCAAACAACATAATTACACAAAAATCATGTTCATCATGAATCAATTACATCAATTACACAAAAGAATTAGTTAAACTAACTAAACTCTAATCGCCAGAAATTTAGTTAATTAACTAAGTCCAAGAGCCTATATGATGATGTCCAAAATAGAAGAGATCCTCTCTTCATCCTACTTGTCTCCATCACCTGAAACATGTAAGAAAATCAAGTGTCAACTACAAAAGTAGTTGGTGAGTAATCATAAGTTTTTATATTTAAAAATGTTTTAGCAAAATGAGTTTGAAAGTTTATACTTAAAATGGTTTTATAAAATGCTTTGTTTAAAACAAGTATAAAACTTATGATCTTCTCGAGAAAATCCATCTGAATACCTGTATGAGATAATCCAACACACATCCATCAATTCAACAATCAAACACATACACAATCACATAACCACATAACCAAATCAGTCATAGCCAATCACAATTAATTATAATCAAATATAGATAATCAATCCACAAACTAATCAACCAATCTCATCAATCATATTCTCAAATAATGTTCGTGACTATACATGATCATTATGTAATTAACATAAGTTAAATACATGATTCATGGAGTGGTCGCTAACCACGTGACAATACATGAAGTCAAAGCAATTAACCGAAGTCAAAGGCAATGATTCACAGATGTGGAAACCATCCACGTGACAATACACGATGTCAAAGCAATTAACCAAAGTTAAGAGCGATGATCCTCGAGGTTTGTGACAATACTTGTAAACTTTGTCATTGACCGAGGTCAATAACAATGTTTACATGGGTATAAGATAATAAGAGATAGTCCAATAATAATGATAATTTCAATTGTGAATATTATATTGATAAACAGGTATTAACCTTGAGTTATCAAAATCATATTAAATGTGGTATACATGTTTCACCTCCGAGTTTTAAAACAAAACAGTTTAAAGAAAAGGAGGTTATGAGAACTCACTGAAGTCCTTAGAATCCGGGTTCTCGTATTATGCGCGCTCGCGTATATAACTCAATCAATCACTCAACAACCTGTATTTATAAGGGTGTTTGTGTTCATAAGTATTCGCATTTTATTCCAGCTAGTTACCCTCAAGTGTTTACTTTAAATCACTAAGGTCGCTTGAACCTAGTTCCTTTAGTCAAAGTTAAGTTTGCAACCCTTGATCTCATTATTGATTATTACTAATCGAGATTTATATATGATAGATTAGTCATCTAATAAGGATAATTCCATTTTATACTCTAGTGTATAATTCTCATAAATATGCATGCTAAGAGGTGTCACCTTTATTCATACAACCATCCCCCCCCCTTCACATACGTGCTTGACGTCTCTAATTGACCAATACGGTTTATGTCTACAATTCTAAATTTAAGTTTTAAAGAACTTTCACTAAGCCCTTTTTACTATAATAAAATCCATATTATGTGAAACCTTATAGTATGTAACATATATCATTAAATAAAGGTGGCCCCTTTGTAACATACATGCATGACTAATTTGATTTCCCATTTTGATGTGGTTGTCATACCCATTTCATGTTATAAAAGATTATGTCCATTCCCTTTTTCATAAACTATTCCCATCATGTAGGCTTTATATTTATAAAGTTCATTTTATCAAGAAAAGGTGGCAACCAATCAATCACTCATGCATGCATGTTATTATAGATAAGTGTACGTGTATGTGCTTGCTTCCAATTACTCCTAATCCTACTTGTGTAAATGGGTTTAGTCCGGCCACCCACGAGGGCAGCGAACCCTCTAGTCCAAACATAGTAGGTTCGGCCCAATATAGTTAGGGTTCGGCTCAAATGACAATGAGATGGTTCAGCCAAGTATAGTGCTCAAATACCCGAGGTTCGTGACCCCTAGTTCAGCTAAGGTTCGTGAGAGTTCGGCTGGAACAAGGAAGGTTCGTGATGCATGGGTATCTAGTTCGGCCCAGGGTTCGCCACCCTTGGGTTCGTTACATTAAAAGGGTTCGGCCGAAGAAGGAGAAGGTTTGTGAGCTCCCATGGTTCGGCTAGACTGATGCAGGTTCGCAAGATCCAAGGTTCGGCCACCCTTAAGCCCCACGAACCCTGTAACCTCAAACAGCCCCAACCCGTACGAACCTTCTGTAATGGCTGGCCATCTTCATTACCCTCGATGCTAAGCTCCCACAGGGTCGTTCATGGCTCCTCTAGTTTACTACTCAGCTCGTCTAAGTGTTTTAGTAATGTTCTATGTCGATTTTAACAACAAAAGATTACGGGTTCGTGCTTCACACAAAACCGAAAAGAAGGATCTAGATTTACCTCGATATATTGACAAATCGTGAAATTTTCTTGTACTTCCTCGTTCCTCTCGATCAAGCGGTCGTTTGGGCACCAAGATCTCTCGAATCGGTTGAGAAATGAGTTCAAGAAGCTAGAGAGAAGGTAGAGAGAATGTGTGTGTGTGTGTTTTTAGAGAGAGAATGGGTGTTGTAGAAATGAGGAAGAAAGAAAGAAAACTCTTTCTTATAACGCGTGTTATTACCCCGTGTCCGGTCTCGTTTTTATCGCGATAAAATAAAATAAATGATCGGTTATACTCGGTTTTTAACGCAAACATATTTAAAACAATAAATCATTTTAAATAAATTGGTTTTGTTTAAATAAAATAAGTTTAAATAAATTGTTTCGTAAATCGCTTTCGTTTCATTATCGTTAAGTAATTATTTAATAAATTTATTTATTCGAAGTTATTTTAGGTTGTGATTCCTAATAAATATTTTTAGTTTTCATTTATTAATTTAATATCGTTAGATATTATTTAATTATCTCGTCGAAACACGTTACTCGCGTACGTATTCGTAAAGATCGTCACCTTTGCGAATCCGACGCTCGTATCGTATTTCGATTTGATTTACGATCTTATGGAATACCGCTTCAGAACATTATTCTTAATAATTATATTCGTGTGAATCGTCACCCACGTGAATACACTATTAAGTCAATATTTCTGAATCCATATTCACGTTTAAGTAATGTTCGTAACCTCACTTCACGTAATTAATTTTCATTATTTATTAACTGTAATATTATCATTTTCCCAAACCAAAACCCACTAAACCCTAGTCACTGACACATCCATGAGAGACCGAAATATGCATATGTATAGAGCATATGCAGAGGTAGATCGCAACCTCCTCTACACCGTCCCACCGCTATTTCGATAAATCATGACCATGTGTCCTTGACTACGTTTAGTAACCAGACTCTAACAAACTCCCAGTTCCATCCCAAAACCATTCTCAAACCAATAATCCATAATCATCAGTAATAACACTGCGATAAACTCTATGGGTCTGTTCAGTTAAATTTCAACTAAACTTCCCAAGGTTTACGCGTATAATATATTATAAAATCATGCATACCAGTAACAGTGACAATATCAGCAAAGTCAAACAATAATATCATAATCAATAATATTCATAAATCTCCGGTCGTAACAGTACAATCGTACGGATGTACGGATGTACGGACAACCGAAAGTACAGTGATGTTACATTCTATGCAAAGGAATCATGTCTAATTTACTAATTCGTGGGAAGATACAGAACTTTTGTATTTGAAAAATGTTTCAGGAGGAATCTTTGAGGAGATAGCGGTTGATAAAGAATCCTTGATCATAATTTTCAGTATGAGTACTATGCCTAACCTGAAACTTGTGATTAGTAGTAAAACATCCTAGCTGAAACTTTATTCGATCGGGATGGATTTCTGGAGATATTTTCTTACGAAGTTTTGTTATAGCATCTACTTCTTGTTTAGGTGGGCATCACGGTAAATAGACATCCATAGGAATTAACTTATCGAATCCACAAACATTACTATAAGAATCGTTACTGAGCATCCCCATATAATTGTACATACTCATAAACAATAACATATTTTGGGACTAGTCCATAACAATCAAAGTCGAATCATGAGCCTGTTAGTAAAGCAAATTCAATGAAAAACCGGTACCATAGAGAAGATGCCATAAACTATAGAGTCTTGACTAATTTGAAAGATTATTTAACGTAGTTGAAATAACTGAATTTTAGGTTGTTCGATGAAATAAAGGAAACTCAATGGAATCCATAAAAAATCTCATTTTTACGCGTTTCTTTTAATTGTCTGTATATTTAGGAGCTAAGACCATTCCAATGCTCCCTTTTGCCATGTATAAACTAAGCCAACAATTAAGATCAATGCAAAAGTTAAAGCTTCTACAAACACAGATACACCTAATACATTGAAACTCATTGCCTATGGATAAAAAAAACTGTTTCCACATCAAAAACAACCAAAATTAGAGGAAACATATAATAGCGGATTCTAAATTGTAACCAAGCATCACCTATTGGTTTTATAGCTGATTCATAACTATAAAGTTTCTCCGGTCATTTGCTACTCGGATCTAAACTCTATTATAAACGTAGAAATATACGATTATAATAACTGGAATAATGGTAACAATTAAGCAATCAAGAAATGTTAAATGGATGTGTTAATTAATTATACTATTAATATTAATTTATCGGCTTAGATTAATGAGTTAAATAGTTGTATAAATTAAATTGGACATTAAGTGTGATAAAGTCTTATGGAATTGACATTTTGAATTACTATATCATTTCAAACAAGCATAAATGGATAATTTAAAATGATGTGACATATCAAATAAACATGTTTTTCCTTCAAGTTTTAAAGCTTTAAGAGAAAAGGGTTATGAAACCAGTGGCGGATGTACATAGATAGAATGGGTTCACAGGAACCCACCGAGCTTCGGCTCGTTAGTAGGAAAAAAAAATTTCGAAAGAGTTTAACAATAGGGTGAACCCACTAATATTTTAGAGGTGAATCCTGAAGTGAACCATTAAGATTTTTAAGAGAATTATTAATGAAATTTTCACAGTAATTTGTCAACTTGATTGAGACAAGTGATATTTGTTAGAGAAAATCTTGATAATCGATGATTATATTTTATATGATCGTGTAAAAATCACTTTCCGGTCATATAAACTTAGCAAACAAAATGGTAGTTATTAGTAATTAAACCCTCGAATCAAGTTAATTTTGGTCATACAAACTTAGCAAATTTCGTTTAGGTTTCGCGGCATTGCTCCGAACCCTACAATGGGCGTTGCCTCCTTGACCCATGCCTGCTGAATGGCCAGCAGGACCGCCACCTTGGACCCCACAAAGGCGCGTGACCCCTTGACTCCCGCTTGGTCCGGAGCTCAGAAATATTAAACGAAAATACACTATGTATTTTCAAACCCTTTCATGATGACGTTTTAAAAATCACTTTCTGAAATTAATATTTCTTCTCAAAATTCGTTTAAGTTTCGGGGCGTTGTCCCGAATCCCACAAAGGACGCTGCCCCTTGACCCCTGCCCGCTGGCTGGCCAGAGGGACCGTTACTTAGCCCCTTGGACCCCACCAAGAGCGCTGCCCCTAAGTCCCCGCAAGGGGGCAACAACCCCTTGACTCATGTTTGGTCCGGAGCTCAGAAATCTTAAATGAGTTTTAAGCCGCACCTCCGAACTCTTCAATGACGATGTTTTTTTTAATTATTGACTTAATATATCGCACAATTATTATGTGATGAAAATTACAAGACCCGAACCGTCAAACCGACCCGGAAATTTTTATGTTTGGTTCTATCTAATTGAAACGTTTGAAAATAGTGAACCCACTACAAAAAATTCCTGGATCCGCCACTGTATGAAACTCATTTGGTTGATTGACTGAATTATATATTTATGATTGATCTGTATATTATGTTGCATATTATGTTCGGGTATAGTGTCCTACCCAGATTTTACAACAATATAGACACTTTATAAACTTATCCTTATGATAAACGTCAAACTAAAGGTCATGTTATTTAACAATATTTTGGCTGATAATCATTTTTTATCGACTTAGTATGAAACCTCCCATTCTTCCAAATGGGAGGTCTCGGGTTCGAAACCCTCCCGTAGCGAAAAAGGGGTCTGAGGGAGGTCAGGGGGTTATCTAGTGGGGTTTCCTTCCGGGGTGGCTGTGGGGCCCATGGGAGGTTCAGGTGACTAGACCTTAGTGACATGACCTGGAAACAGTATGCTCACACGATTGAGACACTTGCCGTTCAAAAAAAAGTATTTTCATAAACAAATAGTTTATTTTAGTAATTTTTCATGATTTTCTCAACAAATATATAATCAATCATTCTTATCCGTTTAAATCAATTATATTCACTTAGATTTAAAGTAACCCATGTTGACCCCCATTATGTCAAGGTGCTACTTATCTTAACACATTCAATGTCATATAGCTACCTATTTCTACCCAAATTACACCAATTGTTTACCCACATCTGCCCATTTATTTTGTCATGGGTCAAGATTGACATGTATATATATGTAAGAAGTTTAGCGTTATAACGATATATTTTATTAAAAAACTATATAAATTTCAAAAATTTTACAAATTTTGTAGTATCTTTCCATACATGCACACAAATATAAATTTAGATAATAAGTTTGATGACGTTTGTGTCAAGTTTTTGAGTCACATAATCTATTACTTTAATGTTTAACAATGTTTAACTTTCAATTTACACCTCTTGCATTTAAACCTTAGTTAATGACATCATATGGTACCATTCATGTATAATACATGTTTAGAGGCTCTTGACAAGTCATTGGTGTGCAAGATGCAAATCTTGTAACAATAAAAACAAACTTATCCAATATATTTCGACTTTTAAGTAGGGTCTGGGGAAATTATAAAAACAAATCTTACGTACTCCTGTTGCAGTTGGGATACAGAGGGTGCTTCGAAGGAGTCTCCGACTCATAGTTATCATTTGAAGTTAATCATCACAACACTTTTAACGTTATTTTCACAAAAATAAGTAAAATAACGTTAAAATTAATGTAATTTTACTTTTATCCCTTGAGCGCCTATATATTTACGTTATACAGGTGCACCACAAATGAAGACAAATCTTGTAACAATATCAAGTCTAATTTCTTTTTTTTGAAGGTTTTGTATAAATAATGTTTGATGCATGCTTGTTTTTCTCTTAAAGGTTATATTGTTATAAGAACCTGTTGCTAGTGTTAAGCCGTTAAAGATTGTGGTGAGGAGTAGAGGTGCACAAAAAACCGATTCTAAACCGGATCTGATAAGAACTGGTTCCTAACAGTTCCCATTTTCAAAATTAAAAGTAGTTTTGAACCAGTTCCTAAATTAGGCCACTTGTTACATCAATCAAAATTACAGGTTTAACTTCAACTTTTAAACTTTGTCTTTTTGGTCTGTGAAATATATTATGTTATGACTTGTGCGTGACATTTGATTTTGTTGAAACCAAATCACAAAATAAGGCTTAGTCATGAGAGGATTAGGAAGTATTATGGTGGTTAATCAAACGATACCAATAAAACTCAAGCGTTTAAGCTGTAAACATGGGAAATCAAGCACGAGTTAAACATGCGTTTCGTTCGCATGGTTTTAGAACGACAATTATATTATACTCTTAAACCACCCCAAATAATAAACTCTTTGCCTAAATTTGAACCAATCACCTCCCATCTGAGAGTCAATGCATTTACCAAGTGGGCTACTCAAACGTTTAAGTTGTAAACATGGTTTCTGTTTACTAATTTGCATCTCCAAGATGCACATATTTATGCCCCCTTTAAATCTCGGTATGGTAGAGATCAGCACTTGAATTGGAAATAAATCAAGAGATGAAGTAACTAAAAAATTCCTATGCAAATTATCTAAATGCATACCCGACACTGTTTCGCTTGCTCACTGATTCATGTACGTAGGTACACACATCTCCATCCCATGGGGGTTTTTCCGTTTTTAAATGAACTTGCCTTAAAACGTAAATTGAGTGATCGATGCAAAATTGAGATGAGAAACTCAAGTTACAGTGAACTAGTTTGGATTTAAGTCAAGACAATCGACTACATAGGCGATACAAATTCCGAGGAGGTTGATGGAAGAAGCGGGATTTACATATGGTGTTAATTGACCTTTAAAAGACTTATGATAGTGTGCTACGTCTAGTGATTTATGATAGTTTGAAGAGCATATCACTACAAGAAAAGGAACCTAATGGGACAAAGGCTATAGCGTCGACTGGATGTCGTTTCTATAGATTGAGCTATAGCGACGACATGTCGTCGCTATAGATCAAAAGTACTTTTTCAAACTTTTTGATCTATAGCGACGACATGTCGTCGCTATAGCTCACAATGGAAAAGACGCGTTTGACCGAAAGATTGGCGGTTCTAGGAAATCTCTATAGCGACTAACTGTCGTCGCTATAGCCGGAATATAATAATTTTTTTTTAATTTCTTTTTTAACACATTTAAAATGGTTGAAAAATTAAAAAAAAATTAAATTACCTATAGCGACTACATGTCGTCGCTATAGGGTAGGAAGAAGACGAAAGTACTTTTTGTCAGTGCATTTATTGCGCGCATCGGTTTCGACATTTACCTATAGCGACGACATGTCGTCGCTATAGGTAATATATACACAAAATTTTCGCAGAACCTCCATTTTCGCAGAAACACTCCCAAACTCCATTTTTTCGATTTTAAGGGGCAATTTCGAGTTATTTTGTTCGTATCTTGCCGATTTCGTGATGAAAGGATGATTTGGATCATCTCATTTTTCTAGGTATGTGTTTTTTCTTAAATTTTCAATTTTTTGTTGTTTTTTTCATATATTTTCAAGTGTTCATGAATTTTATATGTTGATAGGTTTGATTTGGTGATAATAAATTGTTGGATCCTTCACTTCTTCGTTGGTTTGGTTTTTTTCTGTAATTTTTCATTTGTTTTCTCATATGAATTTATTTACTAATTTTTTTTTTCATATTTTTGTTGATGTATGTGATTATGTAAGAAAAGATTTCGTGTTGAAGATTTTTGGAACCTGAATTCAAGAGAGGTATGTTTATTTTGAAACTTTAATGTGTTTTAATTGTTGTGTATGTAAAAAATGGTTAATGATGTTGTATTATTCATTGATGAAACATGTTTCTTTGGTATTATTTATTGATTAAACATTTCTTTAGTAGTGTATTTGTATAATTTTATGTTCTTGTTAGATTATTAGTATGTTGGGTTATTATGTTAAGTTAAGATTAGAATTTAGGTATTTTTTTTTATGTTGGATATATAATTACAATATGCAATTTATGTAAATTTAAGGATATTAGTATATGTAATTTAAGGATAATGTGTAGATGTTTAACTTGTGTTAACTTAAGGTTAGAATTTGTATGCATATGTTTAGGTATGTTGTATATTTATGTTTATGTTATGTGTGTATGTTAGAAAACATCAAGTTAAATGATTTGAGCTAAATTAAGATATGAATTTATGTATGTGTGTAAGTCTATGTTTATGTAATGTGTGGATGTTTAACTTGTGTTAACTTAAGGTTAGAATTTGTATGCATATGTTTAGGTATGTTGTATGTTTTATTTATGTTTCCTTTGTAACATTGACTTTTTATAAGTATGTTTATGTGTTTATAAATTTTATCTAGATATGCATGTTTAGGTTTATGTGATAAATGAATTTCATTTGTATGCATATGTTTAGGTATGTTGTATGTTTTGTTTATGTTTCCTTTGTAACATTGACTTTTTATAAGTATGTTTATTTTTATGTGTTTATAAAATTTCATCTAGATATGCATGTTTAGGTTCATGTGTTGATAACTAACATGGAAGTTGATAAAAGTTGGATAACATTACGAAACCGGAGATGCCCGGATTTTTTAAACGGTCTTAATAAGTTTATGGAGATTGCAAAGAACCATGTCAATGGTGAAGGTAAAGGGTATTGCCCGTGTAAAAGTTGTGCAAATTCTAAACGATCACTCCAGAATTTGGCTACCATTTATGCCCACATACATGACCGTGGTTTTCTACAGTCATATACAATATGGGTACATCATGGTGAGAAATATTCCAATGCTTCAGAGGTTGAAAGAATGTGGGCTACGAACGCAGATAATCCTCCACTAACAAATAAAGAGATGTTTGATGCACTTGATGATGTCATTGGTGAGCAGAATACATATGACGAAAATGTAAATGAGTATGGAGATGGCTTAGACACGGAGTTTGACGCATTATTTAAGGAGCTTAATACCGAGCTATACCCTAGTTGTAATTGGATGTCTTCCCTAAACTTTTTGGCAAAATTAATGCATATTAAAGTTATTAATAAATGGACTGATAGTTCCTTTGACCAACTTTTAGAGTTTTTAAGAGTTGCATTCCCGAAAGAAAATAAGATTCCAGCCTCCCATTATGAAGCTAAGAAGAAACTGAGAAAAATTGGTTTAGGATATCAGTCTATACATGCTTGCATTAATGATTGCGCTCTATTCTGGAAAGAGAATTCTCTTATGCAAAATTGTCCAATTTGTAATGAGAGCAGATGGGTTGACAAAAACACAAAGGGAAAGAAAGTAGCACAAAAAGTATTGCGTTACTTTCCTTTAACTTCACGTCTTCGACAAGGGTTTAGTTCTAGATTCACCGCGAAAGATATGATATGGCATAATACCGGACGCTCAACAGATGGTATGATGCGTCATCCGGTTGATGGGAAGGCATGACAAGAATTTGATAGCAGATATCCTAATTTTGCTAAGGAACCTAGGAACGTTCGTTTGGGCTTGGCTGCAGATGGCTTTAATCCATTTGGTAACATGAGTCAGACTTACAGTATGTGGCCGGTGGTGTTGACAACATACAATACACCGCCTTGGTTATGTATGAAAGAGTCTTCTTTCATGTTAACTTTGCTAATTCCTGGCCCTAAATCTCCTGGAAAGGATATTGATGTTTTTTAAGGCCTTTGGTGGATGAATTGAAAACGTTGTGGACTGATGGAGTGCAAATGAGAGATGCACACACTGAAACCATATTCATGATGCGTGCGGCTCTTTTGTGGACTATTAATGATTATCCTGCTCATAGTAGCTTGTCTGGATGGAGTGGTCAAGGTTATAAAGCATGTTCTACTTGTAACGAAGACACACCCTCGTGCTCTATAACTAACAAGATAGCTTTTGTTGGTCATAGACGATTTTTGACTAAAAATCATAAATTAAGGGAAAATTTGTTGTTTAATGGCCAAAAGGAGACCAGAGATCCTCCTAAACAGTTAAATAATGCAAAAATATTAAAACAATTACAAGGCCTTCCCATTCGTGTTCCGGGTAAACATCCAAGTCATGGAGGTGTGAAAAGAAAACGAGCTGCATCAGAGTTGAATTGGAGCAAAAAAAGTATCTTCTTTGAGTTAGATTATTGGTCTTCCCTTCTTTTAAAACACAATCTTGATGTTATGCACGTGGAGAAAAATGTGTGTGAAAGTTTGTTGGGTACTTCACTAATGAATGAAAAATCAAAAGACACGCCTAAAGCAAGACAAGACTTAGAGAAGATGGGTATTCGAAAAAATCTTTGGCTGACTAAGAATAACAACAAGTTTTACCAACCACATGCCCCTTACTCTTTCACACCTACAGATCGAGAACGTTTTTGTAAGTTTATTAGAGGAGTGAGACTACCCGATGGTTTTGGTTCGAACTTTAAAAACAAGGTTCTTCCTAATAATTCAAATATAATCGGGTTAAAGTCTCATGATTATCACATCTTAATGCAACGATTGTTGCCAATAGGTGTACAAGGATGTTTGCCCCCAAATGTTTCAACAACAATAATTGATCTTTGCACCGTGTTTCAAAAAATTTGTGCACGGTCACTTGATGTGAAAGACATGGAGAAAGCTCATAAAGATGTGATCAAGATACTATGTAATTTGGAGTTGATATATCCTCCAGCGTTTTTTGACATAATGGTTCATTTAGTTATTTATTTGCCTGAAGAGGCTATTCTTGGTGGGCCTGTGTATATGAGATGGATGTATCCCTTTGAAAGATACATGAAGAAGCTAAAGGCATATGTTAGAAATAAAGCCAGACCTGAAGGATCAATAGCAGAGGGCTATGTTGCAGATGAAGCATTGACCTTCTGTTCTATGTATCTTGAAGGTATGCAAACCAAATTCAACCGTCCTGATAGAAACGCAGATGCTGACATTCCCAAGAGACATCTTCATGTTTTTTCATCACAATGCCGCCCAATTTTAAAGAAGAAAATAATATCACTTTCTGAAGATGTTAGAAAATCATTGGAATGGTTTGTATTAAGCAACTGCGATGAAATTAAAGACTACAAATCGTAAGCGTATTTATTTAATTGGTTAATTTTCATATTAGTTGCTTTAGTAAACTAATCTATAATGTTTGTTAATTGTATAGTGAATTTGAATCTGAATTTCCCGGACGTGATCTAAAAACAGGATTCTCTTCATGGTTTCGATATAAATCAAATATGTCGTCGTCGTCGTCATCGTCATCATCATTGTCCGTGGCGTTGTCAAATGAATTAAAGTCATTAGCACATGGCCCATTGAATGCATATGTGTACACGGCTTGTATAGTCAACGGTGTTAGATTTGTGGTACACAATCGTGATGTCCGTCGCACTACTCAGAATAGTGGTGTTGTTACAATAGGAGAAGATGGTACTCACTTTTATGGTCAACTAGAGGAGATTATAGAGTTGAACTATGTAAATAGTTACTCAGTTGTAGTATTTCGTTGTAAATGGTTCAACACATCGGGTAAACGCCTTGTTAAGAAGAATAATATTATTGCAATTGATATTAGCCGTGAGTGGTTTGTTAACGAACAATACATTTTAGCTACACAAGCTAAACAAGTGTTTTATCTCCAAGATCCTTCTCGAACAACCGGTAATTGGAGGGTTGTAGAAAATGTTCATCATCGTAAACTTTGGGATCATCCAAGTATGATTGGGGCTAATGAAGTAGATATATTACAAGACAACCAATCATCTGATTATAACTCAATTGTTAATGATGAGTTGAATGTCTCGCAAGAAACTCAAGATTTTTGTGACTTAGTAGTCGATTTAGGCCCGTTGCCTATGAGGGCACCTTTAGATGAAGGTGTGGATGATCAGATTTTCATTGATGATGATGAAGTAGAATACGATGATGAAGAGGAGGAAGAAGAAGAAGATGATGATGAAGATGATGATGATGATGATGAAATAGAAAAACATTATTGTAGTGACGATTCTGAATAAATGTATGATAGTTATAATTGTTTACATTTTTTGCTATTTCATTGTTGTATTTCTTGTAAATTGTTGATATTGTTAATATTGTATTGTTGCATTTGTTAAAATTGTTAACATTTATTTGCTTTTGTCCAAGGAATGGCGGATGTTGCTGGTTACCATGGCGGTGACGGAGGTGATGAACCTCCCCATGGGCATCATTATAGGGTGCCAACCAGCTGTGAATCTTGTAAGTTTCTAGTATAATATATTTTTAAATATCCTTAAACATATTATTCAATTTGGTAACTTTTAATTTCATGTGTTAATGTAGCAAAACCAACAAAACGAAGATCTTCTGGAAAGAACTTGAACTTGTATGATAAATTCCAAAAGAATGGAAGTAGACCACTTCCAATTGAGTTTGATTACTCCTCCAACTTATACAGAGCTGTTGGAGAAAATTATCAGCTATTTATTCGGTTGATATCCAATGAAGTTGACAGACATGCACCATTTCATTATCGGAGCTGGCAGGAGGTTCCGGGAGATGTCAAGATGTCTATTCTGACCACTCTCCATGTTAGTATACTTACTAATACTTTTTGTATACTGGTTTCATATTTTTGGTTATTTTCTAATCATATCAACTTTTATAGAATTACTTTGATCTGGCCTAATATCACAATACTGAATACTGGGATGGAATCAAGCTTGGGATTCAAGCTGACTGTGCGAACCGGTACAAAGACCGGAAAACAAAGCTAAAGAAACACTTTGACAAAGAAGGAGGCTATGACAACACTGAAAGAGCCAGACAGAATCCTCCTAAGGGTATGGGCCCAGAAGAGTGGGTGCAGATTATTGATGGGCTGTTTACAACTTCTACATATAAAAACAGATCTTTGAAGAATACAGCTAACAGATCAAAACAGCTGTATGGAAGTTATCATGGGACCCAATCATACGCTCAGAGACGCTATGATGAGGTTATAATTTAGTGTTATCAAAATATGTATTAATTTTTATTTGATATCTGAACGATAATATTTGTTATTGTTTAAAGGTCAAGGAGGGTGGTGCGCCTCAACATGTGGAAGGCTGGAGGGATATGCATTTCAAGGGAAGCTCGGGATGGTATAATCAATTAGCCGAGCAACATTGGGTAAGTAATAGATGTTCAATAGTATTATGTTTTACTCATTTAAACTTTATTTGAAAGTTGCCTTTTAATATATAGGATGGGTGAACATAAATTGTTAGATATTTGTTGATTGAATTGGGAATTCTTGTTTTTGAATTAGGATTTGTTGTTATTTAGTATACATTTTGGGTAGTCAATTTACAGCAGTTATGCTGACGGATTTTTGTCAAATATTTAACGTATGTTTGTCTTGTGTTTTTAATGTAGGAGAATATTAGTGATGAATTAAACAAAGCAAAATCCACATCCGGTGGTGATGACACACCAGTAGATGAAGTGGAAGTGCTGCAGCGCTCATTGGGTGAGCGGCGTGGGCACGTAAGGGGCGTTGGAAGAAAAGTTAAAAGTATAACCCCAGACCTGCCTCCACACATGTACCATCCTGCAGCAAACGAGCTGCAACAACAACTTGCTGATGCAAATGCTCGCTGGGCGGAGCAACAACGCATCAATGAAATGATGCAACAACAAATCAACAAGTTGATGTCAATGCAAGGAGGCCAAGGCTCTAGCTCCTTCTACTATCCCGGATTCGAAACAAATCAAGAAAAAGATCAAGAGGAAGAAGAAGAAGATAATGAAGATGACGATGAAGATGAATAGATGAAGTTGTGGATTTTAAAACACTTATAACTTTGTTATGCTTGGTTGATAAACAAATTTAAACTTGTTATGCTTGGTTGTTTGGTTAACTTTGAGATTTGGATGTAAACATGAATGTGAATGTATTTTGATGTTTGATAAACTCTTATTTGCAGCAGGTTAAAACTGTTATTGTTGATTAAACAGGTTTAAAACTGGAAATTTCAGAAAACAAAAAAAAATTGAATTTTTTTTGTAGGGCTATAGCGACATGTCGTCGCTATAGATCAAAGTCTGACCTTTTGACTTTGATCTATTGCGACGACATGTCGTCGCTATAGCCCTATGTTTGACTTTTTGACCACCTTCTATAGCGACTATAGGTCGTCGCTATAGGTAATTTCGAAAAAAATTTTCTTCTTTTTAAAATAATTAACATAATAAAAATAAATCAAAAAAGAAAATGTGTCAGACACCTATAGAGACGACATGTGTAGCGACGACTTTCCTGATCTATTGCGACTAAACTATAGCGACGACTAAACAGCGACCACATGTCGTCGTTATAGCTATAGCGACGACTTTTTTGAGCTATTGCGACGACTTTTGTCGTCGCTACAGGTGACTTTCCTTGTAGTGTATGTATTATTTGGAAATACATAAGCTAGTAAAAAAGCGTACGATAGTATGAAAACAAGTGTTAAGGCACCAGTAGAAGTACAAACTTCTTCTCCCATAGAGGTGACACTTCATCAAGGATCAACATTGGGTTCGTTCCATTTTATAGTTATCTTAGATAAGTTGTATAAGTTTGTTTAGGAGACCATCCATGATTGTGACATAGCTCACCCCTCCACAGGCAATTTATGAGACAAGATGTTTCGAAAAATTTAATAAGAAAATTCTATAAAGTTGCACTATGACTCGCTATGTTGTAGAGATCAAGAATATTCAAGAGCAAAAAGTTGAAGACAATATAGATGAAGATGCTAAGGTAGATGTGTGAGCACACAAGTTAAACCGGATAAAGAGGGAGGTTTTTAGAGACATATTAAGGGTAGCATGCCTCACAATTTATTAGAAGAACGAAGATTGAGAAGGCTTGGGCATATGCAAAGAAATAGATGATGTCACTTATACGAGGAATGGAGATCCTCTCAAGGAAGGGAGAGAAGAGCATGGGCAAATCAAAACTAAGGTCCTGTTTGGTAGCCTCTGAATGAAGAGGTTATGAACCATTCAGAAGTAATCTCTTAATGTTACTCAGATGCAAACAAACAACCCCTAACTTGAGTTGAGCAAATTTATCGAGATTTGTTAGACTTGTACAAATATGAGAACATGATCAATAATAAGACCTATTGAAGATGTATCATAAATGTTAATAGATTTTTAGAGTTAATACAGTGGTAATTTTTTCACCCTGGTTGTCTTTTAGGAAGAGGTTGTATACTTGAGCTTTTTGATATTTCTTATTCACCACTAGAAAAATTTTTAGTTTTAAGTGCGTCTATTAGGATATTAGGTGTATCTTCATATTTCAGATTTTGAACTTTATTCATGTTTGATATTTATAACATTTGAATTGATCACATGTTTTATTGAGTGAATTATATCTTACTTCTTTTTACACTATACATATTTTATTGTGTGTATATTTTTTAGTCTTATGTTTGCACTAGGAGTGTTCAAAATATCCGAAACCCAAAAAAAATTATCCGAAATCTTTTTTCGGGTTTTTCGGGTCGGATAGTATGATTTTAGATTCAGGTTGGGTTTCAGATATGAAAGAATTAGTTTTTTCGGGTCGGATATCAGAAAAACCCGAAAAAAATATGTTTATTCGGGTTGTTCGGGTTATTCGGATGCCTAAATTCTGGTTTTTTGGGTCGGATAGTATATTTTGAATTTCGGGTAGGCTTTCGGATAGACCAAAAAATTTTCAAACCCAAAAACCCCGATTCGAAAAACCCGAAAAACTCGTTATCTGACCCGATAAACACCCCTAGTTTGCACTTGTGTTTATGCGTTTTACGCAGAGTGTCAAAAAACCAAAAAACAACAAAACCAAATCGTATTTGAAACCGAAAAAATTGATTCAGATTTTGATTCAGGTTGTTCGAGTTGTATAAATTCGAATCTGAAAAAGTTATTCGAATATTCAGGTCGGATTAACATTTATGGTTTATGTAATTTCGGTTGTTCGGGTATCCAAATAATTTGATTATAAGACAATGTACCATTATTAATTTTGAGTTGTTCGGCTCATGAAATTTACTTAAACTATTTTAATATGTTAGATTTGTGATATTTTTTAAATTTAAACTTTAAAGTATTGTATTATGAATATAAAGTAGTAAAAATATTTACTTTTATGAACTAAAAGATACCAAAAAAAAAGTCAAAACAAGAAAAACAAAAGGAGGAAATCTTTATTCATCTTTACTCGAGTCATTTGGTTTATTTGGATATATCAGAATCCAAACCTAATCCTTATTCAGATAGATTCATGTTGGATGGTATTCAAATCAATTTGGATCGAGTTCAAATAGAGGGAAAAAAAATCAAATCCGAATAACCCGATTCGAACCGATTAACTCGTAATCCGATCGGATTTTTACGTACCCTACAAAATAAAAAAAAAATCATAAATCATAAACAAAAATATAATAATAATACACAAAATAATTTATATATAAAAATAATAACAAATAGTTACTCGTGTCAAAGTTTTCAACCCTAACCCGAATTGACAAAAATTCAGGTCAACCCGAACCTGACCCGTTTAACCCATTTATAAAAATAAATCAAACAAATTTAAATATTGTAAGTTGGTAAAGTGTTTAGTAGTCGTGTATAAGTAACAAATAGTTAGTATTTTAACAAAAAATAATATTATTACAACTAAAAATATAATTATGTAATCATAATTATAAAGTATGAAATTTAAAATAAAATGGTTTGTATAGTTAATTGAAAAAAAAATTAAAATACTTTTTTAGATGAAAAAAGTATAAATTTTGTTACTTGATTAATTAAAGTATGGTAAATAACCAAAAGAAAAACAACTAAATATATGTTACAGAAAAGAAAAAAAATAAATTTGAAACCTTAAACAGGTTAACGGGTCAACCTATTTATAAATGGGTCAACCCGAACCCGACATGTTTTATAAACGGGTTAACCCGAACACGTCCCGTTTTTTAAACGGGTTATACTTGCCAACCCAAAACTTGATTATTTTCGTGTCGTGTCCGGGTCATGTTTCGAGTCGTTTCAGAAATTGCCACCCCTCAGATGTTTGCATATGATCATTTTAATGGAGAGGTAATCTGTTTTTTAAAAAAACCTAAATGGTATCCAAATTAAAAAATAAAATTTATACAGATAAATTTACCTATTACAAAATAAACCTAAAAAGAACAAACAAAACCATTTATATGGGCTCCAAATAACCAAACATCATAAATAACCAAAAGAAAAAAAAAGAAAAATATTAGGGCTCCGAACTATCATTCATAATTTATTATTTGTTTATATATATATTTTTTGGAACAACCGACCTATGTTACATTTATATAACTCCAAATTAATATATGATTTGCTTATATTTGAACCCAAAACTTTCTATCTAAGAGGCTTTATCTCTACCAAGTAGGCTACTTTACAGTCTATTATTTCTATATATGGTTATTGGTTAATATTAATGTTTCTAAAACTGGACCGGACATCGAACCAGTTTCTTTGCTGGTCAGCGGTAGAACCGGATAATATATTTATATATATAATAAAAAATGCATTTAAAAACCGATTGGACCGGTTATTTTAAAAACGGTTCCGAGCACATAACCGGGCTGCTCTTGATGCTGAATCCCGATCCGACCGACTGATGCGGCCCCCTTTGAAAACATGGGTTAATATGACCGATTTATAATTGATTTTGATGGGTGCGTTTTGTGAAGTGTCAAATTCAATACTGGCCATCCCCTTGAAAATTGTAAGAGTTTGCTGTTTGATGTGGGCCTGACAACAAAGGGGAAGAAGAATCGATGGCGTCTTTGGGTTTGGGGTGTGGTTTCTTTCCTCGAATATAGCGTCATCGATTAACATCGAGAAATGGTCCCAAAATAGCATACTATTCATCTCTGATCACCGAAGAAGTTGGTATTTAGCTCCACTGAAATCAACCTTCTACCCAGATTGTACGTGATTCGTGGTGGGGTTTTCATTGGATGCCTCATGACTATACTATTTGCTGTTGCGATTGCAGTCGAAATGATCGAAGTAATTGTTGTTTAACGGAGTTTATTGAAGGATCAGTGAGGTATTCGATCTTTCGGGGTATGAATTTGGGAGTGCAAGTTGGCATTTAGGTTGATCGAGAAGATGGGTGGACTTTGTTCAAGGAGATCCACCGAAGATAATCCGGATAATCGAAGCTTACACCATGCTAATGTTGATGTTAATGCGCAACAGTTGGATGATGAATCAGTTGTTGGGAATAATAATGTTAAGCATACATTGAGAGTCACGGAGATGAATTCTAGTTCATATTCACTGGATGATAATGGTGGGATTCCTCAATTGTCTAGGGTTCTATCCAACAAATCAAGGTTAACCAAGTCGAATTTGGCAGCAGTTACAAAGGTATGTCTTCTAGTAATGTGACTTTGATGACATTTGGATCATAAGTTGCACATGCTCTCAATCTTTGATATTTAATGTTGCTAAAAGGGACATTATTAGATAATTAGGCATTGGATTGGATTCTTCCAATTTGGAAAATAACCAACTTGGATTGTTGAATGTGTGTTAACTTTAGTATGAAGATCACACACACTATATTAGAAAATAATTTTTAGTAAGATTTGTCATAAAAAGATGATCAAGTGGGTGATTGATGCGTAAATAACCGATGTAGGAATGAAACAACATTAAACAAAAAGATGAACCTTAAGATATCATGTGTGCTTGAAACAAATTCAAACTTGAAAAGGATCTTTCAATTTCTTGAAGAATGAGGGGCAGGCGAAGGATATATGAATTCCATTCAGGCGGGTAATAAATCACTTAATGAAAGTAACCGTATATAATAAAATTTAACCCTAAAATAATAAATAAAAAAAAATTACGATGTGCAATTTTTTTTTTGGGCCACCGCTCTCGTGCGCCGCGCCTGATCGCCCAAACCACCGCCTCTGCTCGCCTGAGGAAAAAACCTCCCTACGCTGCGCCTACATCTTTCACAGGCGCATCCATAGCGCTGAGCTTAATTTTTGCGCCTAGGCGCTGAAGCCCTCGCTTTTGACAACAAAGATCTGATGTACGTAGTCTTGCACTACACATCTATGCAACAATGTGTATTCATAGGCCATGGCTTGAACCCATAACTTCAAGGTTACAAAGCAGATTTCTTATCTGGTGCTCGAAGGCCCCTCATCAATTCAACACATGGAAGGGCATAACTGGTGCTTGCTTAGCTCCCATTTTGCGCAAGGGCACATGATGGGCCGGATCGCTTTGCGGTCTATTCTACGCAATCTCACCCTATATATTTGTGTAAGAGGTTGTTTCCCACAACTTGAACCCATGAAGGTCACAAAGCAACAACCTTACCAGTTGCTCCAATACAAAAAAATACAAATACTTTGAGATAAAGCTTATTTGTGAATTGTGATTACGCCCATATTATAGCAGGATGTAGAAACTAGAATGGTTAAAGGTTTAGTGAATCATTGCCATTCTTAGGCATGCTGGGAAACTCAGGGTGTAGCATATTAGGTGTAAAAAACGAAGAAATATAGTCAGAGGTTTTTGTGTAGATGGAGAGTAATGAGAAGCAAAGCTTGTAATTATTATGTGTGACCTACTTACCTTTTTTCTGTTACTATGCATTTTTAAGAAGAACCTGTACTTATGGATTTTTCTCTTTCTTTATTTTTGTTGTTTCAAGCCCTATGTTTCTACACATAGTGAATCTTTGGTAACACTTGAGTTAGTGATTATCTATTAATCAATTGTCTAGGAAGCTTAATACATATTTGAGATTCAAATTCGCAAAATTGCTTTTTTGTAGTGACATAAATATGAACATAGGAGGTATGATGACAGGCTTGCCAAAATAAACCTGCAAAGAGAATTTTTTTATACCAATTTTACCAAGGGTAAACATGGATTGTTGAAGGAGATATGGTTACTTCAGATTATTTATTTGAATATAATGATTTTTTATGGATTTGATTAAGAGCTAGAAAATGATTGGATTGCAACCTAATGAAAGAAATAAATATTGCCTCTTTGGGAATTTAACAAGAAGGGATAGAGGGGAGTAGAAGATTGAAGATCTGGTATTCTACTTAACTAGCCTTATGAATAAAATAACAATTAAAGAAAAAAAATAAAATAAAATAAAAGATCTGTTATAAACTAACTTTATCTCTTTGGAAATGTTTTGAAATTCTTTAGATCTCATTTTCTGGTTCATCATAATTCAAAATTCTGAACTCCAGTTCAATCTTGTTATACCCTTAATCAACATGGATGAGAGTAATCTTGTCTTACTAAACAATAATGTTTGAGAGTAAAATATGCTAATATTCAAGGGTTAAGAATGCTCTAAGTAGTAATTAAACTCGTAATGCTACCAGAGCAAAAATATTTAAAATAAATGTCTAGGCTTGACAAAGAATGCAAAAAGAGAAAAAAACATGGTGCCACCAAATTCAATGCCTAATTTTGCTTGACAACTTCAATCTACAATATAGTTGTATGAGTTCTTAGATGTGTACAGTGCCCTTTTGACCTGTTTACTTGAAATTTGGTTGATTTATGTTTTTTTGGCTTTATCTTCAATTGTTCAAACAGGTAAAAATTAAATCTCAGCTACAAAAAGAAACTGTCCAAATTGTCCAAAAGTTACCCAATTTTTCTGTGATACTAAAACCGCATAAATCATTTTATTTAGAAAAACAATTATTTTTTTTAATCTTATTCAATGCATTAAATAGTTATAAATTTCCAAAAAATGTTGATGTGGTTTGACTTGAAAACTATTTTGGTAACTAAATTCAAGTCACAATTTTGTTAAACAAAAGCTTACATATTACTCAATACAATAACCCCTATTAATACATCTACACATTAAATTGCTAAACAAGTCTCTTGCTAAGACTCAAACTCCTAATAATACTCAAACATGTAAACACATCTCCTTAATACTTATCCAACTCCTTCACAATAATATACTAAGCAGTATCTTCTATTCTATGACTTGTATCCTCATCTGTTATCGACTAATCATAATTAATCCATCATTGACCCATTACCCCTCCCGTTTGCTTTGCAACCTTTGATTTTTTAAAATCAAGTAATGCAGGTTTCGGAAGTGAGTTCACTTTTGGGTAAAGCTGGAACCGCTGGTTTTGGAAAGGCGGTTGAAATGCTGGATACACTTGGTAGCAGCATGACCAGTATACAGCTTAGCAACAATGTTTTTATCTCGGGAGTGACAACAAAGGGAAGTAAAATAACAATATTATCATTTGAAGTTGCCAACACAATTGTTAAGGGTGCCAATCTTATGCGATCCCTTTCAAAGGATAACATTAAACACTTAAAAGAGGTAGTGTTGCGCTCAGAAGGTGTGCGAAGGTTAATATCAAAAGACATGGATGAGCTCCTCAGAATTGCTGCATCTGATAAGAGGTGAGCACCAAGAAAAGAATTAATGAGAAAATTTTTAATTTTAATTTAAACGGATGTTTTTTAAATGATCCTTTCTTATGGTGTTTACAGGGATGAATTAAAAATCTTTTCTGGAGAAGTGGTCCGTTTTGGAAATCGCTGCAAAGATCCTCAATGGCACAACCTGGACCGTTATTTTGAAAAGTAAATTTTCTATACAATTGCGACCCATTAGTTATGAATGAATTGTTTGAGTAACAAGTAAATGAAAGAAATTAGCTTGATTGGAGGCAAGCCCTCCTAACCCATTTTGTTCGAAAAACTTGTATTATTATCCAAATAATATAATTTCTGCAATCTTATTTGACACAATAATCAATTGTAAAAAAAAATTTGTATTTTGGGCAAAACATGCTTTAAACTTTCAATCAGAACATGATGCTAATGTTTTTGATGTATTTTTTTTAGGTTGGGCTCAGAATTGATTCCCCAGAAACAACTAAAAAAAGAAACAGAAACCATCATGGAGCATTTGAAGAATTTGGTTCAGTATACATCAGTGAGTATTTACATTTTTTTATAAGTTTTTTTTTTTTTTTAATATTTTAGTTTTATTATTTTTTTTAATTTTTGCATAAATGGTATGGAAAACATAAAGGAAGAGGATTTATCAAGGATAACAGCAGTTTTTTTGCTATGATGTGCTTTATGAAATTTATTTAGTTGATGAGGTTTGCTTAGTACTTCATTTTGAAGCAGTAGTTTCAAAACTTAACAAAAAAGGAAATAAATTGATTATTGAGATACAAGTATAGGTTGTTGACATTAACAAGTGGTATTATCTAACATAAGAAACACAATTAAAAGTTAAAATGGTAATTTGAAGAGGATATTTATTACATTCGATATGTGAATATTTTAGACTACACTAATAAAGAATTAGAATCACTAGGTTTAGGTGTTCTCATTCTTTGAAGAAACAAATGAACCACGGTTGTACTTTTCTACTAACGCCTAAGAATACAAGATACCACCAGATTGTGTATTGTTATATGTATGCATGTATGCACACACACGCTTCTTCTTGCCAAAAACACAAGTTTAACAGAACCATGTATCAAGTTCCACTTTTTTCAGTTTAGGAAACTACCTGTCACTGCCAACATCTTCAGACATTTTTTACTCAATGTGACCGAGTTTTTGATGCTACAGGCTGGATGGACTCTGTCCACTGGTTGCTACATTCACATCACCTTGCCGATTCTTCCACATGTACAAGCTACCTTTTTCTTTCTCCAAGAAAGTACCAAGTTACCTTTTGCGTTCTTCCATTGTCCCCCCCCTGAAGTTGGCATCAAGGCCTTCGTCATCTAGTTTTCCAATTGAGATCATCTTCCTTAATCTAGGAATTGCCCTTTTTTCTTTCTCCAAGAAATAACCAAGTTACCTTTTGCGTTCTTCCATTGTCCTCCCCTGAAGTTGACATCCAGGCCTTCATCATCTAGTTTTCCAATTGAGATCAACATCTTCCTTAATCTAGGAATTGCCCTAACATCTTTCAAAGTCCAGGTAGTTCCTAAGGAAGTCTTTAGAGTTTAGATCAATATCCTCTCTTCCAGTAATTCCTAGAGTCTGATTGTTTGCTAAGCGATCTCTGCCACAGTCTTCTGTTATGAAATTCTTCATGCTTTTCCTGCTAAACGCAGCATGGAAAGACGCAACAGAATCAATGATCCAAGACTTAGCTGTGCTTTCAACACAACGAACAAGAGCTTTATCTTCTGAAACTTCTGCAGCAACATTCATTTTGCCACTGACTTCTAAAATGCCTTTTGTCACTGCAGTTCCGGCAAGTATTTCCTTCCTGGGCAACAGGATTTAACGTGGTTCGGTTATAGTATGTAATCTATGTCCACGGAGCAACGAAAAAGGTTTCTCTTTTATCATATGCGGTTCTGAAAATTACGGGTACAATGACAAAACATATATATAAGGGGGCTAACTAGGGTTACACATGTTCCTTTCTCTTTCACCAAGTTTAACAAAAAAAAAAAAAACTAAAAAAACCTAAAAAAACAAAGAATTGGGCCACTAAAGTTGTGAAGGGGGGACCTGCCCTCTGCCCAAGCCCAAGATGGTCTGGGGTTACACCCATCAAACCCAACAGTGTGCCTATATATACTCCTAGAAAAGAAAATAGTAGACGAAACAAAGTAGAACATCGTAGATGCAGATACGCGGGCTGATCATCAGGCTATGGAATAGCTGAATATAATAAAAAATGAGAGGTGGACGAAGGTTGATTTATTGTTAAAACAATCTCTCAATTTTTTTAATCTAAAGAATAAGACTTTAACAGGAGATTTTCTCAAGAGTCAAGAATATGCGATAAGTATGCAATTAGTCCTAAAACTTATTGATCAAGAAAACTTAAAGTTCAAATAATTATTGGGCGTAATATAAGCTCGAGGGCAGCCCACCTGATTGCGTTTTTTTCTTTAGACACCAAATCATAATACTGGCAGAAAGAAAAGTTACTCAAATTGATTTGATTAGTTATCTAGCCTGCCTTAATTAGGTTGATTAAGCCCTAATTTTGTAGTCTATAAATATAGGACCTTGTAATTGTGATTTCTTACCACCTCTAAAAGAAAAAAAATAGATTCGCTGTTGTGACCGTGGATGCAGGTCAGTTTAGACCGAACCATGAAAATAATTCACAATTGTGTTCTTTTTAATTGAGTTTTAAGTTGTGTGTCGTGTGCGATTTGTGTGTGCGTTTGCTTCTGTAGTTCGTGCTAGTAACCACCAGTAACATTCAACATTTGCTATTGTTTCTGCTGCTGGTCAGCTCCGGTCAATGTAGGCCAACTGTTGTGGGTCAATGCAGCATTTTATTTTATTTTTGGTCTGATCAGGAGGATTGAGGACCAGGAACAGATTTCCATCAGTTGAGTCAGGTTTGACCAGAAAAAGTTAACAGAGCTGGGTTTGATCAGAAAAAGTCAACAGGAAAGTTTAGAGAGAGAACTGCCGTGATACCCAACCCTAATAATAATAATTAAGAATCCTAGGTAAACTTTTACACAAAGTTGTAGATGATTTCAAGAAAAAATGCTGGAGAAACTAAAGATGAATCCTTGAAGATGAGCAATAATTTAAACCATATTTGAGTCAACAGTTTGACTAGGACATTGATTTCATCAACTGGAGCACAATTGTCAACGTATACATGCATACATTTATGTGTATTTAAGTAAGCAAATAATGCATATATTATGTGTATTACATATGTAAATATTTATATGTGTATTTACATACGTAATACATATATGTATTTATGTATGTATCTATGCATGTGAGTTTGTGCACATAGCTGGTTTAAAAAATAATTTCCAAACATAATTGAAAATTGCTGAACCTATGTGATGATTTTGAATAAAGTGATGCATGCAAAATATAATGGCTTTGGAAATGAAAGCAACGTGTTTTATATGTAGGAGTTGTACCATGAGCTACATGCGTTGGACAGGTCTGAACAAGACCTTCGACGTAAGCAACTAGAAGAAGAGAACCCCATAGCTCCCCGTCAAGGTAACCATTGACCTTGGTGACTGGTAAATGTTTCTTGTATATCTTTTTTATTGCAAAACAGCATGCTGTCATATACTTACCCTTGCATGGCGAGTAATGGACATCATTAGCCGTGACATTATATGAACAATTGCACAAGATTTTATAGACACATAAACCTGTTTTACGTCTTGTTGATTTTTTTCTGTAGAGATTATATTCATGCAGCTTGCTATGATCATATTAATAATCGTTATCGTTGCTATTAAAATTTGTCTTTTTCATCTTTCTTTTACATTGTGAGATAAACTGGTCTGGCATGCATAATGAATTTGGCTTGAAGTATCTAACACACTTTTAACTTTAAATTAGAAATCCATTGGATATCATATCATTTATTTTAGTTCTTGAATAGAAATGATTTGTTTCTAACTCCTTGAATTCTTTATTATGATATATGCTTTGCTACTATTATGGTGCTGTTATTTTTCCACTAATCAAGTTATTTTAACTACCACATGTCATTTGCCATTTTTATGATCTAGATTTCAAGAATGCACTTTCCCACATTCATTGTTAGTGTTCAAAAACTGAACTCCTGTGTTGCTGTTGCTGTTTGTGTTATTATTATTGTTACCATTTCTATTATTTACAAGTTATTGATACAATATTCGTCATCATAATTTGTTATTACAACGACTGCTGGTATTGCTACTTTTGTGCATTCTTGTTTCTTTTCAAATGCAAAGATGTAAATAGTTGTTTCAGCTTATTGAACCTTTTTAATTATGTACAGGGGACAGCCTTGCTATCTTGAAGGCAGAATTGAAGAGTCAAAAGAAGCATGTGAGAAACTTGCAAAAGAAGTCATTTTGGTCCAAGATTTTGGAAGAGGTAACAAAATAAAACCTTATCTTTTTGAAGGCAGAACATGCTTTTATCATTTATAGTAGGCTTATTATTTTTCTTTCTTCACATTAGAGGCACCAGTTTTTCTGATGAAGGTATAAATGTTACTTTCTTGCAAATAACATGCAAGGAGTGTGGTATTTCAGTACTTATTTGTATTTTGTTGTTTAAGGTGATGGAGCAACTTGTTGACATTGTTCATTTCTTACACATGGAGATTCATAATGCTTTTGGAATTGTTGGTATGTGTCCAAAAAGGCAACTCTTATTTTTAAGAGCTGATTACCTTTGGTTTGGTTATAGCAACAAGTTTGGGTACTAAAGTAATGCAACAAGTTTGGGGTTTGTGCTTTCAATTTTGTAACAAGTTTGGGTAGCATGGCTAACTTTCGCTAATTTTCCGTTAAAGTAGGGTAAATTATCTAAGTACCCTTTGATTTTGTCTATTTACAAAGTCAATTACAAAATCAAAGGGTATTTTTGGTCATTTCACCATAATTTCATTGTAAAGTTAATGGAAGTTAGCATCAATACCCAAACTAGTTACAAAATTGAACGCACAAACCTCAAACTTAGTTAGTTTAACCAAATCATATGGACCATCAATGTAATTAACTCATTTCTAATTTTGTCCCTTTTTTTTTTGTGGAAGTACCCATTTCCAAGATGTTTCTTGGATTGATTTTTGTGCAAAAATTTCTTCAACTTGTTTTATTAAGAAATATTGCAGTATTTGATCTTCAATTAAAGATCTTTATGAAACTACGTGCAAGTCAAACATTGCTTGTCAAATTATCTTGTGCTTTACTGCAAGGATGTTATGAAACCCCTGTGCAAAATAAAGATTTTTGTTTACTTTCTGAATGTTATTTCAGATGCCCAAACACCAGTAAGGAGCAACCGACAGAAATTGGGAGCAGCTGGTCTTGCTCTACATTATGCAAATATTATAACTCAGATTGATACACTTGTGAGTTTTCATTCTTTCAGATGTTATTAGCCGTGTGATAATGCATTTACAGTGTTTGTTGTTTAACTTCTTTTTTCATTAAAAAGTGAATTCCTATAAGTTTTCTTCTTGATATGGAGTTAATTACGTATTAATAACTAGATAACGAATCGCTATTGTGGGCATATTGTCGTCTAACCCCAAATGCGCCAAAAATCCAACTTGTTTACATTTTCATTCCAAACAAATGGAAACGAAAGCCAATTTGGGAAAAACCAAATAAAAAATATGCTCCAAGGGGTTGTATCTAAGCTTTAGTAGATGCAAGTTACTGCTCTCATTTGTTTGTTTGTTATATTAGTAATAATAATAATCGTTAGGGATATCACACACACAAATCCGAACACACGCACATGAAAGCAATAAAGAACACAAGAGTTTAAGTGTTTAACGTGGTTCGTCTAAATTGACCTACATCCACGGATGTTAAGTAGTATATTTTATTATTAGGTGTTAAAAACTTTACAAGTACAAGATCAATATATAGAGAATGAAAACTAGGGTTAACAAAAATAGAATGACTACTCTATGGTTAGGGCTGACTACCTTCCCTTCATCCCACTCGATTTTGTTCACGCGGTTATGACCCAAGGCCTACGCACACCCTACAATATCTCACTCGAAGGCCTTGAATGCTTTTGTCTTCACTCATGACTCATGATCCTGATCATACTTATTTACTCTGTTCAAAGGCACGTTGAAGCTCCCATCGAGCTCCAACACATTACTCATGGCTGAAACTGCCTCTGACTCATTCTTTGTCCCTACAAACTCTCATTGTAATCTATTGCTGGATCCTGAGATGCCTTGAGAACAAATAACACTAATAGACTATTGTTGCCACTAATTTTACTGCTCAAAAAAATTGTTAATTTAACTTGATGATAAGAATACGAGTGTTTTCCAGACTTACGTTGATGAAGTATTTAATGATATGCATTAGGTCACTCGCCCAAGTTCTGTGCCTCCAAGTACTAGGGATTCTTTGTACCAAGGACTTCCACCTAATATTAAGTCAGCAATGCGCTCCAAATTGCATTCCTTTCACCCAAAGGAAGAGGTATGCACACATTAAGTTTTAAGAGTATTTTTAGTGGCGTTTATTGAATTTTTTAGTTTTGCAATTTTGCATTTCTAGTCCTTATTTTCAATTTTGTAGATGTTGTGATTTGAAATTTTTTATTTTTATTTGTTTAAAAAGACTAACCCATCATAAACATAAAAGGATAAAACTCTTTTTATTATGATTTTTGTCATTGGAGTAAATAAATATCGATTTTCATTACTAAATAATGTAAACAAACAAAACAAACAAACTTACTCAGTTGGGATAGAGAGGCTGCTTCGAAGGATGAAGACAAACCTTACTCCTATCTCATTAGGGATAGAGAGGCTGCTTCGAAGGAGTCCCTTGCTCCGAAGGAGTCCCTGGCTCAAAGTTATGGTTTTAAGTTAATCATCTCAACGCTTTTAATGATATTTTCACATATAAGTAAATTAACGTTAAAATTAGTCAATTTTACTTTTTCCCCTTGAGGGCCAACACATATATAGATTTTTATGCATGCACCGCAAATAGGGCATATTACCAAACAACGTATAGATTTAAAAAAGGAGGATCAAGTGGATTATGATTTTATGATGAACATTTTTAGCGAAAAAAAGTTAATATTGATAGATTACACCTTTCTTTCTGTGTTAGTTGTCAAACTGTGCTTGATTATTGTAACTAGCTACTTCAGTTTAAATTTGATTACTATATATTTTCAAGGGAAATAATTAAGATAATGGATGTTGTTATAAGATAGAAAAGCTAGTGCTGCTAATAATGTAAAAGAATAATTATTGTAAAGTAGCAAATTCACACACACACACCTATTTCACATTCAGAGTTGTATTAATCGGCCTGTGGGACTTTTTGTCTTGCCATTTCAACAAAATTTAAAACAGTTCATCGCTTTTTTTTCCCTAACTTATTAACTGTGTTTTGTCATTTCTTTAAGAGTATAATAACTTGTTTTGGTTTTCTGGAATCCTTTCAACGCAGCTTACCATCCCTGAAATTAAGGCAGAGATGGAGAAAACTCTGCAATGGCTTGTTCCAATTGCAACAAACACAACCAAGTAATTCTCACATTTATGACTATTTTTTTTTCTATGCACTTGCTCTCATTATGTGATTTTCTATATGCTTGGTGTTTCACAAAAGAAATGGGTGTTTTGGGTATTTTTGTATGTCAATCTTTAAAGTGATTTCTGTGACTTGAAGAATCATTATCAGGGGTGTAAATGAAGTGAGACAACCCTAGGCCTAGCTCAGCTTAGGAAAACTCGAGCTCGTTAGCTTGACTCGTGAGTACTTTTCAAGCTCACGCACATATCGGGCTCAACTATTTTATTATTTTGTTTTACTTTTATTATATATATATATGCATGTATGTATGTATGTATATGTTTAATAGCTATTATGTAAATTCATTTTTAATTTATTAAGTAAAAATTTTAAAAACAATAGTTTCCTTGAGACTTGTGTGATTGCGTCAAGCTTAATATATAAAGCCCGGCCTTGTGTTGGTTTATTAAATGCACTCCAATATAAGCTGAAGCTCGGTTTTAACTTTTAGTGAACCGATCTCAAGTAGGTCATGAATAGCGGTATAGCGCAACTTGTTTGCATCTCTAAATCATAATCATAGAATTACAAGCAAACCTACCTACCAACAAAATATCACTTAGGTGGTGTTTGTTTTTTAAGAGGTAAAACATCTGCAGTCTGCGGACCACGTCTGCAGACCTCTTTTGCAGAAGAGGTGGACCAAACCTCTGCAAGAAGAGCTTTTGGGGGTGTTTGTTTTTCAATATCTTCACAACCTCTTCACATTTTCAATATCTTCACAATCTCTTCCCCAACCCTAACTCACGACCGTCGACCGTCCCCATGGCTCGATCATCGTCACCATCACGAGCTGAGTACCACCACTCTTCCCCACCCGTCAGCCTCGGTCTCAGCACAAACGTCAGCCTCGACAGGAGGTGCGACGGGAGGTGCGCAGGAGCTAAACCCTAACCATCCGGAGGTGCGACGGGAGCGCAGGGAGAAGGGCGAACCTTCGATTGAGGACGACCAGAGAAGGGCGAACCTTCGATCGAGGACGACCGGAAAAGGGGCGAACCCTAGATTGAACCCTAGATTGAGGGGGCGTCGCGATTGGCGGTGGGAGGCTAGGCTGTGGAGGGCGACGGCGGTGGAGGAGCGGCGGTGGAGCAGCACGCGGTGGAGGAGCGGCTGTGGAGCAGCGGTGGTGTAGGAGACCGCCACGGTGGAGATCGAACGACCTAGGGGGCGGCGGCGGTGGAGGAGGGCGGCGGTGGAGATCGGTGGTCTTCTGTTCGCCGGTGGAAAGAAGAGAAAAAGGGTTTGAAGATGATGGTCCATGTCTTCTCCAAGAAGAGGTCTCGCAGACCTTTTTTAATGAAATGTCTGCGATAAAACAAACACCCTACATCTTTCCTTGGTCTGTGAGGTGCAGACAAAAGAGGTTTCGCAGACCTTCGCAGACGTTTTTTCAAAAAACAAACAACTCCTTATACATTAAGCCATTAAGGTCGTCCATGGTGGTGGTGGTGGTGGTGGTGGTGGTGGGTGGAGCAACAAATCTTATCACTATCCCATAGGATATATAGGTGCTCCTAGTGAACCAGCTCAGTAATAGAATTAGCTGATCATAAACCAGGTTCTTAAAGTTATAATAATCAAATGGTCCCTTGTAGAACTGTTCAGAAATGGGTATAATTTATGGTTGTTTTTGGATTGTGCATTCTGAAAGTGACTATTGAGACTTGAGAATTTGGTTTTAAATTGCACACATCTTGCGGGTGATGTGGTGTCCAGAGTGCAATACCACAGGTGTTGTGATGCTTTTACATGATGTGCTAATGTTGTGATGCAATTTGCAAGATATGCTTGATGTGTGTAACATGGAATTTTTAAATGGGATGGATTTTTTTTGTTGAATAATCTAAGTTTGTTGACTTTTTACATCCATGAAACTCCTTTTGCCTTTTTGAAGCATTTAAAATTTAGGAACTTTTTTCCTACTTTGTAATCATTTAAGTTTTCTATCATGTTGCAAGTGTATTTTTTTATTTGGTGTTCCTTAAATTCTTGTGAAAATTAATGTTTTTGTTGTATATATAATTTTTGGCATTTTTATTAAAAAATGCATTGGCGTTGGACTTTGGGATCAAGCATATTTCACAATTTAAAACTAACCTTAAGAAGTGAAAACAAAAAGAGAGATCATACAATTGCTTGCTTTTGAGGATAGGGGCTGCTAGATAAATTTCCATTTTCTTATGGCAACTCTAAATGAGATTAAACCCATATAATCGAAAAACTACTGTTGAACACTAACGACTTGAAGTCGCATTAATTAGTTACAATAAGCATCCAAACAGTCTTTTCATACTTGGAATTGTTCAAATACGGACCCGTTGAAGTTTTACCGTTGCACATATAATTTTATATTTATTGCTAATCTTGCATCATGCCAAATGATAATCGGATCAATGCAGGGCTCATCATGGCTTTGGCTGGGTTGGAGAATGGGCAAACACAGGGTATGTTGCATTTCCGTTTTCCCAGATGTTGTAAAGTAGGCGGGAGAGTCAAGTTAGGTAATATGGTCTGGATTGGGTTGACTTGTAACACTTTCTGTCCAAATATTTTCCAACTCCTTTATGTAGACTGCCAAATATGATTACAGCAGCTATAAAATTCAAGAGTAAATTAAATTTTTAAGTAAAAGAGTTGATTACCCATTAAGGACCCGTTTGTGGTGCGCGCATATAATGTATATATGTGTCGGGCCCTTAAGGAGCAAAAGTAAAGTTGCACTAGTTTTAACGTTATTTTACTTTTTTTTTGTGAAAATAACGTTAAAACCATGGGTTGGTCGGTTAGTCAGGCATCATGAGCTGGGGGTCTCATTAGAAGCAGCCTCTCTATTCCTACAGGGTAGAGGTAAGGTTGTCTACATCTTACCCTCCTCAGATCCTATATGGTGGGATATACTGAGTACGATGATGATGATGAGTTGATTACACATTAGATCTTGTTGGTTTGCGGAAAGTGACATGTTTAGATATCAAGGGTCTAAAGTAACAATGTTGGGTTTTATGCTTTCAATTAACAGGTTTGCTACTCAGGCTAACTTTGTCAAGTTTTTCGTGAAAGTAGAGTGAAATAACCAAAATGCCATGGATATTTTTAACTAACTCTTTTTGTTTAACCTTTTATAGTTTATCACTTGAATCAACTCATTCGTAAGTAAATGCATAAAATATCTTACCTCTATTGCAGATCTGAGGCCAACCGAAACACGTCTGGTCTTGTTGACTCATTGAGAATAGAGACTCTCCACCATGCAGACAAGGAAAAAACCGAAGAATGCATTCTTGAATTAGTCGTTTGGCTTCATCATCTTGTCTGCCAATCACAGGCCCTAAATGGTGGAATGAGATCACCCGTTAAGTCCTCGATTCAATCTCCAAATGAAAAAGGAATTCAGATTTCGACAAGCAGGCCCAACTCTCCCTTGCCAACACTAACAACTGAAGACCGAGAGATGCTTCAAGACATAAGCAAAAGAAAATTGACCCCTGGAATAAGCAAAAGTCAGGAATTTGACACCCGAAGCAGGTTAAGCAAACACCATAGGCTAACTAAGAGCAACAGTCATTCTCCGACACGCGAAATTAAGCGGGACCCGTTTCCGATCAAGAGACCGTCATCTGTTCCTATTATTAACTTTGATATTGATAGGATCAAGGCTATGGATGTTATAGATCGGGTGGATGACATTTAGAGTGAGTAAACAGTGATTTGAGGTCTTCAATCAGTTTGATTATTAAAACCTTGAATCGATTTGAGCTGATATTGGATGGTTAGATTTTTTTTTGTTTAGAAGTTGCATTTTTCAGGAGTCTTATGTACAGAAATTTGCACTTTGTGCGTCATAATGCAAAGTTATGTTCATCTTATCTCTTGTTTTTGCAGGAGTCTTATGTACAGAAATCTGCACTTTTTGCGTCATAATTACAAAGTTAAGTTCATCTTATCTCTTGTTTTTGGCAATGTGTTCATAACCTAACCGGACGTTAAACCAGACGTCTTATTAGTTACTGGTCAAGTCGGATTCAAGAACCAGATGACAGTCATTATATAAAAAATTCCAAAAAAATATATAATTATACACACATGTAAATAAACATAATTTATGTTTGGTTTTAATATTTCATTCTTTGAATTTTAGTGAAAAAAAAACTAAATTCGGTACAACCAGCAAATTGGTGAACTTGCTCAACCAACCAGTCCGTTTGATGGCGGCTCATATGACTAGTTTAGGCAAGACCCCCTGCGGTTTTCGTCCTGGTTTTTGAAACCTTTTTTGGGCCTTTTCATGAGTACATCTAGTTTTCTTTTACAAAAAAAATGAATCAACTTTGTTAGTAAGTTTAAAGTGTCTGCTAAGCGGATGTTTATAACATCTTACACGAATTTACATGAAATGCTCTGTTCAACATCCAAACTCTTAATTGAATTGATTATGTTTGTTAATTATGTAGTGGAAATCAACAAAATAAGAACAAGAACAATGAATTAAATCCAATCAATCAAATATCGTTAACAGTTAATTACAACTTACTATGATATATATTTCGGGGGTCTCTTCTGAAAAAGTCTCTTTACTTTTTTTTTGAACGGCGGGGATTTTATAACCACAAACTAGCAAGCAGCTAGCAAATTACAAACACCAAAACAAGAAAACATCAAACAACAATAAACTTAAGCCTTCAATGAATCAATCTGAATGACCTCCAAGCCTCCCAAGTAATGAACTCCTTAGTCACCCTGTTTTTTATCCACAAAAAGCTTAATCTCTTAACTTCTTCAACCAAAACACCCATATTTGGCCGAACATTGTTGAACACCAAGTGGTTCCTTGTCCTCCAAATGCACCAGCACCCTGATAGAATTATGGCATATATAACCTCCCTCATGAAGACCCCAACAGGGAGAAATTTATGCAAAGTAAGAAGATCCCGAACCTCTTTACTTCATTTTTACTTTTTGGAGATTTAAAGTGCATAAGAAAAGTCAAAAGTATTAAAATGCCAATGATGATTCAATTAAACAATAAGAAATGCCACAATACATATATGAGCTCTTTTATATGGAAGCACAAGATTCGCACGTGCACGCGATGTCATTTGGAGTTAAATAGAAAGAGTTAATCATGGTAATGAAAGATCTTGTTTCACTAACCTAAACTTGAGTATTGTGTTTGTCCAATTGGGATTGTGTACTGTTCATGAGATGTGTTGATATTAGGGTTTGGAGAGGGAGATGTTACAAGGCATTGGTGGTACTACTTGATTAAGTGACTATAAAGTTTTCTGGTGAGTTTATGTGTTATCTTTGTTTCATGTCTTATACACTTTTGTATGTTTTTTATTGTTTACTATTTCTTGGTGTCACATATTTGTTAACTTCCACCAGTCAATATATGTATTTGACTGTGAATGGGGTTTTTAGGACTTTTTGAGTGTGTAGGATATTTGTACAAACCTGGGAGACAAAAGGATGGACTATAGTATGAATCACTATCCAAAAATCAATATTTCTTCCCTTTTGAGTTCAAGACATTTGATTATGGGATAATCCAATAGAGAGAAAACAGTGATATGAAATTTCGATTGAATGAATCAGTCTGCGAATTCTTTCATGTTATACATCACCAACCAACCGCAAGGTAGTTATTGGCGGCCCCCTTGACCCACCACTTGGTCTGGAGCTCAGAAATATTTCCAACTTTTTAATATTACTTTACAACCAATTACACTAAAATATACAACATATTATGTTAACATTAACCCCATATTTATAAAATAAAAAATAAAAAATAACCCCCATGGTATAGAAACTCGAGTTATAAAAACATAGAGTCAAAACCTTTTTATTTTATGTTATTGAGTCAAAATCATTTGGGTTTTTAGATTTTTTAGGATCTGGGTTGGTTTTAGGGTTAAGGCCTTAGAAATAATCACATAAATAACCCCAACCATTTAATTAATGTTTGACATTGACATTAAAGAAACTTTTTTATTGTTATTTGATTGAAACAATAAAAGTGTAAATAATATTATTTTTCATTAAATATCATTATCAAATTTACAGAAAATAGGGGTTCTCACAATCATAAAAAAAATACAGAGAATAAAAACCAATTACTTTTCTCTCAAGATGTTTCCATCAACATAAAAGTTGGATATTATAATGGGAACAATACAACCAGATTATGACATCTTTTTCATCCATAGTTTCAATTGTTGGACCTATATGCCTAAGACACAACGTGTAACAATGTTACTATTGATATAATATCCCAAAAGGTCACACACTGAGCAAATATTCCAAATGTACACTCAAACTCGGTTTAATGTGTATAACCCAACTTACGTCAAGAATACATTATTATTATTATTATTAAGTAAAATAATAATGTATAATGAAACATTAATATTATATGTAGTGATTACTTGGTAACACTACATAGTGTATGTAATATCTATATTAAGACTACATGTTTTAATAGATTTATAAAATAAATCTTTTGAGAATGCATTTAATGTCCAAAGTGAATATGGAAATAAATCCATACTCTTTTCTTGTAAACCTTGAAAGAAAGCATGGACATAAACCCATGACATTTACTTGTTTGACTTGAATAAAGTTTGCATGGATTTGGGGTTACATACTTTACTATTAAAGAAAGCAACTTATTCCCTTCCTATTTTATCACTTCAAATATTTGGCTCTCTTGAACCAACATGAGTAGAGATTTTTTAAAGGAAAGCATTCTTGAATGAAAACATACTAAGAACACTAGCAAGCTTTTTCAATAGTTTGTTTAGGTTCTTAAAGGTGTTTAGATTTCTACATTACATACAAATATTTACCTAAAGAAAGTGAGGTAGTGTGTGTTCTTGACATTGGGTTTTGGCTAGCACCATTGGAGCTTGCTTGCTTGGTGTGTTCATCTCTTGGAGTGAAGACATTTGTGTTCATACCATCCTTATTCTTGTAGCTACCACTTCTCTACAAAGGTTGTTGATTCTAAACACCCTATGGTTGTATTTTATTTAAGTTTCAAGAACTACATATTTTATGTTTATGTGGTTGTGTTCAAAAATCTAGGATTTTAAACTATTACCAACCATTTTAACAAGATAAAAATGCAAGTAAAGAGTTTGATAAAGTGTCATCTTATAAACTCTAACACAAAATATTTTAAACAAGTTTGAAGACTTGTGAGAAACTAAACTTATATATTTTATGTTTCATAAAATTTGAGTTTAAGAAGATAAAATAATAAGGACTTTATTTTATAAAACTCAATGGCTAATAATATAAGTTTTATTAATAGCTAAAATGGTTCGACGCGTTTAATTACCAACATATTAATATCTAGGATATTAAAATGAATCGTCACGATCATCTAAAATTAAAACGCAAGACCAATAAATAAAACTAGGTTTTATTTCAAAATGTAACGATCTCAAAAGCATGCAAGATTTTGTTACATAAAACGTTTTGTAAAAGTAATTTACATTAAAAACGAAATATACCCTTTTTCTAAAACATAAGTCCATACCATCCCATTTAGAACACTTACGACATTACTAAATTTTCTAATGACGAAAGCACTAGGCAAAGTACTTAGATTATTTTGTAATGGGTGTAAGGTGGTGTGTCGATTTCCGAGAGTCTTGGGTCGGACATCACAGGTTTCTAAAGTAGGACGACTTATAACTTGACTTTGCGATAAGTGCGCAGGCCATTCACAAAGGGAGGGTTGGCATGAATGGGATTAAGCGTGCCAATATTAACATAAATGTTAATGAATCCCAAAAGTCTAAGAGTTGCAAGGAAGCAATTGGTTTATAAACCTACCAATCAACTTAATTCTTGTGAAAAGTGCGTCAGGCCAATTACAAGAAACTAAGGGTGATGTGGATCTTAGCCTTTAATTAATTAAGGTTTTCATAATAAAACAAGGGTACTTAATTATTAAAGGATTTAAATATTAAAAGTATTAAAATTAAACTTTGTTTTGTAGATGACAACGACAAACAATGCAATCGATCCCGCAAACAACTCCTTCGCTTTACGATCCATTTTAGATCGTGAGAAACTTAACGGCACAAACTTCATGGATTGGTATCGCAATCTTCGGATTGTGCTTACGCAAGACAAGAAGATGTACGTTCTTGAGGGACCCATCCCCGAGGCACCGGCACCCAACGCAACCAAGGCAGTTAGGGATGCGTGGGCTAAACACTTTGATGATGCTCAAACTGTTGCTTGTCTTATGCTTGCCACTATGGAACCAAATCTGCAACATGATTTGGAGTACCTAAAGGCATACGAAATCATTGAGGAACTCAAGTTGATGTTCGAAATACAAGCTAGACAAGAGATTTATGACACCATGATTTCTCTTGTCAATTGTCGGATGCAAGAGGGGACTCCCGTAGGCCTTCATGTGATGAAAATGAAGGGCTATGTAGAACGATTGGAAAGGCTTGGTTCTCCAATTAAGAATGATCTAGCTATCATCATGATACTAGGGTCACTTCCTAAGTCATATAACCAATTTGTAATGAACTACAACATGAATGGTTTTGAAAAGTCTATCTCGGAATTGCTTGGCATGCTAAGGATTGCCGAGAAGAACATTACCAACAAGCCTCAATCAGTTCTCATGATAAGGGAGGGTCAAGTCAAGAAGCCAAACAAACAAGGCAAAGGAAAGGGCAAGAAACCTTGGGTGACCCCTAGTGGAAAAGGGAAGGCTGTGGCAAAGTTCAAGAAACAAGAACAAAAACCAGCAGCCAAGGCCCCTACAAAGGCTCCAAAGAACCCCAACTGTTTTCATTGTGGGGAGCCTAACCATTGGAAAAGGGATTGCCCAAAATACCTGGCTGAAATGAAGAAGAACCCTGTTGGAGCTGGGACTTCAGGTATATTTGTAATAGAATTATATGCTTTCAGTAGTAACTCTTGGGAATTTGACACTGGGTGTGGTACTCATATTTGCAATGATTTGAAGGGGTTAAAGAAGGCTAGAGAGCTGAGGGAAGGCCAGTTGGTGCTCCATGTTGGTAATGGAGCTCGTGTAGCGGTTTAAGCCGTTGGAGAATACTCCATTTTGTTACCATCTGGCCTGTATTTAAAATTAAATAATGTTTTTTATGTACCTTTATTAACTAGGGACATTATCTCAGCTGCTCGACTGTATGAGCAAGGATTTACTTTTGGTTTCCATGAGGGGAACATATTGACTTTTAAATCTAATGTTATGTATTTTGAGGCTAGGCCTCATAATGGTATTTATGAAGTTGATATTCATGGCTCATGTAGTGATAATTCTATTTATGCTCTCAATACCAAAAGATTAAAAACAAACTTATCTTTGGCATTGTCGACTTGGACACATAAACAAGAAGCGTATGTCAAAACTCCAAACCGATGGAATCTTAAAGCCCACTGGATCGGAATCCTTTGACATATGTGAATCTTGTCTTTGTGGAAAGATGACCAAAGCACCTTTCACCGGTATAGGCGGACGTGCTTCCGATCTATTAGGACTTATACACACTGATGTATGTGGTCCTTTTAGAATAATGTCAAGAAGTGGTGAGAGATACTTCATTACATTTACTGATGACTTCAGTAGATATGGCTATGTTTACTTATTGAAACATAAGCATGAAGCGTTTGAAGTTTTCAAAGTGTTTCGAAATGAAGTACAAAATCAGCTTGGTAAAACGATAAAAGCCATTCGGTCGGATCGAGGTGGTGAATATCTAAGCTACGACTTTAATGAACATCTCAAGAAATGTGGGATTATTTCTCAACTCACTCCGCCAGGAACACCACAACATAATGGTGTATCCGAACGGAGAAATCGGACTTTATTAGATATGGTTCGATCTATGATGAGTCGTGCTAACTTGCCTCACTCTTTTTGGAGCTATGCCTTGGAAACGGCTGCCCGTATAGTCAACATGGTTCCAACCAAGAAGGTGGATAAAACACCATATGAATTATGGTATGGAAGAAAACCAAATTTATCCTACCTTAGGGTATGGGGTTGTGAGGCTTATGTCAAACGTGAGACCTCTAATAAGCTAGATCCTAGAGGCGAAAAGGTAATTTTCGTCGGATACCCTAAAGAAACAAAAGCATATTATTTCTATCACCCTACTGACAAAAAGGTTTTCATTGCACGACGAGCAATCTTCTTAGAGGAAGATTTTCTTTCAAAGGGGATGGATGGGAATAATGTAGATCTTGATGAAGTTCAAGATTCACTAAATGCTGGACCTGAAGTTGAAACCATTGATCAACAAATTACTGTTGAGCCTGAACCTTGCTTAGTTCAAGCACCTATTGTAACACATGACGTCCGCAGATCTGAAAGGATTCGTCGCGAACCTGAAAGATTTGATGATATATATTTAGTGGATCAATCAGAACCGACTAACTATAAATCTGCTACATCAGATAAAGAATCTGATAAATGGCTTAAAGCCATGGACGTAGAGATGCAGTCCATGTATGACAACCAAGTCTGGGATTTGGTTGATCTACCTCCAAATAGCAAGGCTGTTGGGAGCAAGTGGATTTTCAAGAAGAAAACCGACATGGACGGAAATGTGCATACTTTTAAGGCACGGCTAGTTGCAAAAGGTTTTACTCAGACTCAAGGAATTGATTATGAGGAAACCTTCTCTCCTGTAGCCATGACTAAATCTATCAGGATATTAATTGCCATTGCTGCTTATCATGATTATGAGATATGGCAAATGGATGTCAAAACGGCTTTCCTTAATGGACATCTGAATGAAGATGTTTATATGGTACAACCAGAAGGTTTTGTCGATCCCAAGTATCCTGATAAAGTATGTAAGCTCAAGAAATCCATTTATGGATTAAAGCAAGCATCCAGAAGCTGGAATCTTCATTTTGATGAGAAGATCAAAGAATATGGATTTATTAAAAATGAGATGAGCCGTGTGTTTACATGAAGACTAGTGGGAGCACTGTTGTATTCCTAATCTTATATGTTGATGATATTTTACTCATTGGAAACCACATTCCAATCTTGAAAGATGTTAAGTCTTGGTTGAGTAAATGTTTTGCAATGAAAGATTTGGGAGAAGCCGCATATATTCTAGGAATTAAGATCTATAGGGACAGATCTAAGCGGCTCATTGGCTTAAGTCAAAGTGCATACATTGATAAGGTTGTTAAACGCTTCTCAATGCAAGATGCCAAGAAAGGTTTACTACCGATGGCACATGGCACTGTCCTTGACAAATCTCATTGTCCTAGTTCGGATAAGGAGATTGAAAGGATGAAAGGGATACCATATGCTTCAGCAATTGGGTCTATTATGTACGCCATGTTATGCACTAGACCGGATGTATCGTATGCTCTAAGCATGACAAGCCGTTACCAACAAAACCCTGGAGAGAGACACTGGGTGGCTGTCAAGAACATTCTAAAGTATCTTCGAAGGACTAAGGACATGTTCTTGGTATATGGAGGAGTAGAGGAAGAGCTGACTGTGAGATGCTATACAGACGCAAGCTTTCAGACTGATCGTGATGATTCGCGATCACAGTCGGGATATGTGTTCACCCTCAATGGTGGAGCAGTTACCTGGAGAAGCTCCAAGCAAAAGGTAGTTGCACAGTCCACAACTGAATCTGAATACATTACTGCCTCTGAGGCAGCAAAGGAGGCTGCCTGGATGAAGAAATTCATTACTGATCTCAAGGTGGTGCCGAGCATTGAAAGACCCATTGAGATTTTCTGTGATAACTCTGGTGCTATTGCTCAAGCTAAAGAGCCAAGGTCACATCACAGAAATAAGCATATTCAGAGGACATATCACTATATTCGAGAGATAGTAGAACGAGGAGATGTCATCATCAGCAAAGTACAATCAGATTTGAATGTAGCAGATCCATTCACAAAGCCCATGCCTCAAGCGAAACATGAGTCGCATGCTAGTTCTATAGGGCTTCGTATGTCTAGTGATTGGATCTGATTTGTATTTTGTTACTTGGATAATTCTGGACTATGTAACAGTATCATTATATTTGCTTTGACTTTTGATAATGTCTTACGTTTATGATCACTGTGTCCTATGTTAGCACGTTTAAATCCATGAATAACTAGGTTATTTTAAATGCCCATAGTCGGTCATAATTATGGGAATAATTATGAATTAAGACTATTGTTGATTGATTGGTTTGCTAAGTAAAGGAACCAAAGATCACAAATATTTATGAGATAAATATTGGGCGTGACCGCGTTCAAAGACACTTCATGGATCGATGTCTTGAGTGTTTTTGAAAATGGTAATGTCTTTATATCCTTTGACCTGAGATACATATTGGGACTTAATTGCATGATGGGTTGTTCTTTGACACTACCTAACGTTGTTCTTTGACCAGGCAACAATAAGGGTTTTCGTTGGGAACAAAGCAAAATGTAGTGAGAGGCGTATGTAGTCAATAAGGGATCTGTACCTTTTTCAAGGTTGATATCTTTGGGCCCCTCGTTGATTCAAGCTGATTTAAAAGTATGGCCATGCTCAAACTTATGTTTGATATTAATCATGTTGAATTTTGAACGAGAAATATGATTGTTGAACAACATATGAGATTGATGTCAATCCATGTCTCATGTTCAACTAGATGTCTATTACAGAAGGATGATCGATATCTTACCATACACCATTGTTATTAAACTTAAGGTTTAATTAAATGGGTGTTGAGGATGATGTATATATTGTATCATTAGGGACAGTGAGATGTTGCTAGACGTCCACCACTGTCTACACTGATGCGCGTTGAATCTTATGCAAGTGGGAGATTGTTGGACCTATATGCCTAAGACACAACGTGTAACAATGTTACTATTGATATAATATCCCAAAAGGTCACACACTGAGCAAATATTCCAAATGTACACTCAAACTCGGTTTAATGTGTATAACCCAACTTACGTCAAGAATACATTATTATTATTATTATTAAGTAAAATAATAATGTATAATGAAACATTAATATTATATGTAGTGATTACTTGGTAACACTACATAGTGTATGTAATATCTATATTAAGACTACATGTTTTAATAGATTTATAAAATAAATCTTTTGAGAATGCATTTAATGTCCAAAGTGAATATGGAAATAAATCCATACTCTTTTCTTGTAAACCTTGAAAGAAAGCATGGATATAAACCCATGACATTTACTTGTTTGACTTGAATAAAGTTTGCATGGATTTGGGGTTACATACTTTACTATTAAAGAAAGCAACTTATTCCCTTCCTATTTTATCACTTCAAATATTTGGCTCTCTTGAACCAACATGAGTAGAGATTTTTTAAAGGAAAGCATTCTTGAATGAAAACATACTAAGAACACTAGCAAGCTTTTTCAATAGTTTGTTTAGGTTCTTAAAGGTGTTTAGATTTCTACATTACATACAAATATTTACCTAAAGAAAGTGAGGTAGTGTGTGTTCTTGACATTGGGTTTTGGCTAGCACCATTGGAGCTTGCTTGCTTGGTGTGTTCATCTCTTGGAGTGAAGACATTTGTGTTCATACCATCCTTATTCTTGTAGCTACCACTTCTCTACAAAGGTTGTTAATTCTAAACACCCTATGGTTGTATTTTATTTAAGTTTCAAGAACTACATATAGATCCTTGGTGGGTTTTGGTTTCTAAAGTTTTAGATTTAAACATGTTAAAACAAGCTTCCGTTACAAAATTTTTTTATAAGACATGTTTAAAACCCAACATCAATCACAACGGGTACGTGTAACATTGTAATGTTTGATTATGTTTAACTAATTTAAGGAGTTGTTCATGATGCCGATCACACATGAATTAGTCAACATTTGGTATGAGTGCGATAGTTAAAGCGTTTAATTCAATTGATTAAAGTTTAATCTTGTTGTAACTTTATCGATTAAAATATGATGAAATAGAAATTGTTTCTTAATTTGTGCATTTAAACTTTCATTAATTGCCACATATAAAATAGTACAAGAATCTTGACTTTCACCATGTAAATTTGATTTGCTCTTGGTTTGTTGCTGTTAATGAATTGGTTTTTGGTTTATGGATTTAATTCTTTGAGAAATCCAATCACATTTAAAACCTTTAAGCTTAAGTTGAAAATCAACTCAATCTAGAGATGGGTAAACCGATATTTGATAGTATGAGATGTTAGATTGTTAGGTGTCAGAAAATGCTAGTTGGCTGAAAGGTGACCCATGTATGATTTAGGTATAAGATGTCTAATCATGACGTTGTATGAAATATTGTTCAAGTGTAGCACACGTGTTCCATATAATGGCAATATACTGTCAATAGTAACTAGTATGTCTGGTAAAATGAGCGGGTTGGATCGAATTGAGTAACGGGTCAGAACGAGTTCGGGTCAAGATGGGTGCGGGTTAAAACGGGTTTTAAGCAAAATCAGTTCGGGTCTAAATGGATTGTTCTTAAAAAACATTAATTTAGTTTAACTTAAGATGTGTTATAAGTAAACATATAGTCCATTTAGATAATTTTTAGTGATTTTCTCATCAAATATGTTGACCCGCATTGTGTTCAAGTGTTACCCATCTCAACCCATTCAATATTATGATGTTACTCATTTCAACCCATTATACTACAATTGTTTACCCAAACCAACCTATTTCCTTTGATATGGGTAAAAATTGCCGCCTCTAGTAACTAGTCAATGTCTAAAAGACTCACAAATGAGAAATGAGATGCCCTTTTCAAAATGGTTAAGATTGTAAAAGTAGCATCTAACAATGATATATACACCTAATATCATGTGATATACATTCACGCATTTTTGCAAACTCAAATACTTGTTCTCAATATATTTTTTTTCTTTCAATTTTTCAATCATCGAATTCCGATACCACTAGCAAGAATCTGACTGAATTTACATTATTATAGGTTAGTATCTTGCCAATGATAGCCTCGATTCTTGTTCGGATCTCGATCTCAAAAGAAGATGATCCAGCCAAAACTTTTGAATGGTTTTTGATTCTTCAAGAAGAGATCTATGCAAAAGATAAATTATTATAAGAACACACATAACAAAATAAAACATTATCTATTTCTATCTTTTAAATTATATATGTACATATTATTTTATTTCTACACAAGTTGAGAGTTCTTAACATTGACATTTCTTAATTACACAAATGATTTGATGTTGGGATATGCAATTCTTTGATACACTTTTGTCACAAGGTTAATAATGTGTTTACGCTAATGCTCTTATTCGATAACAAGATACACGTATTGTGTCAAGTTATTACTCGGATCCTAATCCGAAGCCTATATAACAAACTCAAAAGTTGACCAAATTCACATCTTAAATTTTGTTTATTACTACATGTTGGAATTATGCACATAGCCCCCTCTCACAGTTGATTACTGGTGAGTGTACAAAAAAAAAAATTAAAAATCTGTACAAAGAAAGAAATGTCTTGTTTTCTCTCAAATTAATTGACAATAACACTAACCTCATGAGTTGAATACAAAAATTAGTTTGTATTTTATTTTATTTACTGAAAGGTAATTGCTTGGTTCCGTCTTCGATTGCGTTTCTCCATAATCGGTATCTTACTCCTAGCTTATCATATGATACCGGCATGTTCCACACATTTTCGCCGTTGATCATCCTATCTTGTTGCCCAAGTACAAGCCGTAGATCCTCGTTTAGTACCTGCAACGTTCAACTTTTATTATCTTTAAACACACGTAGAAATAAGTAACAGTACTTTCACCTTTTTTAGATATATGTAAACATGTTAGATTCAAATAAAAAAAATCTGCTTAGAAAAACTAAAAATGTCGATTATACTGGTTTTTTAAGTACATTTTGTACTATATTTAAAAATACATATCCGATACAATAAGCATTTTTAGTTAGGGATTAGACCTAACTGTAAGAATAACATATTTTGATTCTTACCGTTTAATGTAAGAACAAGGAGAAAATATGTTTTATCATGGTAGTACTAACACATAAAAATACAACAACCTTACCTAGTATATTCCCACTTTTCAGTAGGGTCTGAGAGGGAGGAAATGATAGATACAAACGTTACCCCTATCCCAATTGGGATAGGGAGGCTGCTCCGAAAGAGTCCCCAGCTTAAAGTTATCGTTTGAAATTGATCATCCCAATGATTTTAACGTTATTTTCACAAAATAATTGAAATAACGTTAAAATTAGTGCACTTTTACTTTTGTCCGTTAAGGGCCCACACATATATACATTATATGCGTGCACCACAAATGGGGCGTTACTAACACATAAAAATGCTTAGCTTAAAAGGAAACTGTTACGGATCGAAACCATTGCAAGGTATGGGACTTATCCCACATCGGTTGTATGGGCAATTGATGTGGGGTTTATAAGTCAAATGGGCTCTCTCACCCATCAGACTAGTCTTTTGGGTTGAGCTCTCATGTTTGGCTTATAACAATGGTATCAGAGCCAACTCGGAGTGGTGGCCCACGGAGTGGTGGCCTGGAAGGAGCCAGCCGTGACCAACGAGGACGTTGGCCCTTAAGGAGGGTCGATTGTTACGGATCGAAACCATTGCAAGGTATGGGACTTGTCCCACATCGGTTGTATGGGCAATTGATGTGGGGTTTATAAGTCAAATGGGCTCTCTAATCCATTAGACTAGTCTTTTGGGTTGAGCTCTCCTGTTTGGCTTATAACATAAACATGTCAAATGGGTCGTGCTCGAGACCAACCTATAGAAATTCACCAAGGGTACATATTTGATGGATGCATCTAACTAGATTATTTCATTTAAAGATTTGAGTTATTGTTATAATAATATTGCTTTTGTAATCATATATATATAATGGATTGATTTTTTTTTAAATTGTAAAATTTGGACAAAACGGTGTTTTCGAGTCAACCTAACAACCCATCAATCTTGCCACGTCTATCTTTTAGCGACACTATAACTACTTCACGTTTAATACGTGCTTCAAAATTTCTACTTTTAGACATGCAAAAGATTTGAACTTTTTATGAGGGAGGTAACCATTTTAGTTGAAAATATTTTGGTATCACACAGATGAGAATGGTTGCACTGTTGAAGCATGATGAGAATTGAGAATGGTCACTAACAAACAATATCCTGATAAGTTGTCTCTAGCAGGTTCAAGGTTATGATTATATATATCTAATCAAAAGATTATGCAACATATGAACCTAAATCGAGGATAATGATTATAATTATAAATTATAATTTTACCTTTTCTGCAAAATGCTTCCACAGGTGCTCGATGAAAGGGACGTATTGCAAGACTGGAGCAAAATCAAGTGACATTCTATATAATAGCCTCGTCTTGTTTCTTGATGATGGTAAGCAGACATGTAGTTGGTGAAGGTGTGTTGAACACTGCTTTGTGCTTTGACCCTCTAGTTTCCCAGGTTTTGAAATTCCAATGGTTGACAACACCATACAAGGAGGTCGAAATTCCATATCTATTGGATATGGATCCCAATATCCTTCCAGACCAGATGAAGGGGTCAAAAATTTAACCAAACTGCAATAAGAATGAAAGCATTAGTCATCTAAAAATCACCTGCTACTAACACCAAATTTGAAGGTGGGAAAATGAAAAAAAATTGAATATCTTAAACAATAATCCGGTTATTTTGAAAAAAATGATTTATGATGTTTATGCATTAAAGATACACCTTGGGTGGCTTTCAAAATGCTTAATCAATTATGAGTAAGTTATTGTTATTTTTTCTACTCTTTTGACCCATTCAGAAAGAAGAAGAAGAAAAAAAGATGGCCTAAATCGACCCATTTATTAGTTGATGGGTTTAGATACCAACTTTTAATGTTGAATATCAGCTCAAGTTGAAGATCAAATCAACCTCTTTTAAGGAAAACTCTAAAACCATGAATTAGAATGAAAGCAGACCTTGGGACACTCCACCCCTTTGCAAATGTGGAAGTGTGGGTGAAGGGTGCATGTGCAAGATCCAACAGGTTGTCTAAAAGTAGTCCATGCTCCACGGGTAGTTCCATGACAATCTATTGTCCACAATAATCTTATGTTAGTTAATAGTATAATATGACCATTATAACAAAGAAACCAAAAATTTGTTGGACTTAAACTATTGCATAAACAGTGGTGCCTTGACAACCAACAAGTGGTTTTACAGTTAGCATTTGACACTCTTGGTACTTATTTGACTCCAATAAGTCATGCATATTGCATAGTAATGTTATGACCACAAGATCTATGAATGTAGTTTATAAAAGACTTAGTTTTGCTATCCGAAAAGAACTAGCAGCCCAGCTTTTTGTTCTTTTTCCTACTTTTTTGATGCAATTTCTCATAAATACAAAGTTATATTGAATTTTCTAATTTAAATTGCATAAAGAAAGCGACTCTATAATACCTCGGCATGTATGTGAAATCCCTTTGGTGGTTGTAGTGAAGGAATTGTGGATAAAGGAGGCTCATTGCCTGGCCAGATCCATATCATTCCCTCGTGCTCGAAGCATGGCAGTGATTTTATCTTCACATTGATAAATTTAGTTGAAGGCATTTTTTCACATTTGCCATCTGTAGAATACTCCCAACCTAGAAATCAAAGCTTGAAAATAAAGATCACATATAGCACTTTCTTATATATATATATATATATATATATATATATATTAATTATCACTGTTATTAATTTCAAAAGTCTGTCAAATTAAGATATTACCATGGTAGGGACATTGGACGCGACCCTCATTTACGGATCCTAAGTCGAGAGGGCATGCTCTATGAGCACATGTGTTCCTTATACATCCTGGTTTCCCATCCTTCCCGCGAAACAAAACCCAAGGTTCTTCAAAGCAGTCAATTGGAATCTGCATTGTTAAAATAAATAGATCAAACAACACAAAATCTACATGAAACTTTTGTCTGATGTATAAATTTACGAATGGCAATTTCTAACATGGGACATATATGTTTACATGGCATGATACAACATGGAGTTAAACAAGTTTGAGTTTAAGTTAAACAAGTCAACATGTTTATGTCACGATTATAATCGTGTCTAAATAGATTTTAACCCGCCTAACCAGTTTATGACACGATTAAGCCTTTTCTATACATATTTTTTATTTTTTAAATAATTAAATGTATATTTAGGTCATTCTATATTTCACGTCTAACCTATCTATGGCATGATTAAAGTAGTTTTTGTTTTGAATATGTTGCGAGTTGTTTAAGGAAATTATAGATTGTAATTTTGGGTGGCTTTTATTTAGTTTTGGAGTTTATTAACCATGTTAAATGGGTCTGGTCATGTTGTGACGTGACATTGAATAGGTTATACGTAATCGTGCTAAACAGTTGTTTAATTAGCAGGTCCATGTTCGTGTTTAGATGGTTGACATGCTTAGTTAAACAGGTTATGTCTGAGTTTAGCACGTGGGTTAATTGTGTCTGACCTCGTTTAACACACAAACTTTTTTTGTCGGTCCTGTGCATAATGTGCAAAGGTATACAATAAATAAATAAATAAATAAATAACAAAAAGTCCTGCTTTTTGGTGATATTATCATATTATGCCTTCGTGTTGTGTCTAGATTGCATTAAATAATAGTGTAAATATATTATAAACTTGATAACTATTTGATGTCTAATAAAGTACAAAATGGAAATATAATGGTTACCAATGTGTCCTCCTTCATGTCTCTTGAGAAAGCAACAGGGTACCAAAAGTTTTTTAAACGAGGATGGTAAGGTTGCACTGGGCCAGACACATTCAGACCTTTCCTTTGTGTTTTTCTTTCATAAGTTTCTTTAGAAGTACTAGGAGGAAATGAGGCTGTGATCTCTGTTGTCAATGTGTCTCGGTCTTGTAAAAGTCTATCATTGACTACAGTTTCCATGTGAGCTAGCTTATCTAAAGCCGCACTAACCCTTGCTTCTGATATGTGCATCTGCAATTTTAGTGGAACATTGGAATTATATATTAGGGATATCAGATGGCCTTTGATTATCAAGTTTTTAAATAAAATAACCAATCATTTACTCTTTCCTAACCTGTTTATGTGCTTCTGCTAGCTCTTCTTGTACCTCTGCTAGATCCTTTTTCAAGGTTCCAATGGACTTGTAATCACGGGCCAAAGGATTTAAAACATCAACAACCTACACCCACGCCTTGAACGTTAGATTGTTAAAAAGTAAACTACTTCAATCAATCAACACAAGTACAAAAATAAACAAGCGTAATTAATTTTGATTTCCCAACAATATATAAATATAAATATATGTATATATAGAGAGAGGGAGAGGAGAAGGGTCGCAAAAAAAAACCACAAACTTTAATTTCCCAATTCATATAATTAATTTTAATATTCAATTCCTTGAGTTTCTTTAATCATTAATCACTTTAATTTTTTGTTGAATCATTCAAACTACCAAATAAAAACATGAAGAAGATCAAGAAACTCTTACAGATCAAGAAAATTCAACAAAAAATTTGACAAAATGAGTCTCTTACTTGAAGGTATTTATCATGATGAACCTGATAGAGATTATAGCTATATTAAGTATATTGGTAGTATTTAGTAGTAATGGTAGAATCTTGTAAAGGTAGTTTGGTAATATTGATTTCTAGTTAATTGTTAGTGGGTTATAAATAGGGTTGGAAGGTTGAGTGAAGGAGAAAGAGTTTTGTTTAGAAATTAGCCAAGTTGTGCTAGGTCTCCTGTGTTAGAAGTGAGAAAGGGCTGAGCCCTGGAATCATCTTCTTCTGTAATTGTTTGCTTAGTTCTGTGTTATTCAAGTTTCTAATTCCATCATCGCTGTTATTGTGGTTTCATTTCTCATCAGAACCCTTGGAAAAATAAGGATTTGTAAAGATTAAATAATCGGAAAGGCGTCAGTTAAAGGTATTTTGAATGATTTTCTTATTCTTCTCATTAAGGAGCCGGGGACTCCTTTGGAGTAGTCTTTCTATGCCAAATGGGATAGAGGTAAGGTTTGTGTACATTCTCTCAACCCTACTGAAAAGTGGGAATATACGATGTTTGTTTGTTTGTTTGTCATCTTTGGTGCAATTATGCACATGCTTGATATGGGTCTGCTGTAGTTTATCACTTATACGAACACATGACATGACTAAATGTTATTTATTTGGCAAATTTGATCTGCTTTTTATTAGAATTACGACTCTTACATGGAATTTTAGTCTTTTGCATGAACTAATAAAATTGAGTCTTGGACTCTTGGGTATTTTAAATATTTAAATATATGGAATTTTGTTCATTTAAACATACTTGAAATATTTATTTTATTTTAATAGGCATTTCTATTTGAAGTTGAAAAATATACCGAGTAATGTAATTTAGACACTTCTATGATTTTTAAAATTTTTATATTTGTTAAAATGATTTCTTCATCCTTTTGCAAGAAATAAAAGAATTATTTAGAAGGTATGAGCCAGGTTGCATTTCAAAATTCAGTAATTGATATAGTGATTCGAAAGATTATGCTAAAGAAGAAAGATTTAATTGATCAAGATAAACAAAGAAAAAGTATCTGGGTGCATTTTAAGAACATGAAATCAAATGACAATGGATAAGAAGGAATCAAATGAGCTAAGAACATAATGTTACATATACGTAATAATATAATATAATATTACATGGACGTAACATACTTGGTTTCTTTTTTCCAACTCTTTCTTATAGGATTGTTTTGGATTTTTTTTTTTAAATTTACATATGTGATATGTGTAGGCTAATCATATGTATGTAAATGCTTAATAAATGTTTATGTGCTTTGTTTTCCAATGAATTACATAAAAATTGTGTCCCCTCCACCCTTGAAATTGCGTAAAATAATTAATATTGACGTGTAATTGGAGGTCCAGCTAACTAGACTTTGGTGACATGACCTGTAAACAATGGGCTTACACGATTGAGACCTTCGCCGTTCAAAAAAAAACTTATTTGTAATTTACATATACGTAAAATGGTTTTGTACGTGATTACATATTTACATATATATATATATATATATATATATATATTTTATATAATTTAGTGGTTACATATATGTAAATTATGTAAATCAACTGGTGTTCATGTGTTTGTGTTTTTCCTCATATTTTCTATTTTGATTAACTCGATAAACAAAAAAATGTTGTTTGGAGGTCGATTATGCAAAAAAAATATATTAACTTATCAATTTTATTCTTTATAGTTACATATATGTAACTCATCAAAGTTGCATACATCTAACTTAGTAACTTTCCAAAGCTCTGGTGCTTTTGTTATTGTTACATAAATATCACTTATCAAGTTACGTATACGAAACCAAGTAACTTATCAAAGTTGTGGGTTTCGTTCTTGGTTATTATGTTGTTAATCATTATGTTATTCATGTCTGATATATGAAGAGGTTAAATTTATATGTACTCATTATGTCATCCATGACTAATGCATGTTTAGGTTACATATATAGCTTTAAAAAATAATGAACTTTTTGTTAGCAAACATGTATGTAAAAATTGTTCAAAATTTGATCCTAAATATATATTAAGGGAGATGAGAGACCTCAAGAAGGCTTAGTTGATTCATGATTTTAGGAATCTAATTAATTTTCAAGAGAGGTAGAGAAGAATGACTTTGTTTTAACTATTATACCCTAGCAGTCTTATAATTAAATCCCTTAGTTACTTATTGTTTATAATGTTACCATTATATGATCTCAACTGGGTTATCTATATCAACAGTGGAAAATGGTTTTCTAAAAAACTAATGTCCATGTCTATGTATGTAAGTTAGCTGTCTTGTTACCTTTTCATGTAGGAGCATGATTGTAAGAAGATCTTGCCTTGCTCGCCAATCACAATATTGTATATCATATCTAGCCACTTCAAATGCTTCATTTACATCCAAAAACTTTCTATTGTTTTGTGGAGTTTTAAACCGAGGCTCTTCCACATCAAACAGAGTGGTCCACGGGCTTTTCTTGTCCACGAGTCCCCCTCCCTCTCCGCTGGCTGAAATGGCAAACACCACAAATCCTCCTCTAACACCCTAAGTACAAGACATGTCAGTGTTATGGCAAAAATTGATTATTTAAACTAACAATTATGACTGAAATTAGATCCTGTCCAGTCACAAGTGTCTTTATCATTAACCAAGCAGCATACAGGCCAGTTTGCATATGGACTAGGTGAATTTTATTACTTTCTATAAAGTAGAGAACCATCAATCCATCTACTCATCAAGACGAGCAGTAATTCAATTTTTTATAGCTACTTGAAATCAAAATGAGTCTTCAAGACATCATTCATTTCTACATTAATTTTTATTAACATGATCTTTAACTATGGCGTTTATCTTAAAAGTTCCATCTAACTATCTAAGACAAAGAGACTTTCGCATGTTTCTTTCTCTACATTAACTTGATCATTATTATATTTAGATTTTCCACTACAACAAAATCCATGTCAAATTTGAAGATTAAAGGCTAGTGTATAAGATTTCACACATGTAGCAATTGACCTCTACCTTAGAATCAACAAACAAACAACACAAATGAACTAATTAAACCGGTAAACATCTGATACGGATGCTCTTATTAGTAAAGCACAAGGTCCTAAAAGGTTACAAGTTTATTCTAGGAGGGGCAAAGGTGTCCATAATAAAAGTAACTAAGAGTTTGTTACGTGATATAGAAGAATATAAATAGAGGGAATAAGGGGAAGGAGGAGGTAGGGATTTGGTTGTTAGATCTGAGGGCTCTTACTTTGTGAGAGAGAGGGTTTACCCTGGTTATTTGTTTTCTTCTTTTCATTCTCTGTAATCGTGGATTTCAATCTATACTAGTTCAATCCTCTAAATTGGTGTTGATTTCATATTGTATTGTGATTGTGTGTGTTTAAATCCTATCATTGGTCCGACCTGCCATAGACCTGCTGCTCCTATGGAAACACGAACAGTGGCGCGATTGGATGCTCAAGACCAGCAAATACAGAAAATCAATGATGAGATCAAGGAGATGAAGACGAGCTTGCAAACATTGGAAGCCGATCGAGTAGCTAATGTGGAGTTTCGTCAAATAATGTTGGCATGGGTGAAAACACAAGAGAAACAGAAGATGGATGGAACGTCGGGATCTGGGTCTTCTGGGGGAATTTTTAACAATCCGGATCATCAGTGGGATTCCGGGGATCGTTCATCGGGGGTTCCTTGGGCGGTGAAGAAGGTGAAATTACCGGAGTTCAGTGGATTTGATCCGCAAGGGTGGATTTAGAAGGCAAATCTCTACTTCGACATCAATGATACGCCGGATGAACTACGTCTTCGTTTAGCCCAATTGAGCATGGTAGGTGTGGCGCGACATTGGTTTACCATCATCACTCAGGTTCGTGACTCGTTATCCTGGGTTGATTTCCAATCTGAACTCTTACAACGCTTTAGTGGATTAGAAATCCAAAATCCTTATGAGCAGTTATCGGCCATCAAACAACTTGATTCGATTCATGATTATATCGATGATTTTGAATATTTGTTGTCGTTGGTCCCTCGGTTGCCAGAATCACAGGCGTTGGGTTACTTCATTGCCGGATTGAAGGATGATGTCAAGCAATGGGTACGCCTACATCGGCCTCTGTCTCGTTTAGATGCCATGTACTTGGCCAAGGATGTAGAAAGCATGCTTCGCCCCAATTTATCGGCCGCTAATATTTCTCAATCGCGTTTCAGATACCTCTCTCCGATGAATCCCATTTCTGCGAACTCGCTTAATGGATCTTCTAATTTGGGCCCAGTTGCGCCTAAGTCCTTTTCAGGCCCAAATTCAGTGGACCGGTCTTCCTCTTTTCGTTCGGAATCCTCAAGACCTACGGGGATACCGCAACATTCTTCTTCTTCTCAGGGAGATGGTGCGGCAGTGTTTAACAAGGATAGGGGGTGCGATCCTTATCCAGAACCGAATGGGAGGAACGTAGAAAGAAAGGGCTATGTTTCCGTTGTGGGCAACAGTATGGCCCTGCGCACAAGTGTCCGGAAGGGAAATTACGGGTTCTTCTCTTGGGAGAGGATGAATATGAATTGTTGGAGGGTGATAATCTTCGATTGGAACATGTGGATTTTCAGGAGGAACCACCTGGGGAAGTTAAAGCTTTAGGCACTTGCCTGGCCCTCGTTTCAGATGGGGTTATTAATTTCTGTGGTGGTGCAAAAACACTGAAGTTTGAAGGTAAAATAAATAGTATCCTGGTAAGTTTAATGATTGATAGTGGTGCTACCCACAATTTTATTTCTCGACGCTTGGTGGGAGCTTTGGGTTTGTCAATTTCAGTGTTTACAGGTCTCCACATTACTTTGGGTAATGGCTATTTGGTATTTGTGAATGAACAGTGCTTGCAGTTGCCTATCACTATTGGTTCTTCTATATTTTTGATTGATGTATTAGTTTTTGATACGGGTAAATTAGATTTGATCATGGGAATGGCGTGGCTATCGTCTTTGGGCGAAGTAACTCATGATTGGAAGCATTCGTGGATGCAGTTTTCGCATGAGGGTACCATAGTTCGGTTACAGGGCATCTTTCCAGCTAAACCTTCTACTGCTGTTTTGCAACAAGGGTTGGGTGGCTTGGATTTTAGTGATTTTGCCCCTGTTATGTTTTCGTTGACCCCTTCAATATTATCCATGAGTCAACAACATGAGATACGTTTGGTGTTAACCCAAAGGGCTGGTGTATTTGATGAACCCACTGGTCTTCCTTCGGCCAGATCCCATGCTCATTCCATGCTATGGACATCTGATCTTCCTATTTGTGTTCGCCCTTATCGGTATCCCCATATCCATAAAACATAAATTGAACGTCAGGTCAAGGACTTTTTAAAGCTGGGAATGCTTAGAGACAGTAAGAATGGGTCAAGGGTCAATTTTCTGCTACAAGGCTTGAGGTCAAGCCTTTATCACAAGGGGGGGTAATGATACGAATGCTCTTATTAGTAAAGCACAAGGTCCTAAAAGGTCACAAGTTTATTCTAGGAGGGGCTAAGGTGTCCATAATAAAAGTAACTAAGAGTTTGTTACGTGATATAGAAGAATATAAATAGAGGGAATAAGGGGAAGGAGGAGGTAGGGATTTGGTTGTTAGATCTGAGGGCTCTTACTTTGTGAGAGAGTGGGTTTACCCTGGTTATTTGTTTTCTTCTTTTCATTCTCTGTAATCGTGGATTTCAATCTATACTAGTTCAATCCTCTAAATCGGTGTTGATTTCATATTGTATTGTGATTGTGTGTGTTTAAATCCTATCAACATCTTATTACTTTCCATAAATTGAGCACCATCAATCCATCTGTTCATCAAAAATAAGACATAATTTGAGGCAAACAAGCCAGTTCAATACAAATAAATCTTCAGGCACAAAATGCTAGCTAGCGTCAACGACCTCACACATGTAAAACGTGACCTAGTCATGATCAGGATCAACGCTTCGACTAACTTAAATCATAATCAAATTAACAAACAACACAAATGAACTAATTAAACCGGTGAATATCTTATTACTTTCCATAAATTGAACACCATCAATCCATCTGTTCATCAAAATAAGACATAATTTGAGTCAAACAAGCCAGTTCAATACATATAAATCTTCAGCCACAAAATGCTAGCTAGCGTCAACGATTTCACACATGTAAAACATGACCTAGTCAGGATCAGGATCAACGCTTCGACTTACTTTAATCATAATCAAATTAACAAACAACAGAATTCAATCCGTAGCAAAATGATAGATCCCGTACCTTTCTGTTGGTGAATTTCGACGATCTAGATAGAGAAATCGGAAGAGATAAAGCTGCAGCAGTAGCAATGGCGGTCATGGCGATTGAATAATGACAAATTTGGAGAGAAAATTAATGAGATTTGTAGCGGAGGAGATTAATTTGGGGAATTTGAAGATATGTGGCCTGTGCTGTGCGCGATCTCGAATGGCCTGCCAGACGCTGACAACTGGAATGCGTGCAGCAACCCAAGACCACAACACGTAATTCGCTTCTGCGTACGGACCCCGCAATATCTTGCCACGTCGGATTTCCTGATATCTTCCCTATCGGTTTTGGTAAATTATCTTCTATTCTATATATATATATAATTATAATTATAATTTTAGTTATAATTTGTTTAATAGATCACTTTCAATAAAAAATCAATTTTAACCTTTTACTTTCTAAATTATTATACACTAATTATACACTAAAAGTTGTCTTAGTGGTAGAAGGCTTACCTTCCAATGTGAAGGTCAAAGGGTCTACTCCCACTTGAGGCACTTTGATAGATACCAGGTGAGGGGAGGAATTTTGAGCTTAATCTCGTGTTCTGAACCGATGAGGGGCGCAGTTTTTACAGCAAAAGTAAGATGGTTTCTGCGCATCAGGTGTAGCTCTTCCGAGGGTGGCGCCCTGTAAAACGGGTTATCGCTCCCTTGAGGAAGGGGTCTTCCGAGGCCTGCTTGCGTGGTGCATATGCCACGACGTTACGCTCGGTTGTTGCTGTTCAAAATAAAATACACTAATTATTAGATACTATGTTAAAAACTAATTAATGTATAGCATGTATAACTTAAATAAATATTTTTGTTTAATGAAATCTTCTATGTATTTGATTAAAACCTTTTGTTTTAGTTTTTTAATTATTATTTACCTTTATTTATTAATTATGATTATTTTCTTTTTTTTTGTTTTTTTAGCGTTACCTTTCTTTTATACGTATTTTTTCTTGAGTAATTACTGTATAGTCTTTGTGGTTTAAGTGTTTAACTACTTCAACTCAAAATATTTTCTATCAATGCAGTCCATATGGTTCAAACAACTAACAATTTTAGCTTATAAAAATAATTATTCTAATGATTTTAACCCCCAACGCTCTCTTATGATTCCAATAGAAGATTTAGGTCAAAACCGATTTAGGGGAGTCGGCTCGAAACCCTAAGCGGCTTGCCTCTAGGCTACCCAGAGATTCGCTAACTTACTCTGATTCCTCTTACTGTTATACATTGTTACCGAGTAGTCCCATTTAGCCATGAACACTAATCCTAAGTTCAATCGAATTCGAGAAATCCATTGTTTCTGAGCCCCTGCTACGTTGGGGCTATTGATCCTAAGAACAAAACGAGTAGAATAACATAAGTAATTACTCGGAATGTAATTGTTTGAATGTAGTTCAAGTTTAGTCGTTCTGCGATTGTTCTTGATATCAATCCAATGATTTAATGAATTTCGGTGGGGGTTTTTGAGTACGTTCGAACAGAGGGAGATTGTGTGTGTGTTAGAATGTTTAATTTGATTGATTGTTAATTGGTTTAGTCGTTTAGTGTGGATTTCTAACGAGTTGTTAGTATCGAGATGTTTACAAGTTAATATCTGTTTATTTTTGGATTTCCAAACATGGTTAGAATCATGATTGAACGCAGATTATGCAATAATCATTGGTTGCCTTTAGAAACACGTTTGATGTTGTTTTTGTTAAGAAGTGGTTGGAGTAGGGCTTGAGCTCGTGACCGGAAGTGATGAATGAAAAGAATTTGATATCGCAACTTTAGACCCTGATGTTTTGTGTTTTCTCCCGTTTTTTCTTAAATTTCCTCTCACAGTTTAGGAGTTTGAAAAATTACAATGTGAGTCCCTAAAATTTATATCTTTATCATTTTATGTGATTAAAGTTTCTAAAACTTTTACTAAATGTTTTTAACTTAGTATTTCATAAAACTTAAAAGGATTTTATAACTTATTATTTAATTCTTATCATAACTTATTTTATGTAGACACGTTTTATAAAACTGGTTATATATTTTTATAATATTTTAGTAAATGTTTATTCAATAATTATTATTATGAACTAACTCACGGTTAAATAAATTTAACATTTTATTATTATGCCTTCATTTATTTAAAAATATACGTAAAAGAATTTGGTTTAAGTCTTATCAAGGTTTATTTTCTATAAGTAACTAAAATTTAATATTACTATGCGCGCACGTACATATATATATCTATCTATTATAATAAAGGAGTATTTTTAGGGGACACATGTCGCGTTTTGGTGCAATCTGATGAAAATTTTCCCGTCTCTCTCTCATAATATATATTTATAATTTTTTAGTAATTAAATTATATAACTAAATATCAAAAAACATAAATCTTCTTATTCTTATATTTTACTAATTTATTATAATTTATAAATTATAAAAATATTTCAATTATACTTTTATCTTAAATATAATTTTATAATTATTAAAAATTTATTATTATATATTAATAAATATATATTTTTTTAACTATCCAACTCGTGTAATACACGGGGTTTTAGGCTAGTGTGTGTGTATATATATATATATATGGAAATGTTCAAATAATAACCCACTCTTAAAGCAATAACCCAGATAACTTTGCCAAGATGAAACCAAATCTTGGATTTTTTTAACATCATTGTAACACATTTAGAACACTATGTTCTTTTATGAGTTTGTGAAAATTCATCACCGTTTAAGAGATATCATCGTTGTAAGTTTTTTATTTACAACATTGTAATTGTTTTAGGCCCAAAACTTACAACGATGTAAACTCTCAAACGGTGATGAATTTTCGCAAACTCATAAAAGAACATAGCATTCTAAATGTGTTACAATGATGTTTAAAAAAATCCAAGATTTGGCTTCATCTTGGCAAAGTTATCTAGGTTATTGCTTTAAGAGTTGGTTATTATTTGATCTCAATCGTGTGTGTATATATAGGGGAAGGATATTTTGGAAACCTGGTTGAGATATAGAAACTTTGAAAACCTTATGTGGACCATAGATCTTGATTTTGAATGGTGGAGATTAAAGGTGGTAAAGTTGATTTAAGTTTTATAGATTAAAATAATAGAAGGTGGTACATAAAAGTACAAGAAGGGTAGAAGTGGAATTGTGTTGTGTGTACTTTGTTGGCTTAGAAAATTAAAAAAAAAAAAACCACCGTACATGACATCAAATCCCTTTTCCCCATTTCCCAAAATCATTTTCTTCTTTCCCCCATTTCTACGAATCCCACTTGTCAACAACCACCAAAATCCAATGAAAAATCTTCATTTCTCGATCGTTTCTTCGTCGCGGTTTCAGCAAAATCCAACGAAAATTTGTATCGCGATTTCAGGCACACTGGATTTCTCCGACTGCCATTGCCGTCGTTACTGGATTTCTTCGAAGCATGAGAACCAAAAGGATGCTAGACGTCTCCCTGCTGATTTGTCGACGATGCCTCAAACATACCAGGTAAAAATCCGATCTCTTTCGTTCCTATAAGGGACGCGGTCAACGATGATGCATGTCCAACCGGAAGCGAATCAAACGGTTTGGAACTGCCAGAGACAACACCGGAAAAACGACGGAAAGGGTAAGTTGATTAAGTTAAATTTCGTTTTGATTAAGAACCAATTTTAACAAAAAAAGATTCTTAACTTTGACAAAAAATATATATACAACGGTTTGAATTTTATGTAGCAATGTGGGGATTATTTTGGACTTGACTTTCTAATTGATTCCCGCTTCTTCATCAGTTACGACAATGTGGTCTGCGAACAACACAATGCACAATCCAAGGCACCTTCACAGACCTCACGATCAACTTGTGTTGAAGATAATTCTGCATATACCAATTGGTTTGTTTGATCTGGTTATATTAGATGTCATTGTCTCAATTTACACTCACTATTGCTTTTGAACCCCTGTGATATCTCTTCTCTCTCTCTCTCTCTCTCTTTTTCCTCTTTTTTACAACAGTGTGAACTTGGTTGATTCAGTCGCTATGAGAAAAGAGGTTAGGAGAAAAAGCAAACGGTGACTTTATTCACATTCTTGATGTGGAACAGGTACTACAAATGGACAACTTCATGGAGGTGTGTTAGCTGGATTTATTCATTTTCATGGCATTCCAATTTCAAGATATAAGTACCTCAAATCTTTAAACCAGTCGTTGTTATATTGTTGCTGCTTGTACCACCTGATAAACGCAAGATGGTGTCTGGGTTACTTGTTCAGACTACAGACTTGCAACCACTGATCCACTCAGAAGTTTCGCTAAACATCTAATTTATGTATTCCTATGTTCTTTAATAAATTTGAAGTCATTTTGATTTTGTTACGTTTGTGTTACATTTGATGTAAAAGGTATGTAACACATATGCAACATGATTCCATTTTATTAATTTTATATATGTAATCAATTGTTACATGTATGTTACATTGATGTTACAAAAAAGTTACATATATGTAATCAAGTGTTACATGTATGCAATTTTTATTGTATTTAAAGTATTTTCTTTTACTTATATGTAACATTGTGTTACATCTATGTTACATCAAGTGTTACATGTATGGTTTTAAAAGTTTATCTTTTGATCATGGTGTCAACGAGTTAGGTTTTCAAAAATTTGGTTCCAATTTGTGGTATGATAGATATTTTGGATGTATTACCCTGGTAATGATGATGTAACGAACATGCAAGCTCTTTTGTTACGTTTGTTTTGTGACAATTAAAATGTCTAAGATTGTGTTTGTTCTTAAAGAGTGATTAGTTGTATAACTGAGACATTAAACACAAATACGCATGTTACATTAAAAATACATTAAAAATTCAAAAGTGTACACTTGTTACATTAACGTTACATTAGAATGTAATATGCTTTTTACATATACATTTGAAGGAGTTTTTTTCATTACATGCCACACACAAAGTCTATGGTGAGATTGAGGAAAAACTTGAATAATCGGTTGCTTCATAGACGGGTTTTGATCAGTTAAAACCAAACCTCGTTGTTCCAGATTTGTTTTTATTTTTGACCTGAAATTGTACACCGTAACTTTAATGTAACACGACAGCAATTATATACAACCAGCAAACTATTAAAAATTTAAACTAAACAAAAATTTCTGGTGGGAAAGTAAAATGGGGAATATTTAAAAATTAATTTTAATAAGAACAAAAATGGTAAGAAAATCAAATGGGGAAAATATTTAAAAAGTTGGGGAAAACAAATGGTGGGAAAAATAAAAGGTATGAAATATTTAAAAATTAAATTCTTTTGTTTTAGAGCTGAAATTGAATACCGTAACTTTGATGTAACACTACAACAATTGAACACAAGTATGCCCTTTTATTAAATGTTCGTGTACTAGCTTTATGCATGTCAACTCAACATATACTTTTTAACTCTTGTTTTACAAATACAACAATTGCTAAATTAAAGTTCTTGCAAAATTTAAAAATGCTAAACAAAAAAATATGGTTTCTTAAACTGTGTGTAAAAAGGATGTAACAAGGTAACTTTTAAATAATTTTTAATTGTTTGAAATATTATATATGTATGTTATTACAAAGACAAATTAATATAAATTTAAAAGAAAAGTAATATTAAAACTATCACATATATGATTATAAAACTTGATGTTATTGTGTCTTTAAACAAGTATATATTTCGATGTCCTTTTGGGAAGAAGTTAACTTTTTTGGGTTTGTATTGGGATTTATAATGGTAATGTTGACAACAATATCTAATTTTCTAGGAAGCATTATATTACTATTGTTATATGTAAGGTGTTAAGACAATTATTGTAAGATTTTTATGTCTATTTCATGGTTGTTAAAATCAAAAACTATTTTAACGAATTGTAATATTAAGAAAAACGTACATGTAATGTCATTAGAATAGACATGGAAAAAAAGTTTATTTATTTTGAAGACGTAAACTACATGTAAATTAAATGAATGGTTTTTTTAGTTATATATTCCTGAAGATACACTTTTGTTGTATCTGGTTTCATAGGTATTAGATAAAAAGTTAATGTTTTGGACATAATAATGATGCATGTAATTTCGTTTGAATAGTCACAAAAAAAAGTCATTAACTAAAACGACGTAAAATAGGTGTAGCATGTACTGAAAAAAACTTTTTTAGATTGAAATTCTCGACGACGTAAAATAGGTGTAACATGTACTGAAAAATTGAAATTCCCGAACTATTTTATTCTAAATTCCTGAACATACACTTTGGTTGTAACTAGTTTCAAGGGTTTTGAAAAAAAATTCAAGTTGAGAGAAAATAAAGATATTGTGTTAAAAAGGTACAAAAGGAAGGTGGACCCCAATAGAAAAAGTGAGTGTACAATAGATTATGTGTAATTTGATGTGATAGCTAAATAAGTACAATAAGTACATATATATATATATATATATATAGTAAACTACACATGGGGAAATGATTTATGTAAAAAGGATAAAGAGTGATGTGATGTGTACCTTCTTCGTTTATAATTATTAATTGACTATCAACACACAATTTATATTCATTAATAATTAAAAAATAAATAGAAGTAAAAAATACATTGAATATAACTGTAACATTAACGTAACATGCTGGTAAATTTAATGAAAAAATAATAATATAAATACACAAACACAAAAAAACAATAATAGTAACAATTGTAAAACAATAAACAACATAATAAACTAGTAATAAACAAGATTACTTTAACAGAAAACAACATCAAATGTTGTTTATACAAACGACTTTTTTACAAAGCCAGCCACCATTTGAAAAGGGAGGGATATTTAAAAAGTTGAAGAAAAAAATGGTGGGAAAAACATGTGGTAAAAAAAGGTGGGAAAAGAGTTTCATTTAAATCTCGTAATTTTGAGATGAAATTAAAAAACGTAAATTTGATGTAACAACTAATCGGTTGTATACAATAAGGAAAAGACAAAAAGATTAATATAGTAAAATTAAAGGTGGGAAATATTTAAAAAGTTGGGAAAAACAAAATGGTGGGAAAAAATGTGGGAAAATTAAAGGTGGGAAAGTAAAAGGTATTAAATATTAAAAAAATGAAAAACTTTAGTTTTTTATCAGAAATATAATAATGTAAATCAGATGTAACACGAACGCAAGTAGTATTCAGCAAATAAAAAACGAAAATATTCATATGGGGGAAATCTGGTGGGAAATGGAAGGGGGGAAATTTAAAAAAATATTTTGTTTATTATTTTAATTTGATAAGAGAGAATGTGATAAATTAATAAAAAAGTAGATGATAGTACAAATGGAGTAAAAGACAATTATGCCCTTGTGTTTAATAATTATAGGTAAAAGAAATAATGAGGTGGCAAATTGTGGACCAAGTATTGGGTTTGCAAAGTTTCTTTAGCTCACATGGGTTTCTATTATATACATGCCCTATATATATATATATATATATATATATATATATATATATATAGGGGGAGGATCAGATTTTAACCTCCCCTTATTGCGTTAACCGGTTAACCCATTTCAGCCAATAATACGTTGCCACGTGTACAAGAGGTTTTCTTTTACTTCAAGGGTAGTATGGTCATTTTCAAGTTCATTAAATGAGGAAATGATGGCATGCCAGTTTTTTACTTTTCATAACATCACTCCAAAATATATCTTGTTATTTATATACACAAATGGTACATATCTCACCAACGTCAATATAATTTCTTTAACATTCAACCAATTTGTGTTCTCTCTCTAGTTCTTTCTGCCATATTAAGAACTCATTTTTCTTCTTCAAACTCATGAAATTTGGATTTAAATCCCTTCAATGTTGGTTTAGTTTTTTCTAGATCTGGCTGCACCTTCTTCAATGTATTCTCTCTAAGTTACCGGCCTTCTCTTTCCAACAATGTGCATATCTCATGTTTCTAACCATCATCTTCACCACCACCACCACCAAGATCGACCGACGACCGGTGGCTGTCTCAACTGACGGGCTACAACAAGATTAGAGGTGGTTTAGAAAACGAAATCGTTGGTGGCGGTGGCGGTGGAAATTGTAGGTGGACAAGGTAAGAAACTTTAACTCTTTTGGAAGTTGGATCAAGTCTTGAATCTAATTTCAAATAAGCTAATCACAAAAGCCCACTGTGAGATAAAGTTTATAGGTCTTTCTCTAACTTTCTTTCTCTTCATCTTATAAGTTTTTTACTGTAACACTTTATTTTTCATCATCACCATTTAAAGAAAAGAATTTTGACAGCAAGTTAAGATTTATTTTTTTTTAATTTGCAACCCAACAAATTAATTCATGAAGTTGTTGCTACTTTTCACGTCTAATTACATTATTTTACTTTTATTAATACATATTTGCTACTTAATGGTTTTTTAAGGACTTGTGTTTTTGAATTTATGGCTAATTTTTTTTTACCATGCTTTTGTATTGGGTTGATTTTAGAACTACTTTACACATAAATATATAAAGTTTATTTGGTTGTACCTACCTTGTGCTCTCAGCTTTCAGGATTTACTCTAAACCCTTGGAGCACCTTGTTAAAGAGTGTAACTTTTTATTGTTTTCGTTACAACTCATGTTTAGGACATGTAGAAAACACAAGGAACCGAGTGCTCAGAAATGTTTGTGATGTGAATATGAGTCTACGAATGCTTACATCAACTTACATACTCGATTACATCAACTTATATCAGCTTACATAGTCACTTGAATCAAATTATAGCAACTTACAACAACTTACATCAACGTAACGGTGCTACTTACATCAACTTACAACAAATTACATTGATGTAATGTATTATTTCTTGACTTACGTTAAAGTAATTGTATTTTATATTGATGCAATTTATTATTTCTTGACTTATATTGATGTAATTATAGGTTAATATAACACTAATTTACTTATATTACTTACATTAATGTAACACTTACTTACATCAACTTACAGCAAATTACATTAATGTAACACTAATGTAATTACTAAATTATGACATGTTGGGATATTATGTAATTTAACATCATTTAATAAAAATCAGAAAATTTAAAATTTGATATTGAATTTAATTGAACTTACATCAGCTTACGTTAATGTAATAAGCACTTACACCTACTTATGTAATTTAATATCATATAATAAAAAAATGTTTATTTATTTTAAATCTTTATAACTTTTTGTTTACTATATTACGTTTTTTAATTAACACAATTTTGAATTACATTAAATATATAATAAAAATATTTAGTAGTATTATTAAAAAAAATTGTACCAATTAATTATTCAAATTTGAAGTACAAGAAAATAATGATGAGGTGAAAGTTGGCATTGATACTGACATAAAGACAAAATCACAATTACACATATACCCTTTTTATTTAAAATCTAATATATTGTAAGATTAAAAAATTGAAAAAAAAAGAAAGACCATTGGATCACTTTTTATGTGGGCCCAGAAGCAATAGAATAAGGTTAATGAGTTAACGCGATAATGTAAGGTTAACAATTGAACCATCCCCTATATATATATATATATATATATATATATAGGGAATAGATAATTTGAAAACCTTTTCTTAATGCGAAAATCTTGAAAACCACATTTGTAACCATTGATTTGAAGATTGTGTGGTTGAGATTAATCTTTGATTTCTTGATTTATTTAATTGTTTGGTTTATTCTTTGAAAATACTGAAAGGGTATATATGTCTTTCTACCCTTTGTACTTAAACCCAATATTTTATTTTTCAAACCCCCTAAACCGTACACCCCCACCTTTTCCCCTACCAAAAGCCACAGCCCAAAATTACCCCCATTTTGCGGTGGAGTTTTGATCGATTTACATACCAACCGAAAACGAAAGGCTACACCGTCGAAGTCAGCCGCACGGACGACAAAAGGGGACGACGCTAGGCTGCGGACCGAAACGAAAGGCTACACCGTCGATTGATCGTTTGAAAACGTCATTGGGGCTGTTGATCAAAAATGAAAAGGCAACGTAATCAACTGTTACTATCCGGCCAAAAGATAACCGCTAACGTCTTCAACGGTAAACCGTTGAACCGGTAACTACCCTTTTTATACCGTCTTTTGCATGTCATTTTTTATACCCTCATTACCGTGATAGTTATGTCGTCAAGAAAAAGGAAAAGTGAAAGGATTGCAAACAAATCTCTAAGTAGATTTACAAACACAGAAGATGATCCCATTGACTTAGACACCACTGATAAAAGTAAACAAGTTAGGAAGAAGAACATGAAGAAAAAATGTGTGTGTTTTTTACGAGTCTTATGTTACAAATGCTTTGTAATTTGTCCAATGTATTGTATCAATTGGCTGTCGAATTAATATTACGTAGATGGAGAACCAGGGGTGTCATTGGAGCCTAATTGCCGAAATCAAACAAATAAGCGGAAAAAATGGTGATGTTATTGAATGCCTTTTAAAATGTTTAATTTTTTGTTGTTACAAATGTTTATGCAAGTTTAATGGATTTTTGCAGTGCCTGAAAGTGATACTGACATGGATGAGGAGCGGATTCGTGTCAAAATGAGAAAAAAAAGGGATTGCACTAACAAAGGGAGAAAAAACGGTAAATATTATTGTTGTTCTTTACATTGTGTTTACACTGGTGTTACATCTTAGAAACATGCGTTTATTGGTGAAACGGTAAAATGGTTATTGTTGTTGTTCTTTACATTGTGTTTACACTGTTGTTCTTTACATTGTGTTTATACTGGTGTTACATTGTCTTTTCGTAACGGTTCTGTTTTTATAGATGACTCAGATGATTTTGTTGAAAAAGACACAAATAAAGAAGAACGTCGAAGAAAAAAGGTATAAAAAATAATAAGAAAACACTTTTTATATAAATATATATTTTGGAAGACAATGTGACTTGTTTAATTGACAAAAAATAGGTAAGTTAAGACTATCCGACACTGATAGTGACGAAGATGAAACTCTCCTTAATTTGAAAAGAAAGATGGATCGATACGGAAAGAAAGATGATGCTCCTACCAAGAAAAGCGGACATGGTAAAAAACGAGTGCTAATATAATTATTTTTGGGGTACATACGGTATTTGTACTTCATTGATACGTTTATTTTACGCTTTCTGTAAAATGCATATCCAGGCAGTAAACAAACAGAAGGCGAAGTAATTGGGAAGTCTAAAATGAAGATGAAAAATGGTGAGACGTTTTGGTACTTTCGTTTTCAAAATGGTTCCTATAAATTGTGTGTCTTATAAGTTTGGTATCAGCAGATGTAGACATTGCGAAAACGGGGAAGCCAAAGCCGAAGCTGAACACGGACAAATGTAACAAATCTCCGTTAAAAAATATATATGGTATTCTCAATGCCTGTGTATGTGCATAGTATACGTATTTTTACATACCGGTTACTTGGGCATGCACATAGTATACGTATTTTTTACATACCAATTACTTGGACATGCACATCTCATATTAACATGATTTTTTACATACTGGTTACTTGAATTTTGCATATTTAGCATACTAAAAGTGTTATATCTGTGTTACTTGTGTTGCGTTAACTTTATGTTTCTTAGTGGTCTCGGGTAAAGAAAAAAATCACAGGCATAGCTCAACATGATACGAAAAGGACAAAAGGTGATTTTTATTTTAAACTGGCTACTTACATATATGTTACATTTGTTACATCTACGTTACGTTTGTTACATTTATGTTACAATTGTGTTATTATTATCAGGAAAAGAAAAATTGGTTGCCATGGAAAAAGAAAATTCGAAGACAAGCAAAGGTAACATTTACTTAAATTGTATCAAGTGGTACATATTTGTTAATGCGTTTGTAACTTGTCTTCAGGTAAAGAAAAAATGTATGTTAGTGACCATGAAGATATTAAAAGACGACAAGGTAAAAACGATAAAATACATGCCCCTAAGTGTTACGTGATTAATACATATACAATACGTGCGTGTTACACATTAAGTAATTAATTTTTATTTAAACGTATTTCAGCAAAAAATTATGATAGTGGGCCTGAAAATGAATGCAAACAAAAGAATGTGACAAAGATGGTGAGGCAAACAAGCAAAAAGGTTGATGTTACAGAGGCTAGTGGGTCGAAGAGGTGGATGATTCTCAACACAAGGTCCTTGCCTGCTCAATTATTTCGATGTGTTAAGTTGTTGAGGAATAACCAAATAAAGGAGTTATGGAAATGGGCTTTGGAAAATTGTTGAAATTTAACATGGATGGTATCCCATCAAGGATGACACATTTTGTGGTTGATAGGTTGAAATGTAAGGGGATGGAGATAATTAGCAAAGGCAGATGTCTGAAAATTACCCCATAGTTGATTCATAGGTTGGTGGGTCTGCCAATTGGTGGAGTTAAAATAGAGTCAATTGTTCCGTTAGAGGTATTAGATGACTCGGTTTGTCAGTGGAGGAGACATTATGAAGGGATGTGTTCTTCATTAGGCAACACATTGGAATTTCTCTAAAATAACCAGGAACCCACTGATCACGAATCGCATACATCTCACTCAACCGATTATGCCCTTCTAACCGGAACCTTGTAATCAGGTCGACCCAGCGTGTTTCAAATGTAGCAGGGGATATGAACAAATTCCACACCAAACGATGCATACAAGCCCGGAAATCAGTGTTGTTAAGCAAATCACTAGAAACCTACGTAGCAGAAAAAATTTGTAACAAACATAGAAGCATATAAACTGTGACACCCCGCAAAATCCAGGTCAGATATTATTTTAATTAAATGTTTATTTAATTAGCATTTGCATACGTGGCACTAGAATTAGCTTAATTTAGTGTGACACGTTACACGACAGTACAAACACAGTCACACAATAGGATAATTCGAGGAATTATCGAACAGCCGCACACACGTGTCAGAAGTCACGAACGTTAGTGAACGTCACAACAGTTAAGCACAAGAACACTTCACAAGTCAATTATGACTAATAATTGACAATTAGAGTTCAAACGATGCTAAAACAACGCGTTACAGTCGAGAAACAAGCAAAAACGAGCTCAAACACTGAAATTGGGCCTATTGGGCTCATGAGGAGGACCAGGCGCAACGCCCGGAACCAACTCCTGCTGCTTGGCGATGCGCGCGAGAAGGAAAAGGGGGAGCCGGATGAGAGTCATCCACGCGCTACGCCTGATCTCGGTGCCCCACGTCAGGCGATGCGCCTGACAAGCGGGACTGCAGATTATCTTCTTGAGCAACTCAAAAATCATTTCTATCATACCATAATCATTTCTTCTAAACTCAGACGCAATCCTCTCGGTCATAGCCCTCCTAGATCTCCTGCAACCATCCTAGAAACTCCAGAAATCACTTGGGAAGCCATTATTGAGGTGCTTGAAGCTTGAAACACTTAGAAAGCTTGAAGAAGAGGATTAGTGGGCTTGAAGATCAACACCATCACCTTGTTTCTGCAAACCTTTGTTGTCCAGGAGCACTAGAGGCTGCTTTTGTTCATTATTTCTGCAATCTAGAGTTCTTGGAAGGTAACCCAACACCCTTGGTAGCATGAAAATACTTCTACACACATGCATGCACTAGATCACACATGCAGGTGCTTATTCTACACATGCACGACTTTTAGATCTGGGTTTGATGTTGTTTCTACTGATTTTGATTATCTATGATGATTTAAGATGATCTATGATGTGTTTTGTTGATGAAAGTGTGATTTGGGTTCATAAACCTATGAGATGTTCGTGAATACCTAAATACATGCATGATCTATGGCTCTTTGAATGATTTTGGATGTTGGAACATGATATTTGATGATATAAGGACGCATATTATGATTTGTTATGCTAAAAATGGTCTTAAATTAAGTAACATAGTTACTATTTTTAGTAACTTTTAAACTACAAGATTTGCTAAATGATGTTTTATGGCCATGCATGCAATTTTAAATTATGAATTATGATAAAGATAAGATGATTTATGCAATAAGGGTTGATTAGAAAGGTTAATCTAGTCGTTTGATGCGTAGTGTAGCATAGTTACTATATTTAGTAACATTATTTTGTGAAATCATGATAGATAAGGATTTTGATGAACTAAATAGTGTTAAATGATGAGATATGATTTATAATATGATTAATAGCAATAATCATGGCTTAGCTTGGTTCAAATGATGTTTCAAGTGACACTTACTAATTTTAGAAACCTTATTATATGAACACATGAATTAGGAATGCAATACATGATTTGTACATGCTAAATGGCTTAACAAGATGTAATATGATTATTGTGTAGTTAAGTTATGTGATTTTTGTTGTTGAACATGCCAAAACTAGAAACTTCCCATTTTTTAGGAAACTTTAATGACTAAAAACGAACTATGTGTCTATTTGAATCGCATATAACAACGTGCTATGTGTTAACATGATCACATATGATTAATGAGCATGTTAGAATCTTTGAATCGATAAGTGTTATGAGCTTGCTAAAAATGGAAACTTACTATAAATAGTAAGTTGTCCATAAACATGATTTACGTGTTTTGCACACAATGAGCACGATCACGAATGTTACACGAGTTATAATCGACACATGGTTTACCAATGGGTCGTTGACTTGACATGGTCAAATAAAATCAAATACGATCAAATACGGTCAAGTATGGCCCGACATGGACAAACATAACAACTTTGGGTTGTTGAGCATGAACACGAATACGCACACAAACTCATAAGTCCTATGTGATATAGGTAACCCGTATCCGATTCGCTAGAATGTTTAGGAGCTTACGCATATATATATACTCAGGTGAGTTCACGGCCCCCTTTTCTCTTAATTGTTTACAAACTCAAACGGGGGGGGGGGGGGGGGATTACATGCAACAGCTTTTGACAAACATTTTAGACAAACACTTTTGACAAACAATTTGTAACAAACGATTTGACGAACACTCAAGATAAACAATTTTGACAAACACTGTTGACAAATGCTTCTATCAAACCTTTTAGACAAATGCTTTTGACAAACATTGGGTACAAACATTTAACAAACATTGTCGACCAACATCTGGGTCAACAAGTTGGGCAAACATTGCTGACCAACTTCTGGGTCAGACAAATTGGGCAAACTATTTGTACGAACATATTATGATTGCTGGTTTATTGGGAACAAACATTTAAGTGTTGTATATCGTAGTAAAGTCCTCGCAAAGTCATGCAGTTAATGTGTATACAACGAGGTGAGTTTAAATATATCTATTGGGTGTGATGAACCCCATGTGGCACAATACTGACTGGAGGTCGGGACACGTGTAATCTCAGCCCATTGCCATTTTTGTACGATAGACCTGGCGGAGGCAAGAACAACAAGTCTAGTTCGGTAGTGATGCAACTGACACTTGAAGCCTAGGGCTTGGAACTAACATTAATAAACAGCAGATCATACGAAAATCTGGTTTTCTCTACTTTACTTTTGAACTAAACCTGTGAACTCACCAACTTTAATGTTGACACGTTTTAGCATGTAATTCTCAAGTATTCAGCACGCTTAAGAGATACGATTGCACTTAAGGAACTTCAGGAAGAGTCCAGCATGCATTAAGAATATTTATGTTAGCTATGAAATGTGTAAACAAATTACAATTCTTGTACAAGCTTCCGCGACATTTATTTATTTTCCGGTGTAACACTTAGTGTTTAATTTGGGATATTTTAAGTAATATCCACGTGTTTTCGAACGCGTATAGAGTCGTTATATATGACTTTAGCTTTGATCCTGGCCACGTCACACCCAGCAGTCTGACACCGCACGTGAGAATTTGGGGGTGTGACATAAACTTAGCATATCTATTATTTTGCCACCTTGAGTGGTAGTTTATTCATGACATGCCACATGCATAAACGATGACGTGAGCCTTAAAGAACTTGGGAAATAGCTTGCTTCATTGAAGGATCTTGATCAGTAAGAACCAAAACCGGTTGTTTTCCGTGTGCTTTCATAAAAGCATTTAGCAGCCACTTATATCAATCTATGGTTTCGCTATGTAACAAACCCGCTCCAAAAGTTACACAATTCTTGTGATGATCGACACCAGTAAAAGGGACAAAAATCATGTTGTACCTACGTATGTAAAAATATAGTAAATAATATGTAAACTACAGTAAACTAGATGTAATACACTTGTAAAAGGGACAAAAATCATGTGGTACCTACATATGTAAAAATATAGTAAATAACAAGTAAACTACAGTAAACTAGATGCAATACACCTGTAATATATACATGTAGAGATTCTGTGTCAAAAAATTACTTGTTAGTGTAATATGTGGCATCAAATGCAAGCACATCACCAAAAACTTCGTAGTTCTTCTTCGATATCTCATCAGCCGAGAAGACATGCCTGAGCTCGCCTTTTACAACAGGAAAATCAAAGAAAAATCGGGGAGGTTTTTAACACGATCACGCAACCGATTAAGAAGCACCTGGGAATCCCGGTTGCCTATAAATAGACGGATTGCCTGACTAAAATTCTTAAAATCAGTAGGGGTACCCTTCATATTATGATGACCACCCTTCATTGTAACATCAGTGCCGGACACGTGCCGGAACAGTGATCGCAACAGTAACTCGTACAGTAACTCAGGTACACATTACGTGAAACTATGTTTATTCTATTGATACATTATGCTTAAGACGAAACTATTATGCGATTGTCTGAAATCTGATTAAAACCTTAGGGTTTAACAATCAGAAAACATGTCAGGCAACACAGTGTTGAAACACAGATACTTGATTTGATGCTATTGTGTATAAACGTATGTGAGGTTAAACAGAACGAAACTATAACGGTTGTTGTTACGGAATGCTAAACCGACGAGTTATTCGTATAGGTGACGATCTGTACGAATGATTCTGAGATTTTAACGTTCTGAAATAATGACTGAACAGTAGAGAACAAGAATCAGAAAGCCAAACCATCGTCGAGTTCGTTCGAATGACGATTCGAACGAATACGCGCGATGGCGACGCGTTCTGACGAAACGAAACGAAAACGAAAACGAAGAATGATCATAAATTTAAGGAAATAAAATATTTCCTGTTTTACAATTTTGAAACTCATCATAAATAAAATTTAACAAAACTATTTTAATACATCGCGAACGAAATTACGAAACGCGTAAAATATATAAAATTCGATAAATACAACAATATTTAAAATAATTTCTAATGATAATTCCATCCTAACTATCCTAAACTAATTCTTTTATTTGATTTACGAGACACGCGTGTAACGACCCGGAAACGCGACGAAAACAAGAACCGAGCAACCGAAACGAACCCGGATACCCCTGGGGTATATAAACCTTGAATGAGACTATTTCTCTCATTTTTCACAAACACTCTCTCTCTAGCTCAAAATCCCGGATCCTCTCTCTCACTACCATTTCCAATCTTTGAAGCTTCATAACTTAGCCATTTCTCAACGAAATCGTGCGTTCTTGGTGTCCACGCGTAGCTAGGGACGAGCTCTACCTTGAAGTACAACCGATCTGAAGATCCACCCGCTGAAACTCGAGGTATGAGTCAATGAAAAGTCACGAAATTAGGGTTTTGTGTGTGTTTGCTTAACGTGGGTTTTAACCGGTCCAAGGCTTCATCACCATGAGTTTTGCTCCTCTAAACACCTTCCCCCATGAGATAACAGACCTGGAACAGATAAAGGAGTGATTGAGCTGATGAAGACACGCTTCTACAGGTTCGTGGAAGTCTCATGGCCGAACCTTAACCTGTACAAGCCAAATCCATGCAGGCCCTTGGTCGAGTTTTTCCTCAGCAACGAACCTTCTCTCATGATCACGAACCTTTTCATCAAGCCAAGTGGCCGAACCCTTTGGAGCCTCAACCGAACCCTGTTGCACCACCAGACCTACGAACCCTGTGCGAACCATTGCTGCCACGAACCCCTCGAGCATGGGACGAACCTTGCATGGAAACATGGTGCCGAGCCTTCATCTCTCACGAACCCTAGTGTTCCCGAACCCTTCTTTCGCACGAACCTTGGGTTCGCTAGGACTGAGAGCATCGAACCTGTGGACTGCTCTTGGGGGAAACGAATCTGTAACCATGAACCGTGGCCGAGCCTTCATTGGAATGAACCATAGGGTTCGTCGGACCCTTTGTAGGCCGAACCTTTACCCATCTAAAACCAAGGTTCGCTGGAAACATCATCTAGCCACTCGGTTTAGGCCCAAAGCCAATTCGGTCCATTCTCGATCCAACAATCAATCATCGGCCCACTTGATTAGTTCAATAGCATGTAGCCAGCCCAAACCCATTTTCACCCTTGGCCCAATCCTTTGCTCTTGGCCCACACACATGTTAATGGCCCACGAATGCCTAGCCTAAGCCCATAAGACACCAACGGCCCAAGGACTCACTACATTCGGCCCAAGTAACTCTGGCCCATTCGAGTGAAACTTGAACACCTTGTTTATCACCTTGTTGGTTGGTTATGAAACTATGATGACCCATTTTAATAGATAGGCCCAATACACATAACTGACCCACACACATAATTTGTAGGCCCAATATTATCATAAAGGGGCCCAATAAGTTATCCGGCCCGAGGGATTTTAAATAACTGATAAACGTATGAATGAACGTTAGAAGTGATGAAAACAATGAACAAACACATTTATGAAATAGGCATTTTGTTAGTTATAAAGGAATAACGAGTTTCAAACAAACTATATAAAGGTTTAAAAGCTTTATATACAAATGATAAATTGTGATTAACAAGCAAGTATACAAACTCGAACAATGATGAAAATCCAACACTTTCATACACAAAGTAGTGAATATGGGCCGGATAACGAACAAGACTCACGAGTGCTAGCCAATTTTAGGGCTAACACTAACACTTACACGCGCAACAAACCCTTACAAACTTATACTTATAAACTACAACATTATGAAATCAATACAGGAGCGTGAACATCATAACAAGGGTAAACAAAGAGCGCGTGCATTCTTATTCTATTTAGTCAAACACTACGGACACAAGATAAGTTCATTTGTCCCTTTTCAAACTTATTTGTTTTTACTTCGGGACTGAAAAGCATGTTAAACATTTTAAATAAACCATTGAAATGTTATTTAATGCTTTTAAACTTAAACATGATGCTTACATTGAAACTTATACTTAGAAACTAGTACACTTTGAGTAGCCATAAACTTGATGCTTGAACTTTAAACTTGAAGCTTGAAACTATATGTTGGATGTTTATGAAACTATATGCTTAAACGTGAGACTTTATGCTTATGAAAACTATATGCTTAAACATGAGACTTGATACTATACCATTGATTTCATGATGAAACTATACGTGGACGCTGAAACTAAATGCTTGAAACTATTACTTGCGCATGAAACATTATGCATGTATCTAATCATAGGCTACGTAATTGCTAAACTTCTGCTGGTGCAGAGCTTGTACCTATGTATTGAGATACATGTAAACTAAACCATAACGAGGCTAAGCTATTACCTATATAAGAGACATGTAATTGCTAAACTTCTGCTAGTGCAGAGCTTTTGTCTGCTTATATGGGGTATGTAATTGCTGGATTAAAACTAAACCATGACGAGGCTAAGCTATTATCTATATAAGAGACATGTAATTGCTAAACTTCTGCTAGTGCAGAGCTTTTGTCTGCTTATATGAGATATGTAATTGCTGGATTGTTTGTGTATGCATGGCTTGTGTCTATGTATGAGATACATAATTGCTAAACTTCTGCTAGTGCAGAGCTTGTATCTTGTATAGGAGACACGTGATTGCTAGAATAAGCTTAACAAATTCATGAGATACGTAATGGCTAAACTTCTGCTAGTGCAGAGCTTGTATCTAGCAGTGAGGTACGTAATTGCTAAACTTCTGCTAGTGCAGAGCTTGTACTCACGCATGAGATTAGGGACAGCTAAACTATGTGCGTGTGAAACTATGATGCTTGTTAAACATACTATGAAACTAATACTTATGAATGCTATAAACTTGTAAACTTGCAACAGAAAACAAAAGCTATGATGAGGAATGGGTTGATTGGTAGGTAAAAGGCTTAATTATTATTAAAAACAGTGTCATATCCGGATTAGTATGTGGTGGGATGGTGTATGGCGGGTTGTAGGCTCGACTCAGGGGTATGCCCTATATATAAGCATACCGATTTGGATATTACATGTGGAGTTAATGAGGTAAAGGTTTTACCGAAAGAGATTTGTTAAAGCTATTTTAAACATAAAAACTATATGAACTCACCAACCATTGTGTTGACCTTGTTTTCTTACATGCTTTCTCAGGTGAAGAACATGTTTAACCTATGGCTATTGGATTGCATGCTAGGTGGCCTAGATAGAGGACCTAGTTGATTTTGGAAGCACATCTTTTGTTGATAATACGCATCACTTTTGATATCTTGTACAGATACAAGATATAAACATTTGATTCTTTTGTTAGGTTTACTTAGTTAAATTACTGAACATTGATATTGTAATTTAACTTTGTAATCCTAGTTAATGCTTGATTGTGCTATAGTTATTCGTAACATTGATGCTATGTAAACAATCTGATCATCATGATTATCACTCACGATATCGCGCCCCGAGAACCTTCTGCCCGACGGGGACTTCGATCCAACCCCGCCGGCTCGGGGTGTGACATTCATAGACACTTGAAGCCTGTGAGCTATAGTTGGACCAATATTATTCAGTGTCATGTGATGAATAAATTGTTTTGTGGAGAAAGATAGCTTGCGACCTGCTTTCGTAAAATCCCGATTATATGTCTCAACCCAAGGATGGTTGTGACACTCAACAAACTTGTATATAACAAAAGTGGACGTGGCTTCTGTAACTTGGATGGATATATGAGCTTTACAGTCCGTAACTTGAAAAGACCGGTTCCTAACAGACATAGAAGATTCGTCTAACGTGTCAAATTTCCGCTTTGACTGAGGTCTACCAGCTTTGTTGCATTTAAGGTATTTGTGTGTGACCTGATCGCTTTTATTTTTCTTTGTTTTCCCAACACGAACTGAAAAACCCGAACATTCTGCATAATTCTTGTACATTCTAAGAACATCACTCCAAGAACCATATGTTGTGATTCGGACACCAAACCTTGGCACCGTTAGGAGTCAGAAACGTGTAACATCCTTCAAAATCTTCTCCTTTTTTAACATGATAAAAAAAACGAAATTTTTAAGTAAAAACAAAGTAACATGTACGTAACATACAAGTAAATGCCATGAACAAAACTATTACCATTAGCTTTTTTGCTTAGCTAGATATCTTCAGAGGTTGATACTTCTTTTGCAGATGGAAACACCAAATGATCATCAACATCTAATATGGTTCAACATAAAAAAAAAGTTGTTGTTCTAACAAGAATAAAATGAAAACATGTAAATAAATTGCAATCTACCACCATTTGTCGGGATTTCGTAACATTCTTCACGTATCAATGGCAAATCTGGAACATAACCATCCTCTTCATCAACATAAATAATTGAATCATCGTTTATGGGATGTACTGAGAAATTCAAAAATTTGGAAACATAACCATCCTCTTCATCAACAAAAAAATAACATATGATAATAAGAAAGAATACACTATAAAAATAAATAAAGATTATCACCTTCTATCTCTGATGTAACAAACGATTCATCATTGTAACTTGCAATCAAAAATCAAACATTTTAAGATCAAGTGTAGAATCCATACAAAGACCAATTAAAATGAGTAGGGGAAGTTCATGAAAAGGAATGAGATGTTTGGGAATTCAAAAATTAAAAAACACAGAGAGGGAATGGGTTGGGCGTGGATTTGCTATAAGGAGGGAGTGGAGTGGGTACTTTGTAACAATGCTATTTTATCAAATAAAAAGTACAATGGGAAGTTGTAACATCAGTGCCGGACGCGTGCCGGAACAGTGATCGTAACAGTAAACATGTACAGTGATTCAGGTACACATTTCGTTAAACTATGTTTAGACTATTTATACATTTGATTAGCATGAAACTATTAAACGATTGTCTGAATCTGACTGAAACCTTAAGGTTAAACAGTCTGAAACATGTCAGACAACACAGTGTTGAAACACAAATACTTGATGTGATATTAGTTGGCATAAACGTATGTGAGGTTTAACAAAACGAAACTAAAACGGTTATTGTTGCGAAATGCTAAACCGACGAGTTATTCGTATAGGTGACGATCTGTACGAATGATTCTGATAGTTTAACGTTCTGAAATAATAACTTAACAGTAGAAAACAAGAATCAGAAAGCCAAACCATCGACGTGTTCGTTTGAATGACGATTCGAACGAATACGCGCGATGACGACGCGATCTGACGAAACGAAAACGAAAACAAATAACGATACGAACGGTCATAAATTTAAAGAAATATAATATTTCTTATTTTACAATTTTGAAACTCATCATAAAATGAATTAAATTAAACTATTCTATTAAATCGCGAAAATTAAACGCGAAAAATTAAACAAAACGAGTAAACTATTATAATTCGAAAAATAAATTAATGAAACGATATTTAAAATGTTTTCTAATAATATTTGTGTTCTAAAAATCCTAAAAATATTCTTTTTATTTAAATTACGATTTATGCGCGTAAAGTGCCGGATACGCGACGAAACTACGAACCGAGCAACCGAAACGAACCCGAATACCCTCGGGGTATATAAACATTTGATGAATGCATTTAATTCATTTTCATCCTCACCATTCTCTCTCTAGATCAAAATCCCGGTTTTCATCTTCCCCACCAATTTCCAATCTTTGAAATCTCATATCTCACTCGTTTCTTAACGAAATCGAGTGATTCTTGCGCCCACGCGAAGCTCTCATCGTCCTCTACACGGAAGTACAACCGATCTGAGATTTAGTCCAGCCATTGTCGAGGTATGAAGCCTTGAACTTCACGAAATAAAGGGTTTTCTTCAACTTGTTCGACCTAGGCTCATGACCAGAAAATAACTCATACACACACATGTATTACACCTTTGATGGCTGTTATTCGCGTCCCTAGACCCTAAGAACACACACACTTCAGGTTTACAGATTGATGATGATGAGTTAGTGCACAGGTTCGTGGGTTTATGGCTGGTCGGAGGCTGCAATAGATGAACCCAAGCAGGTGCACGAACCCTCACAAGGCAACGAACCCCTGCGATCCCTTGGAAGGAAGGAATTACGAACCTTACTGGACCAGTTAGTCGAACCTTCTCATGCAGTGAACACTGCGAACCTAATGTGCTGACCAACGAACCTTCGAGCCTGAGCCAAATCATCCTCAGACGGCGAGCCTATTAGCTGCAGCGAACCTGTGATCCTAGGCGAACTAGCAAAACCCTACGAACCTGTTATGGCAGAGCCAGATGCGGCGAACCTCTGGCCGACCCAAGACTTAGCCGAACCATTAGTGTCCTGCCGAGCCTTCATGCAGCGAACCAAATGGGGAGCGAACCTTTCCTAGTCTGAAACGAACCTTAGGCTAACCTCAACATGGTCGAACCCTTAGATGTTCACCAACCTGGCCGAACCTTTGAGCCAAGGTTCGCTGGGGAAGATGACCGGCCAAGCCATTTAGTTGATTTCCTTCTGTTCGGCCCAACAGTAGCTCTACCGGCCCACTATCAACCGGTTGAGAACTCCTTGAATAATTTCGGCCCATCACTCGCTGTGGCCCAACTAAGATTTCGATGGCCCATCATTAAGACCACATGCAAAAGCCGGCCATAGGCCCATTATACTTAGCCGGCCCAATGAATAACTAATTCGGCCCAATACACTCACATGAGCCCCCTTGGCCCAATGTAAACCTCACGGCCCAATACTCATAATCGGCCCACACACATAACCATTAGGCCCGATCTTATAATAAATTGTCCAATAAGTTATCCGGCCCTATTGATTCGATATGAACGATGAACGCATGAAAGAATGTTGGAAACGATAGAAAACGAGGAAAACAAATACATTTACGAAATAATCATTTTGTTGTTATATATAATTAACAAATTTTAACTAAACTATATAAAGGCTTAAAAGTCTATTATCCAAATGGTGACTTGAAATTAATGAACAAGCACGAAATCTTGAACCATGAAGAATTAGGGCCGGATAAGGAACAATACTTGCGAGTGTTAGTCAACTTTAGGACTAACACTTCCATGTACCACTACACAAATCAATACAACACATGTTTATAAACTACCACATTGTGAAAACAATACAGGAGCGTGAACATTACAACAAGTACAAACAAAGAGAGCGTGCATTCTTATTTTGCATAGTCAACTACTACGGACATAAGGTGAGTTCATTGTCCCCTTTTAAACTTATTTGTTTTACTTCGGGACTGAGAAGCATGTTAAACATTTTTACTGAAATGTTATTTAATGCTTTTAAACATAAACATGATTACTTATGATTGAAACCCTTACTTTAAGCTTGATGCTTAAAATCAATTGTTGATTACTTGATACAAATACATGATACTTGATTCAATTACATAAGATGTGATTCAATTACATGAGACATGATACAAATACATGATACTTGATTTAATTACATGAGATGTGATTCAATTACATGAGACATGATTCAAATACATGATACTTGATTTAATTACATGAGATGTGATTCAATTACATGAGACATGATTCAAATACATGATACTTGATACAAATACATGATACTTGATACTATTACATGAGATTTGATACTATTACATGAGATTTGATACTACTACATGAGATATGATGTTGGAAACTATTACATGCTACTAGGCCATCATACATGTATCTAACCATAGTCTACGTAATTGCTGAACGTGTGGTATTCCAGAGCTTGTACCTATGGGGTGAGATACATGTAATAACATAAACATAATGATACTCAGCTATTACCTGGTTATAAGGGACATGTAATTGCTAAACGTCTGGTATTCCAGAGCTTTTGTCGGCTTATATGAGGTATGTAAAGGCTAAACATGAAAGTATCGATTCTAAGCTATTACCTGGTTATAAGGGACACGTAATTGCTGAACGTCTGGTATTCCAGAGCTTGTGTCGGCTTATATGAGGTATGTAAAGGCTAAACATAAACGTAACGTTACGGGGCTATTACCTGGTTATAAGTGACATATAATTGCTGAACGTCTGGTATTCCAGAGCTTTTGTCGGCTTATAAGAGGTATGTAAAGGCTAAACATGAACTTGTTGAATGCTAAGCTGTTATCTATATAAGAGACATGTAATTGCTAAACTTCTGGTATTCCAGAGCTTTTGTCTGCTTATAGGAGATATGTAATTGCTAAACTATGTGTGTGTGAATCTATGATGCTTGATAAACATGATGATAGCTAACACTTACGAATACAATAGACATGAAAACTTTGAAACAGATAACAAAGGATTGATGAGGATTGAGTTGTTTGGTAGGTAAAATGCTTAATTATTATTAACAACAATGTCATATCCGGGTTAGTATGTGGTGGGATGTTGGCTAGGGCTTGTTCCCTTACATATGCCCTATATATAAGCATACCGACTTGGATATTACAGGTGGAGTTAATGAGGTTAAGGTTTTACTGAAAGAGGTTTGTTGAAAACTATTTTAAACTTATAAACTATATGAACTCACCAACCGTTGTGTTGACTTGATCTTTTTACATGCTTTCTCAAGTGAAGAACAGGTTTAAGTTAAGATTTTGGATATGCATACTAGGCTGCCCAGATAGAGGACCTAGTAGACTTTTGGAGAAGCACATACTTTGTTGATGACATATATCATTTTTGATATCTTGTGCTTACACAAGATATAAACATTTGATTCTTTTGGTTAGGTTTACTTGGTTAAATTGCAGAACATTGCTATTGTAATCTAACTTTGTAATCCTATATATCATTTGATTGTGCTTTAGATATTCTTAAACGTTGATGCTATGTAAACAATCTGATCATCATGATTATCATCCACGATATCACGCCCCGGGAACCTTCCGCCCGACGGGGACTCCGATCCAACCCCGCCGGCTCGGGGTGTGACAGAAGTGATACCCTCTTACAAAAAACATATTTTTATTAATGATGCACAAGATGTGTGTAGACAAACATGCCACATAGTACAAAAAAGTTGTCCTTGGTTCTAGAAAAAAAAGGACACAAAGCCCAAAATTATTTAAACTCTTATACCAATTAAATAACATAAAAAAATAAAAGAAAACACAGAGGCTGCATGTAAAATTTATGTAACAAAACACGTATACTAGAAAAAAGGGTGTAAAATTAACATAACAAAACACGTATATTGGGAAATTTACCGTTACGGCCCCTAAGAAAAAAGGAGGTAAATACGATCCTAAATGACGTAAAAAAAACATAATTGCTTTTCATGTGTGACAGAAACATGTGTAACAAAAACATGTATAAACTAAAAAGTCAATTTACTTTTTAATGTACAAAACAACGGAGAAAAAAAAGGGAAAAACAAAAAAAACACAACAACATAACGCTGACGTAAGTTCTTGACATCCACTGAATGTCACATGCGTATGAATATTTGAAATCATAAAAAGCAGTTGTGTAAAATAATAAAAAATGCATAAAACTACATAAGGGTAAAAAGACATCTTTTCCCTAAATGTATTTAAAAATGAGGTGGTGATGTGGCAAAATCTTGGCCATGTAAAAGGGTTTTAATGGTTTGCTCACTAAGGTGAGGTTTGCAAATTATGTATTTGATGTGTCGGTTTATATATATAGAAATAATGGTTCAACACTATCTAGTAGTAAATCGAAATAACCTAAACCGAACTACACACTACAGGCAAGTGTACCTGACGTATGAAGTATAGCTAAGGAAAGTCCGGATATCGAACCTAAGGACACAGAATCTAAGAATTAACCCTAAATAAAGACAAAGCTAAGACTAAAGAAGGAAATCACTAAATAAGGAAATTTGTATTTTTTTAGAAAAGTATTTTATAAGAAAGAGATAAATAACCTTGACAACTGAAACAAATTAAGAAATGAAAATAATCAGATAAAGAAGTACCTAGACTTGGAATCCTAACGGTAACTTTAACAGTTTCGGGAATGAGATAAGGGATATCCGGTCAACAAGGATATGTCAACAAAGGAAACACTCAGAACCATTAAATCACAAGGTCAGTCTCACTAATGCTAAAGAATGTTCCAAAGAGTCATGTGAAAGATCACCGGGATGTGTAATGGATTACCTAGTCAGTCTCTCCAAACACTGATCATTTAAGGATTCAGAAGATCGTATCAAGTGGTCAGTTTCAACAATCTCGATACATCAAAATATATAAGTTAATACCTTGAATTGCAAGGAATTCTAAGGAATAAACAGGAAAACCCGATGGTCACGTAATTTGCCTGAAAAAACCCTAATAATCCAAATTCCCTTACATGATTAGTCTCAAGAATGATAATCGTACTGTTTATAATCCAATTACAGATAATATCCTAAGGTTTAATTGGCCAAAGCAAACCCAAACAGAATTAGATACGAAATCTAAGCCTAAAACTGATAAAACCGGTCAAAACACGTAGTAAACAACCAAGACTTATCAATTGGACATCATCATGCATTTATAGATCATCATAACAGCAATAAATAATCAATATTAACCATATATAATCTGATCCTAATCATAAACAATCGAAATCCCACAAAAACAAACCCGAAAACTAAATAAAATTAACCGTTCGTCATCCAAATCTAGGTAATACAATGAGTTTAGCCAAGAAACATGTTTAGAACATTAATAATATGAAAAACATTCAGATTCATATCCATGGATTCGAGTACAAACGAGAAATAATCAAGAAAACAAGAAAAAGAACCCGAAAACGCGTTTCCGGACACTTTCATATGCGTTCTGAGCCTCCCTCGAGCATCCAATTCAGCCCCAAACCTTCAAAATCTTCAAAAATATGTTTCTTGTTCGTTTCCAGCCGTCATGGGGTGATTAATTCGCGAATTAGGGTTTTTTATGGCTTAAATAGTTGAAAATAAACAAAGGGTCGCGATTAGGGTTCAAAAACCGGTTCAGATGGCTCACAGGGGGTTCAAAAGCTGGTCAAAGGGACCAGTCAACGCGGGTCAAAGCCCAACAGGCCGGTCAACAGCTGGAGGAGGGGCGCGGATCGCTGGCTCACCCGGATGGGTCACGCGCGGATCTTGGTGTGAGGTGAAATGGGGCGCGTGCAGGTCTTGGAGCGGGTACCGGATCCAGATCGCATGTCAAATGGGTTTTTAGGGCTTGCGTGGCGCGCCAGGATGCTGCCACGTGTCCTGGGCGGCCCAAGCTTTGCCAGATTTGCATTTTCACCCCCTGCACTTGCTAAACTTCAGTTTTAAGCCCCGAAACGTCCCAAAATGCCCTTTTTTCGCCTCGAAACTTATGAAAATTATATTTTAGCTTCCAAACTTCATAAAATTTATTCCGGGCTTCGGTTTTCTTCGCAATTACGAACGTTTATTCTCACGAACCTACAAAAGTAACATTAAAAATAAAAATAAGTAAAAATTAATTAAAATCTAATAAAACTAAATAAAAATCTAATAAAATAAAATAAAATCCTATGAATTAAATACGAAAATGATGTGTAAACTACGACACATCAAAAATCCCCACACTTGAACTTTGCTTGTCCCTAAGCAAACCTTAAACAACGGAAAACAAAACCTAATTCAAAAACGTTTCACATCAGACAAAACCAAGCATGAGTTTACGAATTAATTAAACAATCAATCACAAGACTTACAACGGTCAATAGATTTACAACCCAATCAAACATCAATGAAGCAAATTTAAAACATGGGATTTCCTGATCAAGATTCACCTATTTGTCACTCGACACTCGGTTAAATATATGGATTTTTGCAAGTGAACTCTCATAACCTAACGCTGCAACAATGCTAACATAAGCTTGTGCTATAATCAAATCTCCACATAATATCAAGATTAACACAGATCAAAAGGACTTTAAAAGGTAGGCTTAGGTTAAGGGTAGGTCACGTAGGGTTTTAAAGTGGCTAAAACACAAAAGAAAAATCTGGTAGTTGACTTTATTCACAAACAATAATTTAAACAAAACAAACTACCAATACTTGGTCTTCTTTGACCTTTTATTCACACATTTCACTCTTTTTTATTTTTCATTTTCTTTGGCTTTTTTTTTCTCACTAGAATTAATCAGCATAAACACGTAACTGTCTAACTAACAGGATGTCTTGAAATTAAACTGGGTGATCAAATGAAAAGGGTTTAGGCTCAACAGGGTGTCTAATTGGTGTACTTAAGGGTTTCAAACAAAAGAAATAGGAAAGGCTAAGAAATGGGTGAACCTAATGCCTTAATCATCTCTGTGTCAGATCTCAATCAAAGTCTCAAATTGTATACAAGCACAAGTTCTAAGGCAATGCAACAGGTAGGTCAAATCACACACAAACGAATCAGTGATTGTATAAAGACTGTTAAGGCTCAAAATCTCACTGGAAACGTGTGAAATAGGGTTAACGATATGAACATAAACGGTTTTCAACTATCAAACAAGTTTCACTATCATAAGAATCCCAAACCCATAAGTTTTGAAAACAAGTCCAATTGGGTAAACTTTATCACGCAACTTAAAGACTAATCGTATAACCAACTCAATAACTCATGCCGACTCGCCTTTTGTTAACGATTTACAATGAAATAGACTTGTTAAGCACTAGCAAAAGGTAACCAGGACTTACAAAAGTTCAAGCTTTATTTTATTTTTGGTATTTTCAAAATTTTTCAAAATTTTTTTTAAAAAAACTAGACTCAAAAGAAAGAAGTAAATAAAAAGGAAGGAGTTTCCCCATCCCCACACTTGAAACACACATTGTCCCTAATGTGTCTAAAAACAGGGAAAAAAAACTAAGACTGAAATAAAAATAAACTAATAAACGACAGTAACAAGAAAGAAAAAGTGGTACTTCCCTGACATGCAATCCATGCAACCACGTAAGCTTCATAGTGACCTGCTGAGATCCAAGTAAAATGAAACAACCATGAAAGTACCTGGGATCCTGTAACAACTGCTCATGCGTGACTGCATGGCTCGACAATCAAGTTAGCACACAAACAAACATAAAATAAAACAACTAAAAATGCAAAATAACAAATAAAAGGGAACGAAACTGTACATAAATGTGGGTTGCCTCCCAAAAGCGCTTGGTTTATTAACGAGTCTTCAGCCAGACTCGGACCCACACCCATATCTATGGGGGGTCAAAGCAAACAGTCGTACCCCCGTACTCAGTAAACATCCGGGGGCGGCGATGCTCGTATACATAGCCACCGTCTAAGTCCTCAAACTTAGAATTCCTATCGAAGCCAAAGTCCCTCAACATGAAAGCTCCTAGTCGTGGGGATCCGTGTGAAGCTGCGTGATCCCCACACTTGGACTTTAATCTATCAACAAATCCACTGTAAAACACCCCTATGTCGGGTGGTTTATCTCTCACTAGCACCTGGTACTCAATATCAACATTCTATGCAAGCAAGTGCTCCTCCTCACTAACATAGGTACTGGTAAGAGGCATATGTGTATCAACAAGGCACAAGGTGCCTTTCTGCTCTGTCGTCTCCCTCTTACCATTCTCAAAGGTCACCGTCTCGTTCTCAACTTGTAAGGTCAACCCACCATCTCCCACATCTATCAATGCTCTCGCAGTGGCTAAAAACGGACGACCTAAGATTAGTGGTACCCTTTCATCCTCCTCCATATCCAAGATCACGAAGTCCACGGGAAACAAGAATTTATCGATCTTCACTAACACATTCTGCACTATTCCCCTAGGATACTTCACTGATTTATCTACCAGTTGTATGGTCATGCGTGTCGGCACCGGCTCGCCTAGGTTAAGCTTAGCAAAAATCGAATATGGCATCAGATTAATACTAGCACCTAGATCTGCCAATGCATAGCTGACAGACGAGCCACCCAAATCACACGGGATAGTAAAACTACCCGGATCACTCATCTTCTGCAGTAGCTCTTTCGGTGATCCTGCAAAACATCTCTCACTCAATGTTACAGCTGAGATCTCCTCCCAATTCTTCTTCTTCATCAGGAGATCATATAGAAACTTAGCATATTTGGGCATATGCTGTAACACATCCGAAAATGGAAGGTTCACCTTAAGCTGCCTGAACAACTCAAGAAAGTTCCCATACTCCTTCTCATACTTTTGCTGAAGGATTCTAGCTGGGTATGGCACCCTGGAGAGATCAATTTCTACTTCCTTCTGCTTCTCCTTCTCCACTGGAGGTTGCACAGGCTGTGCGGTACTTGCTGGGCTTAGCCTTGTAGGGGCACCTTGCCTGAAACCTCTACCTCAATCTCCTCATCCACCGGTTCCTCTTCCTGAACCGGCTCAGCAGACAACTCCTCTTCACCCATAAACTTGCCACTTCTAGTCGTAACTGCATTCACAAAACCTTTTGGGTTTTTCTCTGTGTTGCTTGACGTGTCACGTGGCTTCCTCTCTTTAAGTTGATCAGCCAACTCCTCTAACTTCCTGTCCAAACTCAAAATGGCTGCCCCTTGGGTCTTAATTAGCTCATCATGTCTAGCAGTAACAGTCTGAATGGCAGCAATAACCTGTGTCAGCATTTGTGTCTGTTGGACCATTAACTCCTCCAATCTAGCCATCCTCTCATCAGTAACACCACTCTGCTCATGCGGATGATGATTGAACCCAGATGGGTTCCCATTCTTCCATGTAAAATCAGGTTGGTTTCTTCCTCCCGAGTTATAGGAATTGCCATAGGCATTTCCCGGACCCCGGTTAAAATTACCAGCATACTTCACCTGCTCGTGAGAATCATCGGCCAACATAGGGCATTGTCGAGTATCGTGGCCTCCTCTACAGATCTCACATTTGGCATTTCCCTTCGTCTGCAAATCCTTCACCATCTTGGTGAGTGCCTCCACCTGTGCTACCAACGCAGTGTTAGAGTCTACAGGCAAGACTCCAGATTTCTGAACAGTGGCCTTCCCTCGGGTGGGATACTGATAGCTGCTCATGGCCATGTTCTCAAATAATTGCAGACACTCGTCAGGGGTTAGATTGGTGAGCAAGTTACCCCCAGCAGTAGAATCGAGTGTGTGTCTAGTGGCAAAGGTGACTCCATTGTAGAATTTCTCTACTAAAGCCCAATTTTCCAATCCATGATGCGGGCACTTATTTAGGAGCTCTTTGAACCTCTCCCAAGTGGTGAAGAAGCTCTCTCCCTCCTCCTGCTGAAAAGAATGAATAAGACTCCTCAGGCGAGCGGTCTTTGCAGGAGGGAAGTACTTAGTTAAGAACATCTCCTGCATCTCGTCCCATGTAGTGATTGATCCAGTAGGAAGGGACTCAAGCCAAGTGATGGCTTTGTCCTCAAGTGAGAATGGGAAGAGACGCAAAAAGACCGCATCATCATAGACACCCTTGATTTTGAAGGTGTCACATATACGAAGGAATTGCCCAACGTGGGCATTCGGGTCCTCATCAGGCAACCCATGAAACTTAGGAGAATGAATGATAAGATTGATGATCTGAGCAGGAATGTGCCAGTTGTCCTCGGTGACAACTGGTCGAGCAATAGAAGATCTAGTGCCGGCCGCAGTCGGCTTGGCATAATCAGCGGCCGTTCTCCTCGGTGGAGCGGCCATGTCAGTAGAATGCGAAGGTAAGTGACGAAGTCTAAACCTTCGGTGAAACTCACTCTCCGGCTCGTCAAATGAAGCAAACTGTGGTGGACCGCTGAGACGGGTTTGGTGCATACAATGCACAGAATTGATGAGAAAGAATGACACAAACTCAACAAAACAAAAGGGAAAGCGACTAACTAGAAGAGAAAATAAAAAAGGAAACCTAGAAATAAGATCTTACTAAAAATGGAAAGTTTCTAAAAATAGAAAATTACTAAATCTGGAAGGTCACTACGAATAAGAACTTACTACGAAAACACTAAACTAAAAGGAAAGCTAAGTCTAAAGATAAGGTAAATCAAAGAATTTCCGTATCCCCGGCAACGGCGCCAAAAACTTAATGTGTCGGTTTATATATATAGAAATAATGGTTCAACACTATCGAGTAATAAATCGAAATAACCTAAACCGAACTACACACTACAGGCAAGTGTACCTGACGTATGAAGTATAGCTAAGGAAAGTCCGGATATCGAACCTAAGGACACAGAATCTAAGAATTAACCCTAAATAAAGACAAAGCTAAGACTAAAGAAGGAAATCACTAAATAAGGAAATTTGTATTTTTTTAGAAAAGTATTTTATAAGAAAGAGATAAAATAACCTCGACAACTGAAACAAATTAAGAAATGAAAATAATCAGATAAAGAAGTACCTGGACTTGGAATCCTAACGGTAACTTTAACAGTTTCGGGAATGAGATACGGGATATCCGGTCAACAAGGATATGACAACAAAGGAAACACTCAGAACCATTAGATCACAAGGTCAGTCTTACTAATGCTAAAGAATGTTCCAAAGAGTCATGTGAAAGATCACCGGGATGTGTAATGGATTACCTAGTCAGTCTCTCCAAACACTGATCATTTAAGGATTCAGAAGATCGTATCACGTGGTCAGTTTCAACAATCTCGATACATCAAAATATATAAGTTAATACCTTGAATTGCAAGGAATTCTAAGGAATAAACAGGAAAACCCGATGGTCACGTAATTTGCCTGAAAAAACCCTAATAATCCAAATTCCCTTACGTGATTAGTCTCAAGAATGATAATCGTACTGTTTATAATCCAATTACAGATAATATCCTAAGGTTTAATTGGCCAAAGCAAACCCAAACAGAATTAGATACGAAATCTAAGCCTAAAACTGATAAAACCGGTCAAAACACGTAGTAAACAACCAAGACTTATCAATTGGACATCATCATGCATTTATAGATCATCATAACAGCAATAAATAATCAATATTAACCATATATAATCTGATCCTAATCATAAACAATCGAAATCCCACAAAAACAAACCCGAAAACTAAATAAAATTAACCGTTCGTCATCCAAATCTAGGTAATACAATGAGTTTAGCCAAGAAACATGTTTAGAACATTAATAATATGAAAAACATTCATATTCATATCCATGGATTCGAGTACAAACGAGAAATAATCAAGAAAACAAGAAAAAGAACCCGAAAACGCGTTTCCGGACACTTTCATATGCGTTCTGAGCCTCCCCCGAGCATCAAATTCAGCCCCAAACCTTCAAAATCTTCAAAAATATGTTTCTTGTTCGTTTCCAGCCGTCATGAGGTGATTAATTCGCGAATTAGGGTTTTTTATGGCTTAAATAGTTGAAAATAAACAAAGGATCGCGATTAGGGTTCAAAAACCGGTTCAGATGGCTCACAGGGGCTTCAAAAGCTGGTCAAAGGGACCAGTCAACGCGGGACAAAGCCCAACAGGCCGGTCAACAGCTGGAGGAGGGGCGCCGGTTGCTGGCTCACCCGGATGGGTCACGCGCGGATCTTGGTGTGAGGTGAAATGGGGCGCGCGCAGGTCTTGGAGCGGGTACCGGATCCAGATCGCATGTCAGATGGGTTTTTAGGGCTTGCGTGGCGCGCCAGGAGGCTGCCACGTGTCCTGGGCGGCCCAAGCTTTGCCAGATTTGCATTTTCACCCCCTGCACTTGCTAAACTTCAGTTTTAAGCCCCGAGACGTCCCAAAATGCCATTTTTTCGCCTCGAAACTTATGAAAATTATATTTTAGCTTCCAAACTTCATAAAATTTATTCCGGGCTTCGGTTTTCTTCGCAATTACGAACGTTTATTCTCACGAACCAACAAAAGTAACATTAAAAATAAAAATAAGTAAAAATTAATTAAAATCTAATAAAACTAAATAAAAATCTAATAAAATAAAATAAAATCCAATGAATTAAATACGAAAATGATGTGTAAATTACGACACATCAGTATTCCCTATATATATATATATATAGGGATTGAATCCTTTGAAAACCCAACCTTAGAGAGAAAACCCTTAAATCTTATGTGAGCCACTCATTTGGAATCTTAAAAATAAATATGTGGTCCACATTAAACCTGAATAAAAAATTGGGTTTTGAATAAACAAATCATTTTTAATGTGGGTTAATGTGAACCACATATTTATTTTCAAGATTCCAAATGAGTGGCTCAAATAGGGTTTAAGGGTTTCTCTCTAAGGTTGGGTTTTCATTGGATTCAATTCCTATATATATATATATATATATAACTCAATCTTAAAGCAATAACCTGAAATAACTGGTCAAGATGAAGCCAAATCTTGGATTTTTTTTTAACATCATTGTAACACATTTAGAACACTATGTTCTTTTATGAGTTTGTGTAAATTCATCACCGTTTAAGAGATATCGTCGTTGTAAGTTTTTGATTTACAACACTGTAACTATTTTAGGTCCAACAATTACAACGATGTAAACTCTCAAACGGTGATGAATTTTCACAAACTCATAAAAGAACATAGTGTTCTAAATGTGTTCCAATGATGTTTGAAAAAAATCCAAGATTTGGATTTATCTTGGCAAAGTTATTCAGGTTATTGCAATAAAGGTGAGTTATTATTTGTTCACAATCCTATATGTGTGTGTGTATCAATATATGTATGTATCACATACCCATAATAGCCGTTTATAACTTTTACTAAAATGTTTTATCTTAAACTTGTTTATCAAAGATTAATAAAGTTTGTTATTTGCATTATTTTCATACATATTGATGTGTGCAAAGTAGTTTAATTAAAACTAATAAAAATTACAACTAACCTAGACACTAAGTAATACTCTTAGTAAAGAAAAGTAAGTCCGGATATCGAACCCACAAACTTCTATAGACAATGTAAAATAGACTCAAGGACTTATCTATACAAATTTACTTGATTAAAAAGAATTGTTTAAAGGGGGTTTTTTTACCGATTAATTAGAATAAATTAATAACCTAGAAAACCGGATTAAGACTAAATAAGGGAAATGAAACAAAAAGTCACGAATGATGAGATGACTACCTAGGGTTTACTCTATACATGTATAATGCTTTTTAGATTGATTATGGAACTTATTGGGGAACCGGGATCTTAGAATTTTAACTCATGAACAAATTAGAGTATCTTTAACCTTTTTCAAAGATTTCAACTAAGATGTCTACAAGTCTTTTAATTACCGGTTTAGGTTAATTACTCTCACAAGTTAACCAACCCATCAATGATATACCCTAAAAACTGTCTACCTCACAGAAATGAAAGTCTCAATACACAAACATGCACAGGATAATAAGGAGAATCATCTTGGATTTAGCATACAAGATTATGTTCACTTAACCAAATCTTAGTCTTTTCACAAAGACTTTAACTAGTTACTAAACATTCAAGACACACTAACAAACCCCTCACCTCATGGCTTTTGAATTTGGTTGAACATTTAATTCGTTTGTGACCTAATTATCATTCTTATGAATCACTACATCTAGTAATTCATCCACAAATCAAGAACACCAAGTAATTGACCTAGCATGCACCTATTATACGAAAGACATTCGCCAAAGCACACGAGAAATTGATAAATCAAACCACAAACAAAACAAACATTCATACACATCCAAGAATCCAAACCAAATCGTTATATCACTGAAAAACACAAGCTTGTTCCACAATCAATCATTACAATCATTAAACATGCATATTATAAAAGCCTAGGTGGTCTAAAGGGTCTAGCCACTAATCATACTGAAGAAACAGAGAGAAATGGTGTATAAACCACAGTGAATCACCATACGAATAGAAAAACAAGAAAGGAATAAGAACCGATCGCGTTACACCCTTCGGATCACTCTCTTAGGGCTTCTTGATGACCAATCTCGACCTCAATCGCTTAACCTAGCTTCCAGTCGCCTCCCCTATTCGTCTCTCAGCCGTGTGTAACCTAATAATCAAGCCTCCCCCCGTTTTTGATCGACAAACTCGTTTTTGTGATTTCTTAACCCTGTCGCGCTACGCAACACGCACCCTGGTACCCCTCGCGCTACGCGAGGCTTCTCGCTACCCGACAAAACAATCGGGTCAACCCATCATCATTAAAGAGGGCAGACATGCAATTTCCACCTGTCACGCTACGCGACAGGGTTTCAGATGCCCTTCGCGCTACGCGACAAATGCCATATTCTAGCTTTTGATCACCTTTTCTTTCGTGTCTGTTCTTGTTCAACCGGGAGCTCGTTTTCTTGATCTTTTGTGCCAAAATGACATGTTTATTTCCTGCAAGCATCAGATTATGAAAATGTGAAGAACCAGCTTAAATCGACTCCAAACCGAATAAAAATGTACATAAACTCAACAGAAACAAATAGAAAAATAGATGTGTTTCACAACACATCACATATATACGTGTGTGTTATGAATACGAATGCCACAAACTTAGATCTTATTATATTTGAGTACAATTGCATTTTAAATTAAAAATGGAGAAACTCTAGGGATTACAGTCTCCATTATTTTAGGAAATTTCGTCTCGAAATTTATTTAATATGAACTGTTGCTACGAGTGTTGATGATTTCTTAGTTTTACTTTTAACTTGTTTTGTTTCTTTCTAAACTTTGGTTATCAAATTAACGTATTAGACCTATAATTATTAATTTTATAAAATATTGTCTGAATAGAGAAAATTAGAATAAATTACTAATACGATCCCTGTGGGTGTTGAGGGGAAAAAATATAGTAAATTACTCATATAGACCATGTGATTTGCTGATATTTCACTCTTGGTCCATATGTTTCATAAATTACTTACATGGTCCTAAACTTTAGACATTTGTAACATATCTAGTCATTATGTCACCAAATTACTCTCATATACTTACCAAATTACCCTCACATAAGAACTATATGTGTTACAAATGTTTAAATTTTGGGACCGTATAGGTAATTTATAAAACATAGAGACCAAGAGTGAAATACTAGCAAACCACTTGGACCATGTCGGTTATTTGCTCCAAAAATTACAAATGAGAACCATAGTATCTCCGCCTAAATCATGCATCTCGTGTATTGGTCTTTATTAAATTGTATAATGGTGTATCCAATTTATTCATATTTGAAACTTTTACAACCTTACCTGAAATCCAAACTGAATAGAATAAGAAATACGCTTAGCATATACTAATATTGGCTTGCGTCATATATACGAAAAGTATACAATAATGATGTATTTGCCGAATCAAATACCATGGTCTAATAATCAATCATTTTGATTAGCTGATAATTTTACTATTAATTGGGAATTTTGTTAAAGGTTCCTTTAAAAAGTTTCATTAACACCTAATTCATGTCGAGTAGACCTTGTTGTTGTTTCAGCTTGTACTTTATAAATATCTTCGGCACAAAATAAGAAACGGTCTATCCAACGCATAAATCGTTGGGGGTTCACGTTCTCATCATCTTTAGTAAAATCAAGGCCCCATGAAGACATTCATAACGAGATCTACCTTAGTTTTTAGATGATAACCCCAATTCAGGTTTAATAGTATAAACTGAATAAGTAAAATATATACATGTGAATAAACACGTCTTATACGGTTTATTTTGGTTGATATCATATATCTGATATGAATAAACAAGTTTTTATACATCTAGTATTTGATTTGATCTAAATAAAAAAAATATATTTATTAAAATCGAATCTAACTGAATAGTCAAATACAATTTCGAATATTTTTCTCTTTCAAATACAATTGTTTTTCCTACTTTTTCGAATATCAGCTTTTTAAAACCTCTAGGTAATTTGGTATGCATGAATGAAGGAGGGAATGGGATTGCTCCATTACATTCCACCATTCATTTCATTCTCTCATCCATTCCATTCCTTACCCATTCCATTCACCCATACCAAACATACACCTAAGGTATGTTTGATACGAAGTAATGAAAAGAGCGTTGGAATGGAATAGATGGTGGGATACAATAGAAGGAAAGAAACTGATCATTACTATTTCATTGTCTTGTTTAGTTACCACAAGGAATGAAATGAATGATTACTTTAGGTTGTTTGGTAGACATAAAAAGATAAATGAATGAAATACAATTCATGGGCCGGGTCATAGTTTAGGTTATATGTCAGGTTCTGGGGTGGGTCATGGTTTGATTCAGGGTACATAAAATGGACCGGGTCAAGGTTTTGGTTGTTGGTTGGGTCATGGATTATGGTACAAGACTTGGTTCGAGTCATGGTTCATGGTTCAAGACAATGGTCAATCATGGATTGGGTCGAGTTATGGACTTGCTCAAAGTATTTATAAAAAATAGGATAGCAAAATCATTTTTTTCCTTGAAGGAATGAAAAAAAAACACTACTCACCCAAAGAATGAAAATCACTAAAAGGGAGGGAATCACAATTCTTATGAAACAATACATTTCATTCGTTTGTGATTGCAAAACATGTTCCTTTTCATTCTAGCATAATAACTTATTTTATTCTACCTTACATACATGCACCAAACACTACCCATGTTTTGTGTTATCCCTTGGCAGACCAACCAAAGAATTTTGTTGAAGATGCATTTCATTGTTTATACTTAGATCATAATTCTGGAAATGCTACGTGTAGCTGGTAGTGTTCATGTTGTTGTAGTTTGTAGTTCCCCATACGAGAATTCCGTTACAATTCATAGTATCAGAACGCAGACGCAATCCCGTTTGTCAAAACACATCTATAAAAACATGTCACAACACTAGTCGCTTCGACATAAAACTAATCAAGGTGTCGAAGGTCAAATAAAAATAATGTAAAACTAGGAACTTAACTACCTATAACTATAGCAAGGGTAAGTAAGGTCGTCTCCACTAGGGAATTAGTAGAAAGCCATAATCGTTACTAACAACTTGATTAAACTAAGAAAAATGGAAACTTTGAATTGAATTGAATTAAGAAAACCATTTAGAAGCAACAAACTTAACTTCTAATTTCAAAAAAAAAATCATGAAAAGGTAATCACTTTCGTGTTTAGGTTTAAAGATCCATGATGCTTTTAGGCTAAACTTAGATTTAAAACACATAAACAAGACATGGTTAATCGCTCTAATTAAAGTGATAATAATGGAACAACCATTTAAGACTTACTCATTCACGCAATTACCAACAAACTTATGCAAAGCAACCCACAACTACTATTGAGTAAACGATGCAAGAAAACCGAATCACTGATGACAACATAAACGTTTGTTTACATCAACTAAACCAAAATCGTATCGAGTTGTAATCCAGAACCTAAGTTCTTTATTAAACAATGTTTCACCTACAAAAGAAAACTAGTCATGCATCATCTTGAAAGGATCTTCAAATCTTGATTCGGATTGTGATTGCATGAACAAGGGTGTTAATCGGACACTTCGAAGGCTCCAAATTGTCACTTTTTCGCCCAAGAACTTCTAAAAAACGAGATCCCTCAAAAACCTTAAGGTTTAGAGTTAAATAGGTTGAAAAACGAGACAAATTCGAAAGAACGCGTTGACTGGAGTCCCTGACGACAGTTTCGATGTTCTAGACGCCACTAACTCTTTGTACACGCCACCTAGGACGCCACTGTGGAGCTAAGACGCCATTGTAGTTTTTCAGAGCCACTTGATGATTTCCACTATTTTTCTTCATTGGCATGTTTTTCCTTTGTCTTTTATTTCCTTTGTATTCCAAACCTTTTAAGCATCCTATTTTGTGTCTTTTTTCCATGCTCAACTTGAAATCACAATCACATGCAAAGCATTCATATTTCTCGCAATTAAGTAGTCAAAATTGCATAAATGGTTAGCTTAAGCACATGAAATCAACACACTCATCAAAAACTTAAAGTGTAGCCGTTATAAACATGTCCGTCACATCATAACAAAAAATGTTATGCTTAGTCATAAAATTTAGCATCAATAAACACAAACATTAGACCGACAAATGTAAGGGGAAAACTAATTAAATGTTTTATTATTTAAATAATAATTGAATCGGCAAATTAGTCTGATTGTCGAACTGGATTTTCCTCCTCTAAAATCCAAAGGATAAAATATTAAAACTAAACTAGGGGTGTTCATCGAATCGAATTTCGAATAACTCGAATATTTCGAATCGAATGATTTCGAATTTTGAATTTTTTAAGAGCATTCGAATTCGATTCGTATTCGTATTCGTATTCAGAATTCGAATTCGAATCGAATTAGAATCGAATTCGATTTGAATTCGAATTGGTTTGATTCAAATTTAATTAAAAAAATGTTTTATACTTGTTACACATGTTTATGCATTCAAAATATTAAACATACTATAAATATGTAAATATCAAATATCTAACATTTAAGTTGTAATATTAGTGATAACATTCAAACTAATAAAATCATAAGTATATAATAATTTTATAGTAACTACTTGTTTATATATAATAAAAAAGTATATATAAATAATTATATTTGAATTTCGATTCGAATACGAATGTTCGAATCGAATTTCGATTTTTTTCGAATCCAATTTGAAAACTGAACACCCCTAAACTAAACCTTATGTTTTTTAAGCATGATAATGTTTATTTAAATGTTTTTATTATTTTATAATTTATTTTGGTATTTTTTTAATATTTATAATGTTTTTCGGTTCTTGAATCTGGTTCAACTAGTGAACCAATAAAACATCTAGTTAAATGTTCAATCCGATTATGGAAACTTAACCCTCGGCTTTAAAATCAACAACCTTACGAGCTAAACCAACACAACATTTCTTAATTATTTGTTAGATATGTTGAAAACCATGACTTTAGGTGTAAAAAAAATCATTGTTAGTTGTGATGAAAACCATGACTTTAGGTGTAAAAAAATAATGAAAAAAATTGGATCCACGAGCCCATACCCTCTTTAAGTCTAAGGTGACGTTTGTTTTTTTAGAGATAAAATGTCTGGAGTTTGTAAACCACATCTGCAGACGTCTGTAACAAAAGAATTGGACAAAACCTCTGCAGTCTGTTAAAAAAACAGTTTTTTTTACGTCTGCAACCTGTTATTTGAAAACAGAATAAAACTATAGCATTACCACTAACATTATAAATCCTACATCTGTAGAAATACCAACTAAGTGTATGTTTGGATGTGAAATTAGAAGCCTAAGTGACTGAAGTTACAAAAATTTGTTCCGAGTACTTGAGTAAATGCAACAGATGATCTCATACACTAATTGTCCTATTCAAAATCATCAAACCACACATCCAATAATCCAAACAACACAAAGGTGCATATAAACATGTTTCTAATGATTAAAGCCAAATTACGACAATAAACAAACTTACATAAGTTAAACACTTTGTCATTCTGTGTGCCAATTTAAACCAAAATAGAAAGCTAATTTGGTAACCCCATGCCCTATCTTTTATTTCACATGACAATAAAAGATATCTATAAAGAAATATAAATTCAAATAAATCACATAAGTTAATTCTATAAATTAGAGTTTGACCTGTGTGACTTCTGTAGAGAAGACCCATATGACGACAACAATCCTAATTATACCTGACAATTTTGACCCGACAAGATAAGTAGATAGATTTAGGTAAACAATTATTACACTTTGGGTTAAAATGAGTAACATTATGACATAGAATGGGTTGAGATGAGTAACAACTTAATATAAAACGGGTCAAGATGAGTAACTTAAAAAGTATGTGAATATAATAGATTCCAACGGGTAAAATGATTATTGATATATTTGATAACAAAATCAATAAAATAATATTCAAATAAAATATTTGTTTAGTTTGAACTCATTTTAACTTGCACGAAATTGATTTTTTTTAAAACGACCCGTGTATACCCAAACTAATTTTGCTTAAAACTCACCTTGACTCTCACCCGTTCTGACCTTTTATCCAACAAAACCCGCCCATTTTGCTAGCCATAGTCCCAATTAAGAGCAATCCAACTTAAGGGTGGGCAAAAAAAATGGGACCCGGAACCGACAAGCCGAACCGATGGGTACAAACGGGTCCGGTTTTTTAGACAAATTAAAACCGAAACCGAAACCGGAAAACCGGAACTGGTTCCACCTGTACCCGGCGAAAACCCGAACCGGCGAAAACCCGAACCGGAACCGGTCAAAAACCGGTCGAAACCCGGAACCGGAACCGGGTATTGACTTTGTTGACCGGAACTGGAACCGATTGGAACCGGAACCGGTTCCTGAACTTGAACCGGTTCTAAAAAAAACCCGATATGCGCACCTCTTCCAGCTTGATATACCATCAATTATAATGAAGAACCTACAAATTTTAGTTGAAAGATCTATGGTTTTGCCAACCCAGATATTTGAAATTAGCTCGGATATTCCAATTACAGTGACGGAAATCCCTTGAATGATGTCGTGTCAAATGGACCCTGATTTGAGCTTCGATGCATTAATTCCTTGAAAGCCAATATTGCGAGGTTTTTTATTTGTACGGCAATTTAGATCACTAACGGGTCATAGATCCACCCGATCATATGCACACCAATAGGAGGAAACCCACCATAGGTGAGAGAAAACCCTCAAACCCAGCATGAAACCCCTATTTTATCCATGCCAGGACTTGAACCCGTGATATTCCCAATATTGAAGCCACATGGTACCTTCACTCAACCACTTGAGCTGAGGATCATTGGTAATTGTGAGGTTTTTACGTGATGAAATCGTCGGCAGTTAAATCAACCCTTTTTTTGTAACTTTCTTCTTTGGCTTGAAAGAACCCAATTTCTTCATTGGCTTCACAATCTAACATCACCTTCGCTGGCCGACCTTCGCAGCACCGACTGTCACCGGCGCTGCTACCACCGTCACCCAGTTTCGTCACCGCTCCGACCGTCACCGATGGTGGCCATCTTCTTCCCTTCCTTGCTCCCTTGCGACTTCAAAAGCAAGGAAACCCACTGGTTGCGAGCACCATAGCCAAACCCATCATTAAAAAACCTCTGCACGCCCTCTTTTTGATCTATGTCTGCACCAAAAAGAGAACTGAAAAAGGATATAGCATCTTATTGTCGGCCCAAAAAAAGAAAAAAATAATAATAATAACAAGAATCCCAGAGGACCCACACCATGAAAAAATATTGGATGCCATGAGGGTCAAATATCTGACCTCTTCTAAGTCAAAAAAAAGAAAAATAAATAAATAAATAAATAAATAAATAAATAGGAACCCACCACGGTACTTGCAAATAAATTAGTATATAATTATATTTCTAATGGTTTATTTATGCAGACTTATAAAATACTAAATTTTGATGGTTTTTATTAGTATGAACTCTGTGAAAACCGTAACTATATTATGGTTTTCATTTCACATGTGAAACTACACTCACACTGTTATTTTCAATACAACTCAAGCCCATCAAAACGTCGTATATTGAGCAAGCTATACCACATACAACATTAACATTTCTAACACATACACTTCCCATCACAATAAATACACAAATTTGTATCTAAGCTTCACAATTATGCATCCGGTTACTCAATTCTGATGCCAAACAAACCGAAACGAGTCGATTTCACATCGTATCCGAGTGCAACAATGATGATGACACCTTCTCAACATTCGCCCCCGAAGCAAACGATGATCCTTTTGGGGTTTGAATCGAGGAGGATGACGATGGTTGCAACACCGATAATGCGAAAGTAGACACACTACTAGTCCCAGCAATTGACCCGTCTATGGTGGTTCCAGCCTTTGGAGCCGGTGCCTTCTCAACCACGGTCACACCTTCTAACATCTGAACCACTTTACCCATCATTGGTCTCTGTGATGGTTGTTCTTGGATACACCAGAAGCTCACTTCAATAACGCGCCGGACCTGATCCATATCGACTTGTTCGTGGTTAAGAATCTTGGTGTCGATTATTGCTTCGATGTTTCCCTTATCGGCTTCTTCGTATGCCCAAACCGAAAACTTTTTCCGGTTGGTTTGTTCGGAGACTTCAAAGTTTCGTCTTCCACACACGAGTTCTAGCAAGACCATTCCGTAGCTGTAAACATCTGATTTAGAGGTTATTGGGAGGTTTGCGAGCCATTCTGGAGCCAGATACCCTCGGGTGCCCCTCACGCTGGTCAATGTCCGGTACCTATGGTCCTTCGGGTTAACCAACTTGGCTAGCCCGAAATCAGACACCTTCGCGTTGTAATTCTCGTCTAGAAGAATGTTCTCGGGTTTTATATCACAATGCACGATACAATCGCGACATTCTTCATGAAGGTATGTGATCCCTCGAGCGGTCTGGAGCGCAATATTGAACCTGCACTCCCAGTTCAACATCTTTACAGACTGTGTTTGTAACTGTTCTTCGTTGGTGAATAAAAAGCTATCAAGCGAACCGTTCTTCATAAACTCGTAGACCAGAAGCCGGTGCCGACCCTCAGAACAAAATCCGATCAGTCTCACGAGGTTCAAATGATGGGTGCTACTAATGGTTGCAACCTCCATACGAAACTGTTTCTCACCCTGCTCGATCCCCTCAAGTTGTTTAACTGCAACCGTGGTTCGGTTGGCTAGAATCCCTTTGTAAACCGCACCAAACCCACCGGCTCCAAGCTTCTCCTTGAACCCTTTCGTGGCCCGTTGGAGCTCCTTGTATGAGAACTGGACTGGGGCACCAGACGCGTATTCCAGAAGGGCGTAATGAGCCGATAATACACCGAGTTTCCGGCTGTTTCTGCAGCACCAGAACCATAGCCCGAGCTCAGCAATGACTAGACCGAAAAGGGTACCCAAGACGACGACCACCACGACCCATGGCCGGAGCTTCCAACGCGTGCCGTTATCGGAAGTAACAGACGGGTTCGGATCCACCGGTCCACAAACTTTGAGATATGATGTGCTCGGAAGTGCAGGCGATTGGTAGCCGCTCACAAAGCCTGGGTTTTTCAAATAACACAAACCGGTGCCATCAGATAGCGCTGTGGATGCAATGCACGAACCGCTAACGAGACAATTTAGCCGACAAGCTGAAATTCCGATGAAGAACACCTGAGATGATAGTTCCGGTGGGTAAGTCAAGAACCTAGCGTTAACAAGCTCTAACATCGTCGAGCTACCGGGACACTCGTTGATTTCCACCTTTCTCCGGCAACCTTTCCGACTGTCGTTCGGATCAATCGGGTCAAAATTTTGTGACGGACACCCGCATATTGGGTTCGACCCGTTGTAGCTGCAAATACCCAGATTACCACAGTACCCAAACACTTGGCATTGATCACTCACGGCGGCCCATCGTATGTTTTGGGTACCGGCGGATGAACTGTAGATTCTCAGATTACCGTCGTTGCCCAGCTTGGTGAATCGAAAATTATCTTCTGCGTAATCGCTACTGTAAGCCATGATTACAGGATTGGGAAGCCTGGGATCGGAAAGAGATAGAATCCCGATCGATTGGAGGCTTAGATTTGGTGAAGTTAGGTTAGCGTTAACCGATGAGTTCAACCCCAAAGTCCAGTAAACGATGGAATCATTCCAACGGAGAGTTAAGTTACCGGAACTGTTCAAATGAAACGAGTACAACCCAGATCGCAAAACGTTACCGACGGTGAAATTCTGGCCGGGAAGTATGGTATCGGAGGGATTTTCGAATGTGCTCCAAACAGAAGCGGATCCATTTCGGAGAACAAAGTTACCGGAATCATCTAGAGCGCCAACCGTGACGCCCCGACCTGCAGTGTTGGATTGCCAGACGACAGAGCCTGATGAGCCGTTGACGAGACGTAGGTTACCGTCGGGGAGTAAAGTGATGGATGCGGTGGAGTCAGTTGCTCCGGCGTCTCCACCGGCGGTCCAGACTGGTATTCCGTTGTAGGTGATGGCAACGAATTGGGCACCGGAGGGGTCGGAGATGAAGCCGAAAGAGAAGGTGTTGTTGGGTGAGTTCCAGTTTAAGGTGAGGTTTGTGGCGGAGAGCGATTGGCCTGGGCGGATGTCGGCGGCGGAGGTGACGGAAAACAGGATTGTGGTCAGGATTAGCGGTAAGATTGGATTGAAGGCGATCATTGTTGGGTTGTGTTGTTCAGCATTTCACATGAATTTGGGGGATTTGGGGGAGAAAGAGATGACCAAGTGTTGATTATGGTATTAACGAAGACTTTTGACTTGGGTTTAATATTATTTTATTTTATTTTATTATTACTAATAATTAAACATGAATTAATTACTAATAAAACATGAGTTATGTAAATAAAGTAATAAAATGAAACATGTAATATCTTATTACTTATTAACATGAATTAATTAGTAAATGAAATAAAACTAGTATATAAGACCCGCGCGTTGCGGCGGGGTCTGCTATACCGACGTAAAAACAATCAACAGAACATGAAATTAAAATCGTGTAAAATAAAATGCTTGAAGAAGGAAACATTTAAATAGTCTCATTACAGATTGAAATAACTAAAAACACAACCCTATACAACATCTATAACGAAAGCTTTGAAACTAAGAATTGAAGATTTAGAACTTATTTAATAGTAAAGAAATATATGTGACCGTTTGGGTTCGAAATTTATATAAACGTTCATGAGGCCATTGCGATCAAATTAATATAATCATGACTTTTATCCGATAACCTAATGACGTGTTAAAATCATGTGAACATTAAAAATATGTAAGTAAAATGAGAGGGAGCTTTAAAAATAAGAGTTTAAAGTTTATGGTTATAGATGTAAATTTAAAATTAATTCAAAAAGTGAATTGCTTTTGAAGAAATGACGGCCGTTAAAAAAACAAATAAATTACGATTTTACCCTCAAAGTGAATAGTGAATTATGTGTGTGAGCGAATCTTTGCAAATTAATATATATAATAATTATTTATTAAAATTTTCCCATTTTACATCTTTTTATGGGTAGTCTTAGTCTAGAATTTATGCAATATGATAATGCAATATGACATAGGTTGTCATGATCTATAAATTCATGTAAGAAATTGTTTTACATGATTAAAACTCGAGACTTTAAGATGATGTTATTAAAGTTCTCTCCTACTAAATATTTTGTTATCTATATTAATTAAGTATATCAAAAATCAACGAGAGTACTCGTATAAGAAAACTTTAAAAAAATTATAATTTTTTTAAATGAAATAAATAAAATAAAAACATAGTTTTTAGAAAAAAAAACATTTCTATTTATTAATATTTTTTTTAAAAAATAGTTTTTTAAAGGAAAGTAAAAGAATTTATTCAAAAACAAAAAAATTATAATATTAGTGTTCTGGTAAATAAAATACTAATTTATACATAATTTCAATTGTATTTTATCTAGTAAAATCTTTATAATAATATTAAATTTTCATTGTTCACTACATAATATTTTTTATTTTAATTCGTGCAATTCACGAATAACTATCCTAATAATATAATTTATTATAAAAAAGTATGTTATATATTCATATATTACATTGCTTTAACAAATTTAACTTGGTTAAAACTCTTAATTATTCTCTTATATTATATAGGTTTAATAAGTCTAATTTGTTTATGTTTTCATTATGATTCACCTTCTTTTAAATTTTTTTCAGGTTTTGATAATTTTAGCTTTATCTTTAATTTATAAGTAACCATTTCTTTTTAATAATCTTAGTAAAATCTTAAATAAATATATTGATCTTAAGAGGAAACACAAATAGATTATCTTATCACATCATTATTATATTTAAATTATTTTAATTACTCAAGAATATATAGTGTAAAATTTGAGAAAGTAGATTAATCCATATATATTTTTTCAAAGCAAAATAAATTAACTTATGTTATTTATTTTAAAACTTTATGCTAGATAGGTAGATAATCTTATTATTTTTAAACATAATTGTTCATTTGTATTAAAAGAGAGGAAACTACAAGTTGATTTTACAAGAAGTCGAAATTATTTATTTATTATAATAATGATGCAACAATTATTATTATCACTTATAATAGAGTTATTATTCTTTTAATGTTTTAAGTCTTATATTATTCTCTTTTTCTAGAATGATTTTCGAAATAAAGGAGAATATTCAAATTTATAATTTTTCATAATAAAAGACAAGGCTAAATTGATAATGATTTGTGTTATTTTTAATATTAAATCTAATAAAAGCATGAAAAAATGTTAATATGATAATTTAATAGACTCTTCACTTGAAGCCTTAGATTTTTCAAAATCAGATCAGATGTTAAAGCAATCTTTTACTGGTTCGTAATTGGATCGGTTAGACCAGTCGGACTGAATTTAAGAACCCGATGATGTAAAAAATATTATATAATATATAATATAAAATACAAAATATATTTAAAAAACCGACTCAACAGCCTGGTTTTCCGGCGGACCGCCGGCCACTGATTCGGTCACCCGGTTCCTTAAAAAACAGCTTTAAGGACTTAACCAACCCGTTCTGGATACCGAATCCCGGTCCAACATGCCGGTCCAATCCAGGTTTGTAAACATTGCTTTTAACCATATAACATTTTATTCAATTAATCCATCCATATAAGAGTGATAATGTTTAGATCAACTTCTTTTTAGGTTTGAATTTCTATTAGATATTTTTTATGACATTTTGTGTTACAAGTAAGAATATTCAAAGAAAACAATGATATCAAATTGAATACGATCAATAAATTGATTTTCTATGACATTATTAAACTTTGTCTTCTAGAATTAGTCATATTATCTATCAACATCGGTGATGTCCTTTTATTTTCTTTTAATTATTATTTTTTTAAACACACTTACACATTTGGTGACTCCTATTTAATAAGAAACCATTAACGACATCATATTTAACTTGTTAATTACAAATAATCTCATAACAAGTTTCAAACACTAGAAACCACATGGCTATATGATTATGTTTCTATCATGACGAGTTCAATCATTTCAAGAAGCTTAAGATATGAAAACAGGACCCTTTTTAAAAGTAGGGGTCGGTTATCCTTTTTATTAAACAAGCCAATCTTTATTAGAAATTCGTGTAAGGAATCAAATTCTACCAAATGAAGCTATATATATATATGGAAATGTTTCATCGGTAACACACTCTAAGTGTGGTAACCATTTAACTACATTTGATTGGTTTTTGAAATAATGTGTTTTAAAATGAGTGGTCCATATTAAATCTGGAAAAAATATGCGGATGAGATTTGTTTAAGGGTATTTTTGATATTTGATGGGGTGTACTTAATTCCTTTTTTAAAAAAAGTTTACCCCCAATTTTTTAAACACTCATAACTTTTATAAACATTATTATTTTTTTATAAAAATTTCACCATTAAATTTGTCACTTTTTTATCTTTAATTCAAGTATAATTTTGTCAAATTTTTTTAAAATTTTCGTAATTTGCACTGATGCAGCGACGTTTTACACTGACGTAACGAAATGCATTTTTTACACTGATTTGACATTTGGTGGGATGTACTTGATTCCTTTTTTAAAAAAAGTTTACCCCCCAATTTTTTAAACACTCGTAACTTTTATATACATTGTTATTTTTTTATAAAAATTTTCCCATTAAATTTGTCACTTTTTTATCTTTAATTCAAGTATAATTTTGTCAAATTTTTTTAAAATTTTCGTAATTTGCACTGATGCAGCGACGTTTTACACTGATATAACGACGTTTTACACTGATGCAACGACGTTTTGCACTGACGAAACGAAATGCATTTTTTTACACTGATGTAATCAAAATGATGTAACGAGCTGAATTTTTACAAAGTTTTCATAATTACACTGATGTAAGAAGCTGGATTTTTTCAAAGTGTTCTTAATTTTTTAAAATATTAATGAACTAATTTTTGTAATAAAAAATAATTTGTAACAAGATGGAAAGGTTTTACGTTGTTGTAATTGCAAACGCTCGAAAAAATGAGAGAAAATTACGAACGCTCAAAATAATTTGTAAAACATTTTAAAAATGGAAAGATTTTGAAAAAACGAGAGAAAATTATTGTATTTATTGTTCGTTACGTTGGTGTAATTACGAACGCTCGAAAAAAATTCAAAAAAAATTGACATGACTATTATGGAATTAACGAGAAAAATATAACGAGTTTAATGGTGCAATTTTTATAAAAAAATAACACGGTACAAAAAAGTTATAAGTGTATAAAAATTAAGGGGAAAACTTTGATTTAAAAAAAGGAAAATAGATAGATTTTTAAGAGTGTGATATGGTTAGAAATAAAAAGTTCATAATACCCTCATTAAAGCAAAAATGAACCTATGATGTGGGTGAATCTGATTTGCTTAAATGGGTTAATAGATTTTCACAAATATGGTGGGTTCTTATTTGAACCAAATCCTATATATATATATATATATATATATATATATATATAGGGGAGAGATATTTTAAGAAGGCTAAAAACCATGATAAGTGTGAGAAACAACAAGGAAGTGACATGTGTACATTAGGTTAAAGGGTATAGATGTTAAAATAAAAAAGGATGTTGCACATGCAAGTCACATGCAACTTTATCCATTTTTTTTAAACGTTCGTAACTATTTTACACGTTAACATTTTTTTAAAAAAATTACACCATAAAATCAAGCATTTTTTTACCTTTTTAACGAGTATAATATTGCTATATTAAAAAAATTAACAAAACTAGATGTTCATGAAACTTGCGTTTTTATGGTGTTTTTGAACATTAATAGCAGAACATAAAACACCACAGGGCATTTTATGGTGTTTTTGAATGCAAAAAACACCATAAACAATTAAGTTTAAACCTGATGTTTTATAAGTTTCGTTTTATAGTATTATCGAATAAAATATATTGAAAAACACCATAAAGCACATTTATGCTTGATTTTATGCTGTTTTTGCTTTATGGTGTTTTTGCAGGATGAAACTAAATGTTTTATAGTGTTTTTGAGCACTAAACAAAATAATAACGCTTAATTTTGCACTTGGTGTTTTTAAACTACATAATTTTACATAGGGGCATTTTATGGTGTTTTCTATGTGTATTTGCCGAATAAAAACACAGCATGTATTTTAAAGATAAAACACCATAAAACATTGTTATTCGAAGAAAATTGTGAACTTAAGAAAAAACATATAGAAAAACACCATAAAGCATCATTTTTCTTTTTGTTTATTCATTAAAAAACACTATAAAACAAGTAATTTTATGAACATCAAAAAAACATAAAATGTTTAGTTTTCATGCACCTACGATAAAACACCAAAATTCGCAAAACACCACGTTGGTTTACAAAATAAAACGAATGTATGTATTCAACAACATGTACATTTGCTGAATGAAAACACCATGTGTATTTCCAAGATAAAAACACCATAAAATATTGTTATCTGAGAAAAATTTAGAAGTGGTGTAAAATAAACACCATAAAACATTTGTTAACATTTTGGTTTATTTAGTGAAAAACATCAAAGTGTTTTATGAGCATTCAAAAAACACCATAAACGCTAAGTTTCATTAACCTACGAAAAAACACCATAAAAAACCAGTTTCTTAAAACATATCAAAAACGCCATAAAATGTCCTGTGGTGTTTTATGTTCTGCTAGTAGTGTTTCAAAAACGCCATAAAAATGCAAGTTTTATGAACATCTAGTTTTGTTAATGTTTTAAACAATTAATATTATACTCGTTATATTAGATCTTCCCATTCTACCCCTACTGATGGTTTTAACTTATAATTAATTACGAAAATACCACCAGATTAATCTCAACCACAAAACAAATTGATCTAATGGTTGAGATCCCTTCTCACACTTCTCATGGTTTCTAGACTTTCTAGCCAAACCTTATACTGTATATATGGGAGGGATTTTTTAAAAAGGATGAAAACCATAAAAAGCCTAAAAGTAATCTTAAGCGTTGATCTTTGGTGTTTTACGGTGTAGATTACTGATGTGTTAGTTTAACACATCCGTTTTTGTACATAATCGAGTCCGTTTCGTAAGTTTAGTATATATTTCGAGTCGTTTTTAGTTCATTTTTACATTTTATTGTTTTTGTGCAAGAATGTGTCCCGGAGGAGCGGAAACGAGGGCAAACGGGCATTGGAATCGTGTGCGGTTGATCGAGCGAAGAAAACGAAGAAATTAACCCTAGGCGGTACGCCCCGGGCCAATACTTGGTCCTAGGCGGTGCGCATGTGAACATTCTCTGATCACTGATCCGCGCGCACCGCCTAGTTAGGACGACTGGCCGTGGGCGATGCGCCTGCCAGGCTCAGCCGCCTGACTCTTTTGTCTCGCGCGCACCACCTAGCAACACGCAGCCCCGCAAGGCGATACGCCCCAGACCATAAGCAGCCCCAAAACCCTAATTTCATGCCTTCTATAAATTGGACGCTTCCAAATCGTTTTTGGGGTATTCTTCTGCGATTTTGGAACCCTAATCAAGCCTGGGAGCTGCTGAAGCTTAACCATAGATGTGAAGGCTTGATTAGAGCTTGTTGGAGTGAAGAAGAACGAGCTTTTTGAGTATTGTTCTTATCTTTTCATGTTCTTAATTTAAATTAGTAGTTTTTCATGTATTTAGACATATATCAGATCTGTTTTGCTACTGTTATGATGTTGATTGGCTAGATCTAGGGTTATATATAGGTTTGGGATGATAAAGTTGTGAACTTTGATGATTTTGGACATGATTTATGTTATGGGATGATATATGCATTGTTATCAGTTGTAAAGTTATGATCTTTGATGGCTTTTGCATGTGTTGAATGATGATACTTGATGAATGTTGGATCCATGTGTGTCTAGGAAGGTCTTTCCACAAATAGATGCATGTTAGGCCTACTACTTTGTGTTTTAGGTTAGTTCATGGGTTGTTGATCACATTCCATAGGATTAGACATCATTAAGTGTTTTGATTTGCATGTGTGACCTAACCTAGAAATCCGGGAGGTGATAGGTTAGATGGTTGGTCTCTTTCACTTGGGATATTTGAGTTAAACAACTCAGGAGGGCGTTGTCTTAGATCTACTTAGTGTTGGTGTCAATCCATGTCAAAGTAATCACCTTTATAGTTCTCTAGTGTCTTAGGAAACACACGAGTGGAGAAATCCGAGAGGTGATTCACCCGTTGGAGTGCAATTGCATATCGGGAAAATCCGGAAGGTGACCCGGTAGACTAGTGCATACATTACAGTCTTAGGATTTCCATTGGAGTTGCCTGGTATCTGATCTGGGTCCCAATAGGTTATTCTAAGTTTGTGCCTTAAGATCCTAGTCTTCATCCTTCATAAGTCAGTCCAAGTCATCACTTGTAACACTTTTGATTCCCAGCCTACGTATACCATTTTTCCTTGTTGCAGTTAGATTCCAGTTTACAGTCTCAGTTTTAGTTGCAGATTTAGAGTTTAGTTGTTTAGTCAGTTTCATTCTAAATAGGTTTTCAGAGTTGCACCAAACCCCCCCCCCCTTTTACTTTATTTTGTCCACATAGTAGGTTAGTTTGTTAAACTATAGTGTCCATTGGTTCGATATCCGGACTTCCACAAGATATTATGTCACCGATAGGTGCACTTGCCTTCGTAGCGGTCTAGTTTAGGATTTTCGATTATTACTAGGTGTTTAGGTCAAGTCTAGGTTTAGGATTACTTATTGTGTCTTTAGATTAGGTTAGACAGCTTTAATTTAGTCTTGTTTTTAGGGTACCGACCGCTGCACATCAATTACAAGGAGACGTTCTTGTAAATACCATGGTGTTTTAAAGGCGCGTAATTATGGTTGATGGGCATAAACGTAATTATACGTTTTTTAAACGGAAACAGAACCCGCAACCTCCATAATTTCCTAAACTGATGCAGAAAACCTGATTTTGTACTGCGTTAAATTTTATGGTGTTTTAGATTTACGGTGTTTTTTGGCTTGTGGTGTTTTTGTTATTACACAGTAACGAATGACTTTGAATTTAACTTAATGGTGTTTTGAACATATGCTAAATTTTATGATGTTGTAGCTTTTATAGTGTTTTGAACTTTCGCTAAATTTTAGTTGTGGGATTATTGATTTATTTTGTTTCAAGCTTATGGTGTTTTAGTTTGCCAAACAGTAGCTTAATCTTATGGCGTTTTCGATTGCCAAACACTAAACTTTTCAAGTGTTTGTTTGTTTATTAGTTTATGGTGTTTATTGTTTGCTGCTTTAAGACTATGATTTTACCTGCTAACAAAAATATGATTACGGGTTATATAATTGTTTATGTGATTGTTATCATTTTATGATGTGGTTTGCAATTAAACACCATGCTTATGTGTTTGGTTTTAAAACACCATAAATGATTTATATGATTGTTTATATCAGTTTATTATGTGGTTTGTAATTAAATACCATAAATTATATAAGTACCAAACTAACTTTTCTTTTTCACCTGCTAACAAAAATTCATTTATGGGTTATATGATTGTTTATATTAGTTTATGATGTGGTTAGTAATTAAACACCATGCTGATGAGTTTGGTTTTAATTTTTAAAACGCCATAAATGATTTATGGGGTTTTGTCAATTCCATTAAGCACCATACCACATAAACAATTATTATACAAAAACACCATATTATCTTCATAAAAGTTAATAAACAGTTCATCCGAACAAACATATATTATCATTAAAACCTGAATAACGCCATAAACCATAAACTGTGTATAACATCAAAAAACAGAGAATCATTTAAAAAAACACCATAAAATCTGGAAATATAATGGTGATTAAGGCTTTTGGATTCAATATGACTTGTAATGACTTGGATTCAAAAACACCATACAATCTGAAAAATACTATAATATCAAAAAACAAAGCATCATTAAAACGATACAACTTAACAAGATACAAAAATATAATATCTCCATTTGACTTCAAAACACGAATAACAATCAGAATAAATTGATGAGGTTGTTGAAATTGATAATTGATGAATTTGATTTGTCTAAAATTTCAGCGAATGTGCTCGATCACGTTCAATATTTAAAAAAAAATAAAAAACGCTATAAAATCAATAACATTTTGAAAAAATTGATGATGTTGAAATTGATATGGTTGAATTCGATTTGATTAAAATACAGCAAGAATCATGTTCTATTGTTGCAATTGATTTTCCCAAATTAATAGCTAAAAAAATTTATGAAATTACGCTAATTCCCATTTGCAGAAATCTTTGATTTAACATGTGTAATCCCCAAAATCCTTCTTACACTTTTTAAGGTTTTTAGCGTTTTTAGTCAAACTTGAATGTTGGGGTGTGCAAAAGGGTTTTACCTGTCAAACCCGTATTAGAAAACCTTTTAGCATAAAAAAAAAAAGAACCGAGAACCGGCCCCTGCCAAACCCGTATCCGTTGGACCCATACCTGATAATCTTTTAGCATAAAAATAAAAACTAGGAACTGACCCTTTTTAAGTGGTGAGCCTGGTAAACTAAATTCTTCAAAATATTAAAGGTTTTTTAGTCAAATAAATTTCATGGGTTTCTAAGTTGTACCCAACGGGTAATACCCTTACATGACCCGTAACCGTTAAGGCAATTATTTTGAAATCGTAAACCGAACTTCATATGCATAATGAGTCGGGTACAAGGGTTTCAAGGGTCGGTTCCACAGTTTTATCGGGTATACCCGCAAGATGCTCACCCCTACTTGAATATATATATATATTAGTTGAGGAAACTTTGGAAACCTTAATAAAAACAATGTAAACAAAGCTATTTTTTACAGTTTTGTAACATCATTAGGGTCAATTTTATAAAAATAAAAAAAAACGCCGACAATTTTTTTTTAAAAAACTAATTTGTAAACGATGTAACACATACATAACACAGCTGTACAGATTTAGAAGAAGGGATTACGTCTACGTTACATTGTTTACAAATTTTTTTTTAAATTTGGTCGGCGCGTTTTTTGTATTTTTTTATAAAAATACTCTAATAATGTTACAAAACTATAAAAAAATAAAAAAAAACTTTTTACATAGAGTTTCTTAAAGTTTCCTCAATTCAAATGAGTTTCTATTTTATACATGCCCTATATATATGTACATACATCATAAAAAAATAAATTCAACATATAAAATTATCACTTATTTTATCAACAAAATAAATTTCATTTTAAAAATTGTACGTCCCTAACCGAAACAAGAACCAAAAAACACAGATACAGTACGAAACCAAACCATAAACCAAATTAAAAATTAAGCTCAATTTTTTTAGTTATTTTTTTTTTCATACTCTCTCAATATAATAATAAACTGGTGTAAAAGATAATCAACTAAGAAACTAATAAACTAATAAGATAATTAACAAATTAATTAAATCTCAAACACACAAATTTTTAATCATGACATACATCATTTATTTATATTAAAAAGTTAAAAGGATTTTTAATTAAATTGTTTAGGAGGTTACCTTAAAAATGAATAAGTTAATAGTAATAAAACACATGTTACGAGCTTTTAACTCAAAGTCTTGAGTTTTTATGAAAAAAAAAAATACGAAACCAATTGATCTATAATTTCTGTATGAATCCTAAACAAATACTACTATATCTTTTTAAAAGCTAGCCCTAAAATTTTAGAGTTCTTGGCCACGCATAACTTTTATTTAAAAGAGTTGACTCCTCCCACAATTTAGGGGGCTGTTAGGGAGACACCCGACTGGATCCTCGGACACCCTCAATACGGCCCGTAAAGCCCTTTACGGGTCGTATTGAAACGAATATTTCTGACAAAGGCTGACACGTCAAATCATAGGGCTGACGCAGGCTGACACGCAGTACATACGGCCCGTAAAGCCCTTTACGGCCCGTATTGAACGCCAATAATTTGAGCAGCGCAAATTATTTGATTTAACGTAATAGATGTATGCGTAAATTAATCGTTTGATATATATCTTCATGGCATACGTTATAATGCAATGCATGAATCAAAAAATAAAACGCAGACAGGAACAATTTGATTTTCTAAACAATTAGGTTTTGGGGTTCTTTAACAAATTCAAACTCGTAAAGGTTTAACAATGTCGATGGGAGGCAACAACTTCGGTGATGAATATATGTGTGTCTATGGCGTGATTGTTTGTTTTATCTTTTATTATATAATTAAAAAATGTGCGTGATTGTGAAATGAATAATAGATAGTTAACAATTTTTCTTAAAACCGTTTAACGTTATTTATATTCTGATAACTATTGTTTTAAAATCATTAAACACGATTACGTTAAAATAATTTTCAAACAAAACATTTAAATTTACGAAAATCATAACTAATTATGTTAAAAAAAATTGTTATTTATATTTAAACGTCACGATGTTAAAATATTTTTCAAACAAAACAAATAGACAAAATAATTAAATAATAACGTTAAAATACTTATTATTTTACAACAAAACGATTAAAAATGGTTACGTTTTTTTTCGAACAATTAAACGATATTATAAGTTACTTAAACACGTACCGTACGTGTTGCATTTAACAAATACCGGATTTCAAAACAAAGTACGATTATACGCTATTATAAACAGATATTATTTATAACTTAAAAATTAAATAACTAGACGATATGATATAACAATTAACGTTAAACGCGTACGTATACCGGAATTCAAACAACGTGCGGATTTTATAACACGTATATATAATAATATATATATCATATGTTTAATATATAACGTTAAAAACGTACGTATAGCGATTAATATGTGAAACCATTAAAATATATGTTTTAACCATTTAAAACAGTTAAACAATTACAATGTTTCAAATAAGTTAAACACGTACGTATATCGGGTGGAAAAACAAAACTTATTTTCTTTTCAGGTTTAAAAACGAGTCGTATAGGCCTTTACGGCTCGTATTCCGTTTTCAGCCGCCAGACATCTCACTGACATTTTCTGACACTCTCTGACGGCTTTACGGCCCGTAAAGTCCTTTACGGCTCGTATAGATAGGGTAGGTGTTGACTGATCCGTAGTGGGTGTCCAAATAACGCGCCCCCACAATTTAACATGGCTATGGCCTATGGGCATAAGCATAGCCTAACAATATCCTCTTTTTTTTTCTTTTTGTTTTTTTTTCAAAAACATTATAAACCAAGACAAAATATTGTGCATAGGCATGAGATCAAGTTCTTAATTTTATTTTTTCAAAATTTTAACATTCTTACAGAAAATAGTATGGCTTGTAATTATCAATGTTTTATAAAATCCCGCCTATCGCTTATTAGTTAACTGAGTTTCGCGTTCAAACCGATCTAAAACTCTAGATATCATAATTAATTAAAAAGAAATAGATAAAAGAAAACTTCATAAAAATAAAATAAAGGTAGGCACCATGTTAAACATTTACAAAGCATTATACCACTGAGTAAAATGCAAATATAAGAAATAATACTATCATTGAACTAGTCATCAATCATACTACTGTTGGGATGCATAAAGATCCCAAAAAAAAAAAAAAAGATTTAAGCCAATTATATTTTCACAGGATGATTACAATGTTATTTACCTTTCAAATATATGTTTTATTTACCTTTCAAATAAATGTTTCTTCTATCCAACTACCCGGCGCTGCTGAGACTGCACGAAGGTGTTAGTATTGATACATACTGTAAAAACGTCATTTGAAATGATCCGGTTGAATTATCGCAACAACTTCAGGGCATGAATCGTCGTTATCCTTGTGCTTCCATATTTCCCCGTTTGCATGAACAATCCATGATATTTGGGGAGAAAGTGACGAATACATGTCTGCATAGTGCCATACTTGTATTTTAAAAAATAATTCAACAAACCTAATACTGTTCAAGTTGACTTTGTAAAGTCAACAGTTGCGTAAAATTGTTTTACAAACAAGCGTATGGCGTAAAATGATACACAATGAGTAAACAAAAGCATATAAAGTCGTTTCATATTGTTTAGGGGATGTTTGGTTCATTACGTGTTGAGTCAGTAAGACGTCTGAATCATTCAAAGATTAACTTCCTCTAAAAAATGAACCTTATGGGCCTCTGACTGATTCAAAGGTTGGTTCTCAAATAGCCCCTTAGTTGTGTACTTTATTTCCTTAAACCAAAATCCAAGAAAGGTTAACTTCCTCTAAAATATGAACCTTATAGGCGTAAACGAGTCAAGTTGGCTCGTGAGTTACTCAAGGCATATTAAAAGCTTGAATCGAGCCGAACTTAGAACGAACGTGAGCTTTTAATAGAAGCTCGATTAATACACAAGCGAGCCAAGCTTCACTTATTGAGCTCAAGTAGGCTCGCAAGCCTAAACGAGCCTGCTATTTAAATAATCTTTATTTAATATATATTTATATAATGCATATTAGTATTGCTATTAATAAAATTATGAGAAATAAAAAATATCTATAAATTTTATAATTACAAACAAACAAACATACCCAGTATATTCCCACTGTTCAGTAGGGTCTGAAGGGTAGGATGGGCACAAACCTTACCCCTATCCCAGTTGGGATAGAGAGGCTGCTCCGAAAAAGTCCCCGACTAAAAGTTGTCGTTTGAAGTTAATCATCCCAACACTGTTAACGTTATTTTCACAAAATAAGTAAAATAACGTTAAAATTAGTGCAATTTTACTTTGACCCCTTAAGGGCCCACACATATATACATTATAAGTGTACACCGCAAATGGGGAAGAAATTTTATAATTACCAATGTTTAAAATTAATTTATATATATATGTAAATAAATTAACTAAATATTTAATAAATGATAAACGAGCTGAGCCCTGGTCAAGCTCAAGCTTGTAAAACTAGATGCGAGCCAAGCTCGACCACTTGACTGCATGAGCTTGGCTCATTTACAGTTTACACCTCTACTACATGATAGCATTATGTCGTTTTACTTCAACCAAAGGGCTTATGACCTAGCGATACCAAAGTGTGTAAGAAAAGTGTCCCTCTCCAAATGGTTGAGGGCCCAGGTCTTATGTCGGTCAAAATGTGTATATAAGAAGAGGATTAGAGGATCCGCGAGTGAGCCGTTCTAAAATGTGTAGTTTGATTGCGAGCCAGGAATGTGCAGTTGACCTTCTGCAGAAAGTTAAAACTGTTTCTTCGTTTAAAAACAATATTTAAACAAAATGTTGAAAATGGTTGTCAGAAAAATGGATTATATAGATGTCTTTACAGGGTACAAGTATATAATAATAATGTGTTGATTTGTACGAATATGATGTGTATCAAAATAAAATCAAAAGGTTTGAATCTTGTCTATCAATATGAAGCTTTGTTAAATTCATGGTGTGTTTAGTGAATTGAATGTAAATCTCATTTGGGAGTTTGGGACGTTTATATTCGTCTATAAAACTAAAAAGCAAGTTAATACATAACACAAAGCATACGGTTGCTTCATATGTTTACCTGAAAAAGGCTGTGGATCAGGTTCTCTTGTACGGTGCAAAATCATGGTACCAGAGAACACCGTCATGAACCCACAAAGGACTGAAATGATTGTGCTAACACTCTGACCAGACCAATCCTATGATAGTTAAAAAAAAAAGAGTTAATTACACAAGTGTAGTTTGCAAAAAGTAACAGGTTTGGATTTTCTGCTTTCAATCTTGTGACAAGTTTGGGTATCTAGGATAGCTTAAATTAATGTTTTTGTTAAACTAAAGTGAAACGACCAAAATACCTTTTGAATTTTCATCCTTTGTCTTTAACTATTAAAAAAGTCATAGAATAATTTGGTCATTCATCCTAGTATTATAAAAAGTTAATGGAAGTTAACCTTGATACCCAAACTCTTTCAAAATTGAAAGCATAAAATCCGAAACTATAACTAAACCCAAACCTATTATTTTTTGGAAACCACAGAAATCATCTATGATTTTAACTCCAAGAAAAAAAAGGAGTAGCCTGTCATTTCAGAAGGGATGGAGGAAAGCCTTCATCTCATCCCGTAGAATAATAGATACAATACCTTGAACATGATGGCACTAGCAAGGATGGTGAAAGATGTGAACATGGCATAATAGATTGGTGACACAACAGCGGTGTTAAAAGTGTCCAAAGCCTGATATAAGTTCATAATGAGTTAATTGTGGAAGACGATAAGCAACAGAACAAATACAGATTCAAAATCAAATTGAGATAATAAATCTATTAAGCAGTTTCTGACTTCTCTGAGATATGTATCTGTGAAATAAATTCAGGAAAAAAAAAGGCCTGCAAGCTTCTATCAACCAAGATTAAAGAGGGTACCCGGTGCTTGACTTAGCTCTCGCTTTGCACAGGGTCTGCTTTGGTTAATGCAAGTCAATTAAAGTTGAAAAATATTGAAAAATATTGTTACAAATGTCATGTTTTGTGGCAGCTCTTTAGAGCGGAATAAAAATTAATACATTTTATTATTCAGGATTGTTTTAAATTTTATAACTAAGTAGAGACATTTTGGTCAATGATGCTCAAAGTCTGATGTGGAATAACTCTGCTCAACAGAGCATCTTATTTGGAATCATGATTTTTATAATCAGAGAATGAAAAGGATTTCTAAATGCTACATTAACGAATGAAAATACATAGGTACATATATGAGAGGGAATACGATGGGAGTAATACTATTTGCAATCTAACAGGATTTGATAAGGACAAACTATGATTTGTAGGATGAAAAAGGTCGTCCTTCACACATCAAGGATGAAGGGTCAATAAACTCTCTATGCATGTGATAAGAACCCAGCAGATAATATTAGTATTCGACCTACAAACTGAACCCGTGTGATGATTCTAGTCAAAGTCCCACACAATACTAGGTAAAATTTCTGCCAATGCAATCCCTAATTAGTTTTTTTAACTCACCTCTCTCCGATAGGGCCGACTATTGTGTTACTTTCTAGTGTTACTTTTTTTGTTATAGGTTCTATCATTTGCTTCCAACCGGGAAGTCATCTACATGGCACCTGGTTCTAGATGCAATCACAACTCTTCCAATTCTAAGCCCATAGCAATCCAGTTGGCCATCACTGCTGCTCGATTGAAGTTGGAGTCACCTACAGAAGATATTGCAGCCCTCAAGATCCATGCCTACAAGAGAGATCATACTTTACTGAAACATTTTGGGCCGGTCGAGTTCCAAATTCCCAATGAATGCCTTTGTAGCATCCTTCAAACAAACATGTTCCGTCCAAGAGTACCAACAAGAGTTTGCATAGAGATCAGCAAGAGTGTCTGATCCGTTGACGGTATTTCCCAACAGCCTCGAAGAAGAATTGAAGGCCAATGTCTGAATTTTCAAGCCCTTATTAGATAGTTAATGTATTACTTTATATTAGAGGTTCTTTGTGTAAATATGCATTTATATATAATCTCTTGTAATCATCATTAGTAAAAATATGTAATATATATATATATATATATTACCATGTTTATCTCGGTATCAAAGCCTTTTCTACCTAATCCTAAAACAGCTGCCACCCTCCTGCTGCAGCTTCTTCTTATGGCTAACAATGGCTCGCCTTGCCGCCTTCTCTACACGATGCTCAGTTGCTCACAACTCCCACACATTCGGACTTACAATATCACCAACAAATTATGGGTATCCTGTCCATTAAAATATCCAACCTAGGACACGCTTAGGGAAATGAGCCACACCTCCACAGCAACCGAACCCGAAATATTCCACATGGATCTCAAATGATGCACATGTTTCAAATGTTACTAATGTCTACCATCTCTGAAGCCTCATTCCAACATGTATATGGCAAGTTTGCTTTATATCTAAAGGATGAAAAATGTACGCAACCCACCACCAACTTCCCTCTCTGAAGTTGCGTTACATTACTCATGTCTACCATCTCTGAAGCCTCATTCCAACATAAATATGTATCTTCCTAGCTAAGTCCTATTGGATGCAAATATTCCTTCAATTCAGTTATGCAAAGATGAAATCTCAAAACAGAAATGAAGGGAGTAAGGATGACCAACCTTATTTAAGTAATTTAGCTGAGTGATTATACATGTAACAGCCACCGTTACAAAAATCCATGTTTGGTAGCATGCCACCTGGCTTGAACCTTCTAATGTAAGTTTTATGGCAATGCCTATTGCTTTCACGCTCATAACCTGCAAAAGTGCAAAAAAAAAAAAAGAATAGAAAATATTGAGTGGTGTTTAAAATTCATCTAATTGCTCTTTGGAGTAAGCTATTCATAATTTCATATGCCTACTCAGTAAATATGTTCATCATGCAAGTAAAATATGAAACATTAGATTCATATCAGCAAGATTCTAGAATTAAATTAAATATAGATGTATGCATCTTTAAAATCCCAAGCAAGCCAATATTTCTTTATAGACAGCATCAACACACCAATTTAAATAAGCAAAATCATATGAAAACCAAAGACAATTATCATAGCAACTCAATCTCCACAAATTTCCGCAAGAAGATGCATTCCATATATATTGTAATAGCTCTATCCAGGTACGTCACTTATCGCAATGTCACACATGGCAGTTTTAGGGTATCAACACACACGAACACTAAGTATAAATGAGAATGAACATAGTATTAAAGTGGTTCAGTTGATTTGACCTACATCCACATGTTGAAACTAGCAATACATTGTTGTTCAGGTGCTCTAAGAATTACAGTGCCCTAGCCATCTATATATAATGCTAAATAAACTTAAAAAAAAAAAAGTAAAACGTATATTAGGCAATAAGCTTAAATTTACCCATTAGGGTTAGGGCCGGCTAGTGTCATCAAGTGAGAATGGCAAGTAGTAATGGTTTCACATACTACAATATAGTTTTTATGATATAGCTTCTAATGATGATGATCTTTAGATGGACTTTGCCTTCAAAAGTAGCGCATAGTATTATTATGTGAAAAATTTTGTAGGATCCTAATTTTTTAACACAATCTTAGCATTTAGCTTTTAGTCATCTAAACACATAGCATACCACTATTGATAACCCAACAAATTTAAATGTTAAACTTAAAAGATTGTTTTGTCCAGATTCTGCTTAATATTGAATCATTCATATCATTTGCTTACTTATGACAGCCTTTTTTTTGTTTGTTTTTATAAAAATTAGTACACAAAAATGCTTCCTAAATGTGTAAATGACCATGCATCATGACTCCTATGAGCACCACTAGAAGGTAAGAGGATGGAATGTAAACAAATGCAATAGAGAACATATTTGGAGAATGTCACCTCCAGCTAGATAAGTAATAAATATCCTGCAAATTCATATCATTCATGAAATTATTTATAGATATGAATTCAGTACTTTTTAAGCGCAAAAATGAAATTGCAGATATTAATGGACAGAAAATTGAAAAAAGAATAGCAAATAACTAACCGTCAATGACCCATTTATGGAACATATGCCAATATACACCATCATATTAGTTTGCCCGTATCGTGGTTCACAGTAGAGCACCAACACCAGCACCACAGCTATTGCTGATGCTGTATACAAAAGAAAAGCTAGGCCAACAGCCCATGGAATCATTAAAACCGATGTCTTATTAATGCCACAGAGAGATAAGCATAACTAGGACAGTAAATGTTTAATGAGCTTGCATGGCTCACCTGGTTGTGTTGCTAAGTCCCAAATTTCTTCCACAGAGTGTATGCTATGTTCACCGGGGGCATGAAGCACAATTACTGTAGAACCCACTATACAAAGCACACAACCTAGTATCCCCATTCGCCTCAATTTTTCTTTTAGTAAGAAATGTGCTAAAACCGCGCTGTCAAATAATTTGAGGATGCAGTAAGGTAAGAACTATAACAAGAGCACCCACTCTAATAAAGTAAGGGCCTGTTTCGTTGGTAGGAATTCATAGGATTTTAGTAGAATTAGAATTTAAATTTCATTCCTTGAGTCCTTGACATGTTTGATTGTCTAATAGATGGAAAATTAGAACGAGAATTAATTCCAGCCAAACACATTGGATGTAAGGAATCCTTTAAATCCCAAATCCAATTCAAATTCCAAAACGCCCCCTAATACTTATACCAATATTCACCTTACAATAATACTCAATGCACCCAATGGAGTCACAAGAACAGCAGGAGCATATATGTAAGCTATAAAATTAGCAAATTCACCAACAACCACTGCAAATTTTAGAAAATCCAGTTATGTTTATGAATTCAGAATAAACATATCAAGATACAAGATATCAATCAGGCAATAAAAGAAATAAAAATGCTTACTAGTGAACATGCCAATCCACCACAATGGCTCTAACAGATAACCATAACCTCCTGATCCTTTGTCACAATTTAAAGGTGGAATTTATCAAAAAAAACTCCCAAAACATAACAAGATATGAGAAAACTTGAACTCGATTGCCTCCATGTTAGGTTAAAATTCCTTTTCAAATGCTACCAGATTGCTAATACTATCGTTAGTGATACAACTGAATCGAACTGATCATCAATTTGAAAAACTTGATCGGAAACTTACTTGCACGAGTACCAGAAGAAGCAGCCCTTTGTAGGCCTTTCTTTTTTATGATGAAGCTTGATCCAATAAATGCACTAGAAGAGACTGCTAGACCAAACCCTAACAGATTACCAGTGTACATGATGACGACGACGACAAAAACAGCGGGAAATCTAGAAACTGAGGACGATGACTTCTTGGAGATGAAAAATTCATCTGAAAAATCGTCAGATCATGTATAGAAACTGAAATTCTGCTGATTTGCAGTTCGTAGGTGTGATGAATTTACGCGAGAATTGGATTTGGAGATGGAATCTTGCAGATGCAAACGAGCGGCATTTGAAACGACGCAAGTGGGTTGTCAAACAAAATAATAAAATATACAAAATCTTAGAATATGGCATATTTGCGTAGTGTTTGTCGACTTTATTTAAATGAGTTTATCTTTATTTATTTTTTATTTGTTTTGAACGGCGAATGTCTCAATTGTGTGAACTCACTGTTTCCAGGTCACCAAAGTCTAGTTATCTGGACCTCTCATGAACCACTACAATACCTCATAAGAAACCCCATTGGGAAACCTCTGACCCTCCTCAGACCCATATTTCGCTGCAGAAGGGATTTGAACCTGAACCTCCCATTTGAAAGAATCATGGGGTACCATTGAGGCAATATCTCATTGGTTATCTTTATGTTTTTAACAGCCCACGAACAATTTTATTATAAGACATTTTTAGTTTAGGTTTCATAAATTACATATGTTGTCTTTATATGAGAGCAATTTGGTCAACTATATAAAGGTAATTTGGTGACTTAAGACTGAAAATAAATGTTATTTTAAAGTGATCATCGAATTTTAAAATTACAAAAGAGACCAAAATAACATTCTATTGAGATCAAGGCCTTATTTGTTTTTTTTATAAAAAGTCTGTACAGCCTCTTTTGTCTGCGTAGCTTTTTTGTCCGTGCCGCGCAAACCATGCGTAGACGTTGACATCTGCAGACTGTTTGTTTTTCAAAGACGTTTCATTAAAAAACGTATGTGTAAGGTCTTCTTGAAGCAGATGTGGACCAACCACTTCTAATATCTTTTAAGGTCTACAGAGGCTACTCACCACCATCGCCACCCACCAGTTCCGCCCACCGTCGGCCACCCCCATCACCTCCCACCGTACACCACCACCAATTTATTTCAAGGGTCAACAGGCGTAAAAAAAAACAAACACTTTTTTCTTGCAGACTGTAAACATTTGGTTCATCTCTTCTCCTACAGATGTCTGCAGATGTAGTCCGCAGACTGTAGACATTTTACCTCTTAAAAAACAAACATAACCTAAATTTCAATACCTAGAAGCATATCAAGAACTGAAATCATGCGGTGCTTATTACTAATTTTCAGTCTTTAAAACATTTTATTAGAAAATGATTTCATAGGCAATCACGAACTAGATGAAACATATTAGGGACAATATAGACATGTATAGAGGTCCTTAAAAGCATATCAAAGTATTTGAGACAGATTTGTAGTTACTAATGAAATGTATTAGGAACTGAAATGATGTGGTATCAAGTGAACAAATTAAGCACTTAATTTTTATGTATGTTAGTCCTTGTTGGTGTTTTACAATACAGAATGGTTTTCAGTTACTAAAACCATTGTCTAGATTGTGTGTTTGTTACTAGCTGAGACTTGATGAAATCATAAATCAGTCTTAGACAACCACTGTCTCGATTGGGTATCTGTTGCTAGCTGAGTGTTAATGAAATCAGAATTCAGTCTTAGATAACCATTATATGCTAATCGAGAAATATCAAATACTAATTTCAATTCTAAACACCCTTGGTTTTTTAGTAGGATTAGTGGAAATTGTTTTCAGATCCTACATTAGTGGCAACTTTCATCAAATAAAGATTTAGGGAATGACTGTTGCATCATGGCAATATGCCAATATCTATCATCTTTAGTTGTCAGGTATCCTTTATGTGACCATTGATTCTCTTAAGTTACTTTTTAACTTGCATCATGGATTGATGGAGCTTGAAAAAAGATCGAAGGAGGCCGAAGGATTTTCCGATAAAATACTTTTAAATCAACCATTCTCACTGGAAAAACGGGTGGGGCCCTTAAGAAGGTCCGTCCATGATATTATTTATTGTAAAGCTTTCATTTATTTCAACTGGAACTGTTTGTTAGTGGTGACTTTCATTCACATTGTAAGAAGCATAAGTTCCATCAGGTGTTGCATTCAACAGCAACTTGAATAAATTCCTTTGGGATGGAAGTCTTAGCATCATTTTAATGGAATAAAGTGTTGGGAGGTTGTATTCAATAGCAACTTAGCATCATTTTTTGTTCTTCAACTACAAGCCTTCATTAGAGAGAAATGAGTGTCAATTAACTATTAAGTGGTTGTATTCAACAACTTGCATCAATATCAACTTTCTTGGTGTAAGGGAAAACACGTTAAATAACATAGTCTTGTATATGCATAATAAAAATCATGAAAACAACAAAATATCTGGCTTGATCTTGCCAGAGTTAATCGGGTTTCAGCAATTACTGTGGGTTATTATTTGATCATGATCATATATATTCACATATATATAGGGGATGGAAGTAATAATAACCCACTTTTTATGCCAACACAAATAACTCCATCAGGATCAAGCCAAATATTGGCAGAGTTATTTGGGTTAATACAAAAACAGTGGGTTATATTTTTTTCCCAATCCAATACTAAGGTGGTGTTTGTTTTTTAAGAGGTAAAACGTCTGCGATCTGCGGACCACATCTGCAAACCTCTTTTGCAGAAGAGGTGGACCAAACCTCTGCAAGAAGAGTTTTTGAGGGTATTTGTTTATCAAAAACATCTTCAAACAAAAAACCTCTTCATAAGAAAACCCAACCCACCGTCCATTTCCCGATCGTCCCCCTCCACCCACCGATCCTCCGGCCACCGATCCACTGTCACCATCACCTCCGATCGTCCCCCTCCACCCACCGTCGACCGTCGATGAGGCTGTCACCATCACCACCGCGTCTCTAGGGTTTCATCCGACGAAGGGATGCGAAGGGTTCGACGACGGGATGCGATTGAGACTGTCACCATCACCACCGCGGCTCTAGGGTTCAACTGTGGAGGGCGACGACGACGGGGAGGCGCGACTGAAAAGGGGCGACGGCGGTGGGAGGGGCGAACCTTAGATCGAACCGGTGGGGGCGATGGCGGTGGGAGGCGACGGCGGTGGGGGAGCCAGCTGTGGAGGAGACGGCGGTGGGGGAGCCGGCTGTGGAGGAGACCGGCGGTGGGGGAGCCGGCTGTGGAGGAGACCGGTGGTGGGAGGCGACGGCGGTGGGGGGCTGCCGGTGGTGAGCAGGAGATGAGGGGCAATCGGTGAGAAATGAGAAGAGGTTTGAAGATGTTGGTCCATGTCTTCTCCAAGAAGAGGTCTCGCAGACGTTTTTTAATGAAATGTCTGCGAGAAAACAAACACCCTACATCTTTCCTTGGTCTGCGAGCTGCAGACAAAAGAGCTTTCGCAGACCTTTGCAGACGTTTTTTCAAAAAACAAACATCCTCTAAGTGTTGGGAGACTCTCTAGTCTTCCTCATGTGTTATATATATATATATATATATATATATATATATATATATATATAATATATATATATATATATATATATATATATAGGATTTGGTTCAAATAACCCAGTGAACTTTGACAAAAAAATGCCTGAATCTTTGGTTTTTTTTTCATGGTTTTTATTATACATATTTAGGGGGTTTCTTTTTTGTGTTTTGGCTAATTCGCAATGCAAATCGAATTTGCATCGGTGTAAAATTTTTTGCACTTTTCTAAATGTTGCGAAATGCAACTCGAATTTACACCGAGGCAAATTCGATTTGCATTGCAAATTAGCCAAAACACAAAAAAGAAACCCCCCTAAATATGTATAATAAAGACCATGAAAAAAAACCAAAGATTCGGGCATTTTTTGTCAAAGTTCACTGGGTTACCACAATTACAGTGGGTTAACAACGGAACATTTCCCTATATATAGTGGAAAGATCAAATAAAAAGTATATTTTGTCTAAGAAGGCTAAGAAAGATTTTTAAAATATCCAAAACCGACCCAAACGAACTCCGATTGAACTCATTTCAATGGCATTGGAACCGTCTTATCGAACCTTACAATATTAGCTTTTAAGTTTTCGTGTTAACAACTAGATTTAGATTTTGGGTTTTAGGGCTTGGTTTTTAGCTTTTAAGTTTTATCTTTATGTTAAAGATTTGTTTTTAAAGTTTTGGTTTCAGTATTAGGGTTTATTGTTTATGATTTATGGTTTGGGTTTTAGGGTTCGACAAGTCGGTTCCAATGATGCAAAAATGAATTCAATCGGGGTTTGTTTGAGTCGGTTTTCGAGTTTTTAAAAATCATTCTTAGCCTTCTTAGGCAAAATAGACTTTTTAGGGGAACCTTACCCTATATATGTGTGTGTGTGTGTGTTTGTTTCTCTCTTTTATGCATACAATGAATGGTCTTGCTAGTATAACATTGTGTTTATCGGGTTATGGTTGCAGGTTCAAGTCTAGGGGTGAGCAAACTTCGGGTCTAGACCCGCGATGCCCGCTATACCCGTTGGACCCGACCCGTAGAGACCCGTTTTTAGTGTATTAGGGTCGGTTCTCGGTTCTTGAGATTTCTTAAATTTGGGTCGCTGGTCGGGTCAGGTCTATACCCGTTATTTCAATCATTACCCGTGAGACCCGTTAAAGTATGAAGACATAAGTTTGCTAGTGGAATTAATCATTATTTATTTTTAAGTTTTTATTGCATTTGACTTTGATTTTAGGGATTGAATTTTAGACATTTTGTTAATATTGAGAAGAACTATTGTTTATTACTATTACCAGTTTAATATAATATTAAATAAAATAAATACAGTTATATGTAATTTTAAAAAATTGAAACAACCGGCATATACATCACTACTAGAAAAAAGGCTCATTTGCTACCAAATTTTGCTACGCAATTTTTTTGTCGCAAATTGCTACACAATTCCGACAAAAAATTGACAAAAAACAAAACCCAACTTTCCAAAAAATAAAATTAAAAACACTCTAAATTTTGTTGCAAATGCCTCGCAATTTGCGACACATTTCCGACAAACTAAAATTAATTTTGTTAATCTAAAAATGTGTAGCAAAAGCGTCGCAAGAACACTGTAATCTATTTTAACTTGATGATTAATAATAATGTAAATTTAAAAAATGTACAAAAACGAAATAATACACACATTTACGACACATTTCCGACGCAAACTGTGATATCACAACAAACCGTATGCCTTTGATAAGCATTGTCGCAATTGTGTCGGAAATTTCCAGTAAACATCAACAAAAACTTATCAATTCCGACACATTTCCGACGCAAAGTGTAGTTCTAAAATAAAGCATTGCAGAATATGTATATGTCGCAATTGCGTCGGAATTTTTGCATTAAATTCCGACACATTTCCGACGAAAAGGGTAGTTTAAAATAAAATATGCAGAAGTTAAATATTTTGTCGCAATTGCGTCGGAATTTTTGCATTAAATTCCGACACATTTCCGACGAAAAGGTTAGTTTAAAATAAAATATGCAGAAGTTAAATATTTTGTCGCAATTGCGTCAGAATTTTTGCATTAAATTCCGACACATTTCCGACGCAAAGGGTAGTTTAAAATAAAATATGCAGAAGTTAAATATTTTAGCTGACTTTTTAGTGACTTTATAGTCTTACGTTAGAAAGAATTAGTGAATTTGAAACCTGCAACTGTCTTTTGTATTTATTGTTTTAAGGCAAGTGTTGTTGTTGGAGCAACGTGTCATGACAGCTGCTTTGAATCTTGTTATTTAATACGGACTTTTGTTAAATTCATGGTATGTTTAGCGAATTGTAACAAGGCATAAAATTCATTTACTTGGGTCTAGGTTTGAATTTTTGCTTTGAGGGGATGTTGCATTTACGTGGGTTTGGGTTTGAACTTTTATTGTGACAATTAACTTTAAAATTTACGAGGAGTATGTATTCTAATTATTATAATTGTTTTATTAAATTTGTAGATTCATAATTTGGAAGTTCAAATGGAAGTAGAAAGAAAAGCAAGAGAGGAATTGCAAGAACAAATACGACAAGAACGACAAGAGATGCAAAACCAAATGAATGAAGCAATCAAAAAAGGTATAGAAGAGTTCATGAGATCCTTGCATCCTGCTGGTAATTAGGAGTGGTTATTTAGATATCATGTTGGCATCTTAGTTTCTGAGACTTGTAATGGAAGTTGTATTTATTTGCCAAATGTGTTTGGAGGTGAATTTGTGTTAGAACTTGAACTTCAAAATGTGTTTGTTGTTGAATTTGTACTACAATATGCGTTGCAAAATGTGTGTTGGTAAATTTGTATGCGGCTGAATGTTTGTTAGAAATTTTAAAGTAGGTTGTGTATTTTTAGCTATAAATCTCTTATTTAAGTGGCTGTAAAAATTAATTTTTAAAAGCATTCCGTCGGAATTGCGTCGCAAATTTTATGACTTTTTTCGTCGGAATTGCGTCGCAAACTTTATGATTTTTTTCTCAGAATTGCGTCGCAAATTTTATGACTTACTTCGTTGGAATTACGTCGCAAATTTCATGATTTTTTTCTCAGAATTGCGTCGCAAATTTTATGTTATTTATTGTCGGACTTGCGTCGCAAATATTAAAAAATAGAAAAGCTAGAAATACCGTTTTTGTCTGATTTGCGTCGCAAGTAATATAAAATAAAATTAAAAAAGAAAAAAGAATTTAGTCGGAATTGCGTTGCAAGTAATAGAAAATAAAATTAAATAAGAAATACGATTTTTGTCGGAATTGCGTCGCAAAAATAAAATACATATACTTGTTTATATAATTCAAATTATTATAAACAATTGTTAAATTTTGTCGGAAAAGAGTCGGAATTTGCGATGGATTTATTTTGTCACAAATTTGTCACGATTTGCGTCGGATTTTTGTTGGAACCATATTTCCGACCATGAAATTTCCAACAACCAATTTTCGTCGGAAATTTGTCGCAATTTTCAATTTCCGACGAAAATTTGTGTTGCAAAACCAGCTTTTTTCTAATAGTTAATGTATGTGTGTGTGAAACATAAATATGATACAAAGGCATTTTATGAATCTTAATTATATGTATAATAAGGTCCAAAATAAAGGCATAAACTAAAATATTTTCGGAACTCAAAAGGTATTATGTGTGTCAAAATGATGAACAAAACTCAAGAACACAAACTTTAGTAACTCCAATAATACAAGATCTTAATAATATAAAAGATCTCAAAACAAACAAAACTCAACATATAGATCTAGCTATATACAAAAATGCAATAAAAGAAATGATTGATCTACAAAAATGTAAAAACCCTAGATCTAAGAAGGCAAAAAGAACTAAGAGAAAGTACAAAGAAAACTTAAGAAAAATACCTCTCTTCTATTCTCTTCTAGAAGAGACTCTTGCATGCATGCATGCATGCATGCATGCATGCATGCATGCATGCATACATACATACACACACATGCGACAGAAGTTCATCAAATTCAACTAAATACCAACTGAATTAGTTCTTATGCGTAACAACCTCAAGCTCATAACAATCAGCTTAAGCCCATATGATTATCTAGCCAGCTACAAGCCTAGTGTAATATCTTCATACAAAATATAACAAGTTATAAAATAGATAAAATATATTTAAATTTTTAACAATGTCAAATTGAGTTCATGTCACAGTTCTAGAGACTGATTATCTCGTGTTTGCACACTGGTGACGGGGGTGTCACACCCCAATCACGCTCCTCCTACCATAACAGCCCCGGTGTGATAGGCTAGTGTAAGCCCGGTCATGAGGTGGACAACGTGTATGTGAAAGGTAGAGAGAGGGTGATAGGTGGGTGTGTGGTTGTTAGAATTCAATTGTGTGTAATACTTGCTGCAACTTTGATTCATTTGCATTGCATTACATTACCAGCTGTGTATGTCACAGTGTCATACCATTTTCCTCTCTATGCTTGTCCAAGTTCTTATAGAGAAATCATGGAATCTTGTCCTAAGGTTGGTTTCACTGGTTGTATATTTGTACATTTAAATCAAAAAAAAAAAAAAAAACTAACTTTAATCATAATGGCTTTGAATTATAGTGGTGCAGTTATTACTTCATGCATTTGGTCTTCAAGTTCCTATTATCATTTTTTTAAAACAATATTATATGTTGTTTTTATAACAATAATCTTTAGAAACAATTATCATTTTTATATAAAACAATATTATCGTTTTTATAAGAAAAAAGATTACTAATATATATATATATATATGGGAATATTCCCCTAAAAAGTTTTTTTTGCGTAAGAAGGCTAAGAAGGATTTTTAAAAACTCGAAAACCGGCCCAAACAAACTTTGATTGAATTTATTTTCACATTATTGGAACCGACTTATAATTCCCTAAAACCTAAACCTTAAATTATAAACAATAAACCAAAATAATAAACCAAACTTATAAAAACAAACCCTAAACTTAAAGATAAAACCTAAAAGTTAAAAAAAATGCCATAAAATGGGAACTCTAAAACTAGTTGTTAAAGCAAAACCAAAAAGCAAATATTGTAGGGTTCGATGAGATGGTTCCAATGCCATCAAAATGAGTTCAATCGGAGTTCGTTTGAGTTGGTTTTAAAGATTTTAAAAATCATTTTTAGCATTCTTAGGCAAAATAAACTTTTTATTTGATATTTGATATATATATTAGTAATACATGTCATATAATATTATGTTACACGTATATGTTTTTACAAGTATGTGAAATCAAGAGTTCATTTTAATTGCAAACGTATATACTTGTACAAAATCATACGAGGCGTACGATATAGAATATTCCTAATCAAGTCAGGAAATTTAAAGCTACAAATATTAGATCATATACGCCACATAAAGAGCTGTACATGACGTATAAGTTGCATGAAAAAGAGGTGTGTTCAGTTTTCGTGCGTGTCATAGTAAGCTATACGACTTGTATAGGGTAGGTGTGGTGTTAAAATGTAAAAGTTAGGTGTGTAAATAACCATTCCAAACATAATTGTTAAAAAAATTTGTAATAATTAGTAAGTATGAGAAAAATAGAATATTAATATGACAAAATAGAATCAATATTAGGTAAGAAATAAAAATGTTAACTTTTACATTTTTTTTGGGACGGTTAACTTTTATATATCCCGCTCATTTTTTTCCGTACGTATTGTTAATTTTTCTACCGAATGGTTATTTTTAGTTAACAATAGTGGTTTCATCATTCGCTTCAAAAAATTAACATGTATTCTGGGTCCTGAAAATTTCGCCCCCTCTGCCACTGATGTACCGAGAACCTAACCCTTATTCATGTTATCACTGCCACATCACCTGTCACGTTTTCTCTGTTACACGTAGTTAGCCTACTAGACACCCTTCACGTTAATAAATCAAACATAATATCCCTTTGACTTGAGTGTGTCTTAATGACTTATGACAAATAAAAAATAAATACGGTGACAAACTGGACCAAACTGAAAGACAGTCCCATACATGCATCACAACTCACAAGCCAAACCGAAAGGTGTCAAAAAGTTCAAAAAATTGTTGATGTTTTTGCCTACACATAATAAAGAGGTCTATAAAGCAAACAATTAATCTTATTTAAAAAGAAAAGTAATTTAATATGGGTAGACATTTGACTTTTCTACCATACTTTTTATTTTAAAAATGTTAATAATTAAACATATGAAAATTAAGCTTTAATTTATGATCACTTTTTAAATAGGTGTGTGATTAAATTTTAAGTTACCCTTTTAAAAAAATATAAAAAATGAACATGACAATCTTGACATAAAAGAAGATAAACGAGTTGGTTTGTGTAACTATTGTATTTTAGAATGAAATGGTTAGTATCATAATGTAAAATAGGTTGAGACGAGTAATAATTTATGTAGTGCATATCAAAATGAGTAACCTGAAAACTATGAAAATATAATATATTCAATCAGGTAAGTATTATCAATAATATATTTGATGATAAAATTATTAAAAATTATGCAAATAAATGATTTGCTACTAACAACTCATACTAACTTGACCAAACAGATGTTTTAAGAAACGATTCATTTAGACCCAAACTGATTTTGCTTGAAATTCATCCTGACCTGCATATATCCTGAAGTGAACCCATTCTGACTCATTACCCAACCTAAGGCTAGCAAAACGGGTCTTAACGGGTTTAAAAGGTTTCAGGTGACGCGATTTATGCAAATATAAAACAAGAAAACGTTTTGTTTAACACTTGGTTTGGTGATTTAAACATGTCAATTCTATATATTATGTAGCAAAAAAGAAAAATGATAAAGTATATTATCTTAATTTTTATTATTTTAAAAAAGTATAAAATCAAATAGTAATTTTTTTGTTAAACAGGTCTAATCGTGTCTTAACATGTACCCATTTTGGCAGCCCTAAGTCCCAACCCGACTCAACTCACCCGTTTTACTAGGCTTACTACAAAACAAACAAAATACATTCAAATATAAGCCATGCAAATGCCAAGAAAAACACTCTTGAGTTTTATTCTTGTACCAACTAAACATGATAATGTTGTATACATGAATAAACAAAAGCAAAGACTCAATCCATCAAGCATGAAGTGGCATCTCACACAAATAATGGACCAACATCATAACATTCTCTAGAACACAAACATCACATATGCATGAATCACTACTGATTTCTGCATCATGCTTTGCATATATGCACAAAATCCAACATTCAAATTAAAATACAACTTTGTTTCATCCTAATTCATGTCCCAATCTGACCCAACTCGACCGGGACTTCACAAGTTAGACATAGTTAGTTACTCTAATGCATCCCGCCTCCAGAAACTTTTGAAAGTACAACATCTGGAGGCGGTGAAGGAAGCATGGTGAGGGCGAAGATCCCACTGGCTGCCGCTGCAATGGCTCCCACCACAAACGCGGGTAAGTTGCCACCACCAAACAATGCGTCCCATGGTCCGCTTAGTACGGATACCACCATCTGTTAGAAAGAAAATGATATCAAATTGTGTTAAGTAAACAAACATAGTACAAACTACCTAAACCTATTCCAACATGTCTTCCGCGTGATTTGAACCATTTGACTCATACTTTTTTCGATTCGATTCGACTCGACTAGGAAGTGTAATTGTTAGTTTCTAGGAATGTAAAATAAAAACCAAATTCTAACCTAGGAATGTGAATTCTTATGGGACCATCCACCACCCCGTACCGGCCATGTGCTTTTATTAACTCAATATAAGTCAAATAATGTTGTTGGTGATGATGTTACACAAGTTTTGGTTTGTATTATTAATTTGATAATGGAAAGATAAAGTAGCCTGTTTCACCAGAGGGCCAAAATTGTCTGTTAAAAAGTCACACATATGTTACACATATTTATATGTTTATATATGCACACACACATGCTTAGGTTTTGGTACACATCCATAGGTTTTGGTTTTTATTTTTTTATTATAAGATAAGAAATGTAAAAAAAATATGGAATTAATGTTATTACATATACATAACTTGTATGTCATACATACTAGTTACAATTATGTAAGTTACATTTGAAACTTTTTAAGTTACATATACGTAACTTTATTATTTACATATCTTTATGTATATGGATTCATTCTTGTAAAAACTAAAAAGTTGTAAAAAACTAAAAGAACTACATTTATAACCACATGATTTATGTGTTAAATTTTTTTCTTGAAAATAGAGTAAGCTAGTTACTTTTATGCCTTCAAATTTTTGACTATAAATAGCTCTTTTAGTTCTTTAACTAACTGGTTTTCAATTGAACGTTTGTGTGTGTGTGTGTCTCTCTCTATATATAGTATGTGTGTGGGCAAAAGTTTATTTTTGGATTGTGCAATAGAGAAGTCACGAACGAGTCCAATCGTAACCAAATTACATATATCTCAAGAAGAGAACGTAATTGTGTCATCATATCACCAATTGAGAAACATTGGGGTCCATATATGTTCTCAAAGTGTGTCAATGTTTAAATCCACACAAAAACACATCTTAGACTTTTATTTAACAAAAATTTTTAATCATAAGGATTTATATATAATAAAATAAATATTAAACATTCTTAAAACCTCGTAAATTTATAAATTATATTTTAAAAATTGTGTAAAATGTTATTATAGCAATCGCAATATGGATCTCACACAACTCTTAGTACTTTTAAGGATATAAAAAAAAGGTTTGGAAAACAAAAATTGTACCTGAGGTATGACGATTGCAAGATTTAAAACACCGAGTGATAGACCTGTATAGATTGAAATTAATACGAAATTAATATTCTGACATTATTTTAATTAAAAATAAAATAATTAAAATTAGAGTTTAATGTTACCTTGTCCAGCTCCAGAGTTGTTAGAAAAGATCGAAGCTAGAGCACAAGGAATACTGAAAGTCACCTGGAAAATACAAAAAATAAATAAATAAAAAGAAGAAGAAAGAAAAGAAAAGTAAAAAACCGGACTTCAGAATTTATTTATAAATTAAAATTACTATAAAAAATAACTCAATCAAAAAACGGGAATCACTTCTTTTAATCTATTCCCAGAATATTAACCTTTTTCTAAAAAATATATTCCGTAAATAAGCAGTTATTCCACAAAAGGAAAGCAAAAACATGATATTATATTCCGATAATGATGAATTTTGAATAAAATAAATATATATATTTAACAAACGGAATATTATTTATATTTAAATTGCTAATAATGATTTATTTGGTCTTTAATTTGTAGTGTGTTTAACTAGATGCGACATAAAATGTGAAGACACAAACGCAACATAAACGCAACACGTACTTGACACAGTAACTAATATGTTTTTCTAAACAAAAACATGAAGTTTAAAAACATGTAATAATAACATATTTAGTTTTTTTTTTAAAAAAAATGTTTAAATAAGTTAAGAGTGTTTAACATATCGTTAATAGATAACAAGTGTTTAATCAGGTTTAAACAAACCGATCAGCTTTTTAACCATATAAAATATATGTTTAAACATGTTAAATATATAATTTTAAATATTTAATTATTTTAAAACAATAATAAAATATAAACAAGTTTATACATTTTAACACTTTTATTTTTTAGTGTTTTTAACTTGTCAATTTGTTTACGACATAAAACTTGATAAACTTAAATACAATAATCTCTGAATTTCGTGACGTGTTAACATATACATATAAAAAATTATGAGCTAAATCATTTAAATGCTATTATAAGGATTTTTCCTAGATATTTGATTAAAAACAATCTACTCGTTTGATTTATATATATTAACATCAATTATTATTATAATTTAAAAAATTATCATAACATTTTTAATATATAAATAAAAATTACTAAGATATTATTATATTAATGTTCAATTTTAAACTGAAAACGTTATAATTTTTTAAAGTACGCAAAATTAATATGTTTGACTAGTTATTAATGAATATTGCATGAGAAAACAAACGGTCGAATCACTCACTGCGAGTGGGGCACCGAGAACTGCGAAAATAGTCAAAGCTCCGCCAACAACACCGCCGTCCGGTGACTGAACGGTGACGCTACCGTCAGCCGCCGTCGTAAACTGCCGCGAAGACTCCGCTATCTTCGTCACCAAAACCGTCATCGCCAAACACACTGCAAGCAGAAAGTTAATTCCACCCCACAACCGCTTCACACCACCTAGCCACCGAGCCAGATGCTCAATGCCAAGCGAAGCCAGACCGGAAACCACCGAGTTAAGCATCAGACCCAGAGCCCCGGCTCGGACACCACGGTTGTACAGCTGCTCACCCACCTTCCCGCCGTACACCTCCTTACCCATCCAGTCGGTGTCGTACAGCAAGAACGGGAACCATGCAATCCAGTTTAAGCATGTCACCAGCAACAAGATCCACATCGGCCGTGAAAGCTCCTTCAATGCGCTGAAAATTTCACCGAAGAACACCAGCTGTTTGCCGGAGGACTTGCTGTCATCCACCGGCTCCGGCACAAACGGGTCTTCCGACACCGTCGATAGAGCCAGCACCGTTATGATTACCAAAAGTGCAATCGAGATGAAGAAACATGTTTTCAAATTCGCACAGTAGTATTCACAGGCGGCGGTTTTGGTGAACGGTACGATTCGATACAGGTGGGTGTACGAACCGGCTGCGTAACCGAGAACGTTTCCGACACCCATGAAGAAAGAATACATCGCGTTTCCGGTTCGGATTTTACTGGAGTTGGAACCGGCTAGGTCGGCTAACAACGCCCTGCATGGACCTTGGAGCGTGTTGTTAGCCACGTCTAGGATCCAGAACCCGACGACGAAGATGGAGATGGCTCGGGGTTTGGTGCGTCCGCCGATTTTGTCTCCGGTGGATACGCCGATATCAGCAGCGTAACCGATGAGAAACACGGCGATGGCGACAAGAAAAGCTCCACCGGCGATGAAGGGTCGACGGCGGCCGAAGCGGGAGGTGCAGCGGTCACTGTAGTAGCCGACTAACGGCTGGACGATCATGCCGGAGATGGGGCCGCAGAGCCAGATGAAGGAGGACCAGGTGTGGGGAACGCCGATGAGTTGGACGTAGGGGGTGAGTAAAGAGAGCTGGAGAGCCCATCCGAACTGGACACCGGCGGCGATGGCGGCCACCATTATGATTTGCCAGATGGGTCTTTGCGGCAGCTCATGGTGCTGCAACTGCAGCGGGGGCAGTGGTGGTTGTTTGTCGGTTTTCATGGCGGAATCCATGGAGGTTAAGTGAGGGTGGATGATGATGAAGATGATGAAGGTTGGTTATGTTTAGTGTATTAATTGGAGTGGGAGGAGGAGGGTATTTATAACGCTTTGGGCGGCTACAAGAATGATGATGTGGCAGGGCACTTGGCAACAACACTTATTTATTATTATTATTATTTTTTTTTTATTTTTTTTATAAGGATAAAACATCTTTTTTATCTTTGGATAACAAGTAACAACTGATAGATATTTAATGATTTGTGGCAGTGAAAGATAGAGAAGTGTTAATCATGTAAAAAGAGGCATTTAAGTGCGAAAATGGTTAGGTATCAAGAAAAAAAAAACTTACCAAAGCCATTACAGTCTAAGTTTAGCAATATTTTGATGGTTAGTTACCAATCAGAAACCAAATGGTTTCGGATTTAAATTTCATATGGAATTTCTCTTAAAAGTATATTGAGTTTCTCATAAATTTGTGACTTGATGGTGGATATGATCGTGTGGTATTGCTAGTGGTATGATGATACTCCAGTGTTTCGTCAGTGATCCAAAAGTTAACCGTTTAGAAAAAAATCAAGAAAAAGAGTTTTAAATTTAAAAAATAATTACATTGGTAAAATAGATCAATTAATTTACAAAGGAGGCAATTCTAGGATTTTCTTGGTTATATTTTCGAGTCTTATTTAGAAATAATATATTTTGGGTGAATCAAATTAACATTTTATCACAATGGATTTTTGGATATTGCGTTTCCTAGAATGGTGGGTGGGATGCGTCACCAATGTTGTATACGTTTATGAGCATAGGTGGCGTTTGGTCAATCAATTTATCCCGGTGACCAATCTTAAAAAGAAATTTGTTGGTCGTCTAAAAAATTAAATTTTATATTAAAACATAGCTCACGACGATTTCTCAAAATCTAAGATCTGAAATGTTGTTAAAAAAGTAGAAAATATTATATGCAACTCAATTTGATTCAATGTGTGAAATTTTATATAAAAATATAAATAAGAATATTATAAGACTATGTGTTATAGCAGGTGAATGGATCGTCAGAGGGGCCGGTCACGCCTCCTTGGCGCCCTCTCCCCACTACATAGGCGAGTGACCGGGGTGTGGTGATGACCGTGTGAAGAAAAAAAATACATACAATGGCTATATAACCGTTGAAACGAAAAAAAAACAAATTAAAACCATATATAAACTCATTCAACACAACTAAAAACACCAAATAATCTCTCAAAAAATCTTTAGAAATTTAAACTCACATATCTTCAAAAAAATCTTCTACATACTATGGATTCAAACAATTCAAATAACCCGTTTATGAATTGTTATCGTCCTCAGGTTAATACAAATAACTCGAATCATTTCTAACGTTTTCAAATTGATACCCATAACAACCGTTTTTCAATCAACATTCACCCACTTTTGAAAACGTTTTCGAAACCAAACCTGAACCCGACGTTGAGATGTTTCCGGAAATACAAGCCGACCCTCAACCGGCTGCATCGCGATGCAGGCACAAACGAAAGGATGTGCCCTAAAAAACAACAAAACCGACCATCGAGTGATGGTTGGTAGTTGAAAAGATGACACTAGCACATGCTTACATTGATGTTTTGAAGATCTTTTCGTTGGTAATAACCAAACGAGTACGGAATTTTGGAAACGTTTTAGAGCCTAGATTTTTTTAGCAATGGTTGGAAGTTGAGGAGGTGACACTAGCTCATATTGTCCCAAACTTTAAACATTTATAACATATATAGTTCTTATGTGAGGGCAATTTGGTCAAGTATTTGAGGGTAATTCGGTGACCTAATGACTATATGTGTAAAAAATGTATAAAGTTTGAAACCATATGAGTTATTTATGAAACATATATATTAAAAGTAAAATATTATCAAATCACATGGACCATATCAGTATTTCACTGTTAAATATATTTAAATGGATGTCTCTTGCGTGGATTAATAGCCACAAAGTAGAAAAATAAAATTCTTTGTCAATGGAAAGTATCGAACCTAAGTCAATAGATTAAAATCAATGAGTTGGAGCGTTAGAAGAGGCTTGACCACCTTTCATCAACCACCTCATGTTTAAAACACCATGTCCCTTGGGATGTGACCAAGGAAAATAAAACTCCCATGTACGACTATGGTCATGACTTAATCTAAGGACACCAACCAATCATTAATGTTTTTATTTTTCTAAACCAATAAAAATCACTCACATCACTATTTATCTTTTCACTTATTACATCTTCCTATCACACATACTTCTTACTTAAAATCACTAACCAACTCTCCTCTTGCATAATCTTACATGACGCCTACACGACACACTGTCATCCCTTATCAGGCCCATTTTACACATAACATAAACATTATACTATAGCAACTAATTAAGTTTTTTTAGCAAACAACAGTGTAAGGCAACTTACAGTAATGTAGGATCTCAAATGAAAATTTTTTTAACAGCCATAAAAAACAGGAATGTAATGGGGCCAACATTAATTACATTAATTAAAAAAGAAGAAAAAACATACACATTTATATTTATTTTAATGTGGACCCCAAAGTAATAAGATATAGTTATTCGGTTATCGAAATAAGGAAGGTTTAACAATTTATATATATATATATAGGAGCCAGATCAAATACATATGTTGCTTAAAATACAAAACAAAGGATGAATTATGGACCATTTGATCAAACTAATCAATGGATAAGATCAAGTGGTCCCCACTTTATACAATTTTCTCCACTAAAGAAGCGTAAAGTATTAATGGAAGGGCAAAAGAGAAACAACCACATTTTATATGGTGGTGTTTGTTTTTTAATAGGTAAAATGTCTGCAGTCTGCGGTCTACATCTGCAAACATCTGTAAGATATAGTTATTCGGTTATCGAAATAAGGAAGGTTTAGCAATTTATATATATATATATATATATATATATATATATATATATAGGAGCCAGATCAAATACATATGTTGCTTAAAATACAAAACAAAGGATGAATTATGGACCATTTGATCAAACTAATCAATGGATAAGATCAAGTGGTCCCCACTTTATACAATTTTCTCCACTAAAGAAGCGTAAAGTATTAATGGAAGGGCAAAAGAGAAACAACCACATTTTATATGGTGGTGTTTGTTTTTTAATAGGTAAAATGTCTGCAGTCTGCGGTCTACATCTGCAAACATCTGTAGGATGAGAGGTGGACCAAATGTTTGCAGTCTCAAGAAGAGTAGTGTTGTTTTTAACGTCTGTTGACTTTTAAAATAAATTAGTGATGGTGTACGATGGGGGGGGGGTGATGGGGGTGGCCGGAGGTGGGGGGTGGTGGCCGGCGGAGGTGGGTGGTGGTGGTGGAGGGTAGTCTCTGCAGATATTAGAAGACCCTAAAAGTGGTTGGTCCACATCTTTTTGCAGACCTCACTCAGACGTTTTTTAATGAAACGTTTTCGAAAAAACAAACAGTCTGCAGACGTCAATGTCTGCGCGTCGCAAACAAAAGAGGTTTCGCAGACGTTTTACAAAAAATCAAACAAGGCCTATGTTACAACAAGTTCCACTCAGTTTTTAAAATTTAAATAACTTTTACATGCTTTATTATTTTTTAAAAAAAAATTACACCATAAATTTGAGAATTTTATTGTCTTTAATTTAAGTATAGTATTGTTATAGTTTTTTTTTTTTATGTTTTTTACATGGTCTGTGATTTTTATCTTTGGTACGTGATTATTGGTACGTAATTATGCAGTTGGTCATTTGATGATGCATGTTAATTGACGGTCCGTGATTTTCATATAACGTGGTCCGTGATTATTGGTTAGTGATTATACATTTTGTCCATTATTATGCGTGTTAAAATACGGTATGTGATTGTTATATAATGCAGTCCGTAATTATTGGTATGTGATTATCCATGTGGTCTTTGATTATATGTGGTAAAGGTCAGTCTGTAATTTTATAAATCACAGTCTGTAATTTTATATTAACGATAATGTCCCTTACCCTGAAGACGCATGACGTGTTCCTGTGACTTCCTACATTTAGCACGTTAATTTCATTTGTACGTTAACCGTCCCCTATATATAGGAATTGTATCGGCTTTTTTTATGTGATGAATATTACTCAACCTAAACAGTAAAACCGACTCAGAAAATTTAAGTCAGATATTATAAAACTAAAACATACAAATGTGATAAGATTATTGGAAAAGAATCATGAATTTACCGTAAAAACAAAAGGAATGCAAATTGCACGTTTGTGTAGTGTGTGAATGCAAATGAACAACAAATTAAGTGTTGTGTGTGAATGCGAAAAAAACAAAATTATGCGTGTGAATGAAAAAAAACTTCACTGTTTAAGGTTTGCTTTTTATGTGTCTGATTAGTGAAATGGGTTGAATTTCCTTCGGAATTCTCTTGTATGTTAGACTGGAACAGAACTTAAAAAGTAGAAAAAGTAAGAAAAATACAAAATAAAATTTAAAATTGAGTTGTGAAATCGAAAAAGAAAAATATAATTAAAAAATTATCTTTTTTGTGAAAATGAGAATGAAAGAAGACAAAATTGATTCTAGGATGTGTGATGAAAATATACTTATATTTGACTCGATTCGGTTGTTAATAAAATCTACATTTTTTCATAAATAAAAATAAGGGTAGTGAAGCGATATATTCAGAATTTACTTATAGTAAAATAGTTTAGAATACCAATTTGAAATTAAGGTTACCGATTACATAGTAAAAACACAAAGTTGCATGCTACAAAATTACATTATTATGAAACTGAGTGTTAGTAACTACAAACTAAATTTAAGAAATATAAAACAAAATACGTTTAACCCATCCCAATTTTAGATAAAATTTATAATAAAGTGTAGATAAAAATAAATTTCATAAAAATACATGTTTAATTTTGTCCACATTATATATATACAATAACTATAAATATTAAATAATATTATTTGTAAACTATATATTAATAAATAAATTATTAAAGAGACACGCATCATTATATGATATTTTATAAGTCCTTTTTTTTCACTTTAAAGTCATGGTAAATGATAAACTTTCTTCTATTACCACGACAAAATTAGTTTTGTTAATTTTATGAAACACAATATAAATCGTTTTACATGTGGTGACATGCAATTGTTTCCATTATTGTTTACTTTGGTTTGTTATTCATGTATATGATAAACCCTAACTTTTTCATGTGTCGGTCTCTTTTCCTTTCTAAGTAGGCGTCTACAAAGTTCTAGTAGATTTCAAACATCTTATGAGAATCCTATTGGAAGTATGGTGTAAAATTATGATAAGATACGAACCTTACACAAAAGTTACAGGTTTAAGTTTAGTATAAAGTATAAACAGTTTTATATGATCAGTTTTGGGTTAAAACCACGAACCCGTTTAGTTAAATAGGTGGGGTTCGTGTTCTCCCGGACAAAGTCACAGGTTATACATGTTTAACTTATTTATATGTTTTTAAATTTCTTTTATGCTATAAATAAACTTGGTTAGGGTATTCAATAATAAAGGTTTTAATTAAAAATAATAATTAAGATTAGTTTATAAAATGTCATTTTTTTGTCATATTAGTTTATATTTTTTTATGTATATATATTTTTTGCATTACTTCAATGGTACCCCAATATTCTTCAAAATGAGAGAGCTTGGGTTCAAATCCCTCCGCAGCGAAAAAGGGGTCTGAGGGGGTCAGGGGATTTTCCTAGTGGGGTTTCCTCTTGGGGTGGTTGTGGTGGCCTATGGGAGGTCCAGGTAACTAGACCTTGGTGATATGACCTGGAACAGCGGGTTCACACGATTGAAACCTTTGCCGTTAAAAAAACAAAACAAAACAAAACAAACGCAACACGTTTTTAATGAGTAAATAACATTCTAGTTTCCAACTTATTTTACAAACTAAACGAAGTAATGGAGTATTAAAGGAATATCATTACCTTTAACAAAAATCAAAGGATTAATTCAATTAATAGCATGAGGTTATATTGAAGAAAATGAATTAACCAGATAACAACAATGTTAATTAGTTATCAATTAAGATTCATATATATTTTATATTACTTACTTATTTTAAAAGATTAAACATTTATGTGGCTCTGTAAAGAGAAAAATATAATTAATTAATTAAAAGTGCATTTGGTAAAAATCACTTGATTCTAAGAAAAATTGAACATTTACAAAAACATTAGGGATGGAAACACCAGGTGTCAATTAAACGAGTTTGAAGAGAGAAAAAAAGTTTCCACTATGATGTAAATTTGCCTTAAATTGATTATTAATTTTTTATCTAAGATGACAAAACAAATTATAATTATTAGATATGATTGAAACAATGATGTCACGATAATACTATTGTGATCCTTCAGTAATATAAATTAGTCGCTAAAAAAAACCACATACAAATAATAAAGTAATTTGTGTTATCATAAAACTATCATTACATTTAATATTAATCATACTAAAAAGAACACTATGTTACTATTTTCACAATATCAAACATTTAAGGGTGCGTTTAAATCCTAAAATTATTTTTCGCAACAATATACTAGTCGTCGACTCGTCGCATTTCAATGCCCCTCGTATTACACTCACTCAAACTTCGTCTCTACAGCCACGTCACACCACCGTTACCATATTATATCCGTCCAATGTTTTCATAACGAGACCGGACATCTTACTGGTTAATAGGTTTCAAGAACCGGATGTCATAATGAATAGATATAATACTCCAAAAGAAATTATACAATTACAAACACATTTATTCAAACACAAATAATGTTTAAACAAACATAATTATGTTAATAAAAATATATCATTCGTTTTTAATGCATTATTCCTTACATTTTAGTTAAAAAAATTAAAAAAAAAACAACATAAAAAAATCAACATCCGGTCCGACCAGTGAACAGGTTCCCGGTCCGACAGGTGAATCGGCTCAACCGGCCGGTCCGGTTGAAAGCGGTTCACAAGCACATTTTGGGCCGGTCAACCTACCAGATCCCGGTCCGACCGACCGGTCCGTTTCTGAACACAATGCATCCATCACTGTGACTGTCGCGTATAGATGCATGTACCGTTTCATAATCGGTTTTACGAATCGGTATAGGTTTCTGAAAAAGTCCGGCAGGTCAAATAGATTAACCAGTCCACTTAAGTAAAAAATCAGTTATTTGGTGGTTAACTGGTTTCGGTTATTATATCGGTTTCGCTTTTAGAACTTGAAAACCAGTTATTTATAAAATCAGTAACCATACTTTGACCGGTTAACTGGTTTAATTATTTCCAAATCAGTTTTTGACAAGTTAACTAGTTTGTACATATATACTGTCGTGTACTAAAATTATAAAATAACAAATATTTTAGTTGTTCTTTAGGGATTGTGACAGGTGTGGTTTATGAAAAAGATTAAAAGCAAGGGAATATACTTAAAAAAAATAAATATTTATTTTGAGTTTTCGGCTTTCATCTTGGATCTAAATAACTCTTCTATATCTACCTAGAGATCAAAAATAATATATGTTCTAATGATATAAAGATGATATTAAAATGTTCTCTTTAAAATATGTTAATAGTTGAAGTCTATAGTGAAAAATAAAAATAAAAATTTTGATGTTAAAAAAATTACCTAGAGCCTACATGGCACATTAACCAAAAACTTGAACCCTTAAATAGCACGCAACCCAATGCAACACTACAATGAATGACGCTCTATGTCGCACGTCCGAGCCCACTTCATGAGTAACCTCACAACTGGGTAAACCCCATGACGTTACCTCAGCAAATATGATTCAGTTCAGATTCAAACCCAGATTCAGTTCAGATTCAAACCCAAGACCTTTAAAAAAGAAGTCAAGAAGGTACCATTATGCTAGAATTCTTTCGATTACAATGAATTATCTATTCGTTTAGTCAAATAACACTATTTTCTTAGACTATCTCTAGCACGCCCGTAAGGGTGGGTGCTTGGAAGGAGCATGTGGGAGGGATGTAATAGAGAGGAAGAAGAGGAGGTATGCTTGTGAGAAAGTGTTGGAATGTGCGGGTGATGGGGGCCCTATAACAATAGAAAACCATTTAAAGAAATTGAAATATGTTGTTAGGGTATTAAGAAGGAAAAAAAAAAGAATTTATGAAGTAGAAGAGATAAAATGTACGTGAGAATGATGAGTTGTAGATAAAATCTATTGTTAGAAATTAGTATACATGTGAGAAATATTGTTAAAAAGTGAGATGGCATGATAATTAAGATGCATGTGAGAAGGGTTCTCCTTAGCTGTTAGGAATAGTTATATCTATACTACCTAATAAAAGAATAACAATTGGTAACATGACATTATTTTAGGATATCTACATCATATGTGTGCCACATGACATCATTTTAGGCTATTCATGTCATAAGTTTGCCACATGTCAATACTATATTAATTATACACATTTTAAAAATTAATTTCATTTAATAAATATAGTTAATTCATACATTAAATGAGGTAAATTAATTAGGTCAAATCTTTAAATGTTAATTAAATTACAATCATGTCAAAAAAAATAATAATGAATATGTTGTATTTTTTTTGTTCAAAACTAAGTTTTAGTTCTTAATTTTATACGTATTTATTATATAAAAACATATAGTTTTTGATATGTGGTTCGTATGATTATTAAACCTATAATAATCACTCTTTATTAATTATGATTTTTAAAACTTTTGTTGTCAATATTTAATTCATACTATTATATTCAACACACTTTAGTGATTTTTTGTTTCTTCTTTCTTAGATAAAATTAATCAACATCTTAAGAGAAACTTTAATTTGTTATCTTTTATTATTATATGTAATAGGTAATTTTCATCATATCAAATATTTATTACAATATTGTTTTTGTATATACAATCTTGTATATAAAGAAGTGTTTAAAGATTTGTAAATTATACTATTTTTCCTTTTAGAAAATGTTAAAAAGTTAATTTATCTCACTCTAATTTTTTGTAAGTAATCAATTTAACAAACACTTATTATTTATACAAATTCGTGTTGTACACGGGTTAATAACCTAGTATTTTTATATTTGAAAACATACAAAGAGATAAATGAAACTAATATGTATTTTTGGTAACTTAGAAAAAAAAATTAGATAGTGATGGAACGGTGTTCGATTAGGAAGGCCATTACTAGCATAAGTTTCATTCTACTTATTAAACCTAGAGGTGTGCAAATCGGGTTTTTTAAAAGGTTTTGGTTAACAAAGTCAAGAACCAGTTTCTGTTTCGGTTTTGGCTGGTTCTGGTTCGGTTTTTGGCCGGGTAGTTTGGTACAGCCGTACAGGTGTAACCTGTTCCGATTTTTCCGGTTTTGGTTATGGTTCTAATTTGTCTGAAAAACCGGACCAGTTTGTACCGACCGATTCCGGTTCTGTTTTTTCTCTTTTTCCTTCCCATCTCTAATTAAACCATTAAACATAAAAAAGGAGCTCACAACTATATATCACCCGTGACTCTAGTTCATCATTGCGTTGTGATCTATTCAGATTGCATTGGTCCTCAAATTTGTATAGTTTCAATCAAATAGACAAAAGTCATGTGTTTCACATATCATGTTAATTTGACTTTATATAAGTTATATAAGTCTATACAAACTCTATAGTTTTTGAGATAATATGTTCTATAACTCTATACGTCCTGTATAAAATATCGAATTATTTGAAAACTTTTGATATTTCTCAATATGAATGTCACACCAGTTATCTGATATGATATAATATTTTTATACAAGAAAATTATATATAAGTAATTGGAGCTTTTTTTCCAAAATAGTGTAATTAGAAAAAAGATTCACCAAATATGTTTAGTTAAAAATGTATTAGTAAAGATAAGTGTTTCTGTTTATTTCATTATTTTTAACTAATCTAATATATTTTCTTTTTATTTTTAAACATTCTTTCCTAAATGTTTTAAATTCTTAAATATTTTTTTAACATGATGTTTTCCAAATATTTTTTTAGCACCATCCAGTGATGTACCCACAATCAATTAAAGGGGACAGCCGCCCACCTTAAAATTTTCTTTTGTATGTATGTATTAAAATCATGACTGCCCCTGTAAAATTTTATAACCGTCATCATTAAACTTTTGAATTTTAAATGTTAGTTAATAAAACAAAGTTGAAAAATCACAACTAATAATTTAAACACAATTAAAAACCATGTCAATAATTATTTATAATAAATCAATCACCGCTAGTCCATTTTAAACAATTTCATTATAAGTTTTAATTACTAATAACATAATACTTGATGTCATATTTATGTAATTAGATTGGTGATGATAATTTAAACGATAATATATTTGTTTTGTATAGAAATTGTTTCTTAGAAAAATTTAGTATATGAAATTGTTTCTTTGTACTGTGACACCCTAATCCCACACGGATCAGAAAACACTTGTTTAAACATAAAAACGTTGCGGAATTTGGTCCCATAAAAAATTTTTTGCAAGGGTTTGTTTGAAAACTCAATAAACAACCCTTTATAACCTGTCACATTCAAAAACCAACACAAACTTGTTTAAAAACCACTTATATAGTTTAGTATATACAAACACATCTATTTTTTAAATAAACAAGTCTTCTCAATATTAACTTGTATCGCTCAAAGCTTCATTCGATCCAATATCATCCTTTCCCGATCACATTCGCCTTTATTACATAAGTACCTGCATAACACACGTTGTTTTCACCATTAGTTCGTTAGAACTAAGTAAGAACACCTAAACAACTTTAACACATGTTTATGGAACATTCTCAGGGGTTACAGTGCCTTAGAATGCCATCCGAATAGCCAAACACGAATTTAGAAAAACTGTTTGGCTAATTACAACACTATTCTCAAATTATTGGCTCATCCAATTACCCACACACTAGGGGTTTCACCAATTTAAATTCCCGGCTCTTTCGGTTATCCACACTCTAGTGGTTTGACTCATTTTTACCAACTCATTTGGTTGTCCACCCTCTAGTGGTTTAATTGATCAATTTCACAGGCTCATCCGGTTATCCACACTCATGTGGTATCATGAAATCATCTACCGGCTCATCCGGCTAATTTTATGCAATTTATATTACACATACAACTCAAGCATAACATTCATATTGAAACTAAAAATGCCTTCTCATAGGTCTCTTAACTCAATTAGTTTCATTAGTCAAGTTATGCACAATCAATATATAAACACCAACAATCAAGTAGACTCTTTCTACTACTTATATGAATTTTATAGCAAGTTGGGTAACTTACACACCATTGTGTATAAATACCCATATGTCAAATGGGTCAATCATATAGTAAACACAATTTACTAATGAACACCTAAAGTCACTTAACACAATCTCACACATTGTGAATTTAGCCACGTTTTAAACACAACTCATTTCAATTAAGTGACTTACAACCCATACACATACACAATCTAATCAAAAAGTCACACACACATTTCAATTCTAACAATAATTAAACAAAACACACAACTTTGACTTTAAAAGTCAATATACTGGTAGCTACTACCATAAGTCAATAGTCTACTAACACTTTCATACCCTCAATGTAAACTCTAACCACACACATTACGGTTTACATTTATGTTTACGCACTCATTGCACCACATACACATATTAACCCTCATGGTTATTAAGTTTAGTCTACTCACTAGTGGATAATACGATTGCCACCACAATCTTATTGTACACTTATTTGTAGATTTAATTTAACACACACACACATTGTGTTTAAGCCACATAATTACTATGCAGCACATGTCACCCAAGACATTAATGTCACACCCGTGTGACTTACACACCCGTCGTGTATAGTAAACTCAATTACTATTCAACACCTGTCACTCAAGACATTCACATCACACTCATTGTGATTTACACACTCATTGTGTATTGTTGCCCATATCCCCAATGGGTCAACCACATAGTAAATTCAATTTACTAACCATCACTTAGAGTCAATTTACCTTAATCACACACCTTGTGAATTTAACAACATATTAAGTGACTCAATCAATTAGGTGACTTACCTTTGGTCCAAAGCTCTAATTACAAAGCAAGCTCCTTTCCTTGCCTATGAACTTTGTTTTCATCACCTATGCACACATTGCAATCATCTTAACATACACACATACATAAAATCAAGTTCAACCCACTTGACCCTTTTGACTTTCTCAAAGTCAATTTATCACTCAATTGACTCTATCTTACTACATCTAGCAAGTTTTAGCCAATTATCACAATTAATCATATTATATGCCTCCCTTAGGCATTTATCAAATATCGATGTTCATTACACTAGTTATGATCCTAATCATCCCATGATTATCCATAATCACCCATTTTAGTCAATATTCACCCAAGATCATAACTTTTATCAATTTTAACATCAATTTATTTCATATTAACATTTAACCCATGGATTATGATCCATATCCACCCAACAACGCTTTCTTACATGAGTTCTACCCAAAACTCATCATTCCCATCAAAACCCATGAACAAGTATCTTAGATACTTCTAAAACATTTATTTAGATGTACATAGCCAACTAGTATCATCTATTTATGTTCAACATCACACATACTCAATTTCCCATTTTTATCACATTTTGGAAAATCTCATTTTTGTGCAGCAACTTTCTGAGTTGCTGCTGTAATCAACATTTTTGACACATTTACAATATGTTTTAGCTCTTCATGTTCAAAGATGGGTTGTAGTAGACTCTTAGACCTTTCCAGCAATATAAAATACGCCTCAAACGGATACACGGTTGATTTTATACACGATTTACAAAATCAGGTCTGCACCTTTATTTTCACAATTCAGCTTGCTGAATTTTTCTATGTTGCTGCTGTAATTGCCATTTTAACCCATCTTAAGTTTGTTTTCAGCTTTTCATGTCAAAAGATGGATTGTAGCCCTTTCAAATAGCTTTTCAACCATATAAGGCTCATTTTCTCATGATTTTTCTATGATTTTATACGAATTTTTTAATAACAGTGCAGCAACTAATTTCTTTCAATTCAGCATCTAATCTCTTTTGGTTCAAGCATTTCACCAAGCATCTTATGTGCATAACTTATAGACATGTTCATTCAGCATGTTTACTTACTAATCAACCCCATTCATGGTTCATTAACATCAAAGTTCATAACTTTATGCAATCACACACAATAACTAGTATTTTGATTGTCTCAAACACTTAATAAGCATCTATTCATGGTTTCTAACCCATTTAAACAACCAATTTCAAGATTTAAGCTAAACCCTTATCTTGCTCATCACAAGAACTCACGATTAACATCAAGATAGAATCTAAAAACACTTACAAGATGTTAGATAGCAATTAGGGTTGAGATTAAAGGCTTCAATCTTGAAATTTAACCATGTAATCAATGAGAATCATGGATTTGAGAACTAGGGCTGAACTTCTTTCTTCTCCTCTTGCTCTTCACGTAAAACACACACACATATATGAAAATTCTGGATTTTGACTTAAGTCAAAACCTTTATTTCCCCTTTTTAACAACTTTGCCTATTTGGCAAGTTTAGCCCCTCATAATTTTAACTAGTTAACCCACTTAACCAACTTAATCAAGTTAGTTACTAGTTAACTATAATACCCAAATGTTATTATACTATTATCACAACATAATTTTAATAAACATAATAACATTCATTTATTAACTTACATATACGTGACCGTTAAAACCGGTCGTTACATGTACGTTGTATCTTATTTTCATTATAACTTCGTATATGAAATTTAGTTTAATTTTTTTACGCGATTCGACCCGATCTGATCCAACCCGGCTTGAACACAAACGACGCTAAAAAATTTCCGCTCTCGTGAAAGAAATTTCTTTGTCCGCCACAGAGCCTTGTTTATTTTTTCTTATATGTTTTTAACAACGTTCACGTTCCTAAACGTTTTTTTTAGGCGTTCATTTTTTTCTTCTTTTTGTGAATGTTTTTTTTTTCTCTTTAAACATCTGTCAATTTTTTAAATAATTGTTTTTGAAAATGTTCAGTTTTTTCAGTGTTCATTCAAATTTCGTTTGAATTTCTTAATCTTTTTAATATTGCTTGCTTTATTGAAGCATCCTTTTGTTTTCTTAATCGTTTGGAAATGTTCACTTTTTTCAATGTTCATTCAAATTATGTTTTTTTAATCAATTTTGTCTTTTACGCAGGTCATTGTGTCTTTTGTGCAGGTCATCGTGTTTTTTTGTTTTTGCTCAATGTTGTGTTTTCCTGAACATTTTAAGACACAATGATGTCACATAATACATGATGTCAAGTAAGGATGACACAACCAAGAGTATGAATAACACAATGATCTTTAAAAAGACACAATTACCTATTATAAAAATACAAAGACGAGTATTAACAATTTTGTACATGTCATTGTGTCTTTTGTAAGTGTTCATTGTGTCTTTTGTGTTTATTTTTAATGTTGTGTTTTTCTGAACAATTTAAGATACAATGATGTTACAAAATACATAATGTTAAGCAAGAATGACACAATTACGAGTATTAATAATACAAGAATTTTTAAATAAAGACACAATTACCTGTAAAAAAAACACAATGATGAGTATAATAATTTTGTATGGGTCATTGTGTCTGTTGTACAAGTCATTGTGTCTTTTATATTTCTGCTCAATGTTGTATTTTCATGAACAATTTAAGACACAATGATGTTGCAGAATACATAATGTTAAGCAAGAATGACATAATGACGAGTATACATAACACAATATCTTTAAAAAAGACACAATTACCTGTATAAAAGACACAATTACCTGTAAGAAAAACAGAAAAAGATAATTATACACAAACGTTTAAAAAAGATACAATAACGATAATTAGACACAATGAGCTGAAAATTTTCATTTTTTATAACAAAATTATACTCATTTTAAAAAGAAGAAATGTTCGTTTTTTTGATATTAAAAAAAACAATATTGTATGTAAAAATTTTGAACGTTTAAAAAATGTGGGGAAAGTGGTTATGACTAAATTACACTCTAACAACTTTTTCCTCTAAAATTTAAAATTTTTCATCTTAAATTTGATTTTATGATCTAATAGTCAATAATCATTTTAATCTTTTTAGGATAAGAAGACTATTTAGTTGAATCAAGTCCTTGTTTTTTATACTCCTATTTATCTTCTTTAAAAGCATCCATTGAGAAAAAAAAACGATACTATATAAGAAATTTAGAAAACAAATAGTTTTAAAAAGAATGCTAAAAAATCAAACGGTTTTAAAAGAATGTAAAAATAAATCAACTTGTTTAAAAAATACCATACAATTTAAAAAGATCGTTTAAAAAAGCATACGATTAAAAAGGACGTTTGCAAAAATGAAGAACTATTTTAAAAAAATGTTTAAAACGTCCTTTAAGAAACGCACACGTTAAAAAAACATCCATTTAAAAAATATTTAAAATTCACGAACGTGTTATAAATAATATTTAAGAAATGAAAGTTTTATAGAATATGTCTAAAAAAAATATTAGGATAGCTTAAAATAAAGAAATAAAGGAAAACACACATTTTAACAACTACCCTCTTTTGGTAAAAAAAAATGTAAAGGATCATATCTTATTCATTTTTCACAATCTATATACTGTTTGAAACGTTGGGCATTGACTAAGCAATGTTTGATGGTGAATCTTTTAGCAATAAATCGGTTTTTTGCACTTATCATGCATAATATAAACTTTATAAATTTTAACAAAGTATGTTTTTTATTTCAATTATTCATGAGTTTTGAGGTTTTGATAACATGAGTACAGGAACCTGGATGTAACAACAAAGTTTAAACAACGATCCAAGAAAAACGTGAATGATTTTGTGATTAAAGTTTTTTTTTTATTTGCAGAAATGTGATCGTGATTGTGGGCACAAAGGATCAACAACATTGAGACATTTTGAAACAAAAAAAAAAAGATTAAGTGTTTGTTTTAGTTTGCCGCAAAATACTTTAAAGAGTATGATTGCTGAATGTTACAAGCCACATATGCTAAACATAACCATGAAGTTGTTGAACGACTAGAGGGACATCCATTTGCAATTACGTGAATTGAAAAACAGAAAACGTAAGTCATGAAAAGCATGATGGAAATCGGGATACCAGTCTCTCAGGCATAATCATTCAATATTCTGATGGTATGAAGTGTGTCCTTATTGATTCCACTAGTTAAAATTGCTTCGTAAGCACTATATATGTTTAGTAACTAGTCTAAAAGTTATTCCATAATATAAAGCCACTAGTCTTCATCATACCTGAGAGAGAGAAAATGGATTCATCTATTGTCATCCTTAGACGATTTAATGCCGTGTAGCTGCTTGTCTTTTTCTTATTCATAAATACGAACGCAACACAAAATGTCATATTTGTATTAAAAATACCAACAATTTCAAAAAATGACAAATTATACTTGTCCTAGCATCCATACACATTACATATGAAAATGTCTGCCACATATTTAATGATATTGAATGAACAAAAAATAAATCTCCCAACTCATTAAGTCATTAGTAATGTTATCTATACAATAATAAAAGATGTACCATGTACTTTTCAAAATGTACATAAGATCCTGGTTAGCTCTTGCATCAAATGACGATTTAATGTATGTATGGGTGGGTGATTATGTTGATCATCTACGACCCTTAACTCTCAAACACCTCGCGTCTTTGATTACTTCCCCCTAATTCAAATGACAATTGTATATTTTTTTTATTCTAAACATATTTACATTTTACAAGGGTCAATTGTATATTCTGTGTATTTCTTTCTTCTAATATATCCACTATTAAACAATTAGGTCTTGTTTGGAATTTCATCTAAAAATGACTTATTGGTTTTTCAAAAAGTCAATAAGTTAATAAGTTGTTTGTCAAACTTAAAAAGACTTTTGAGAATGACTTTTTGTAAAAGGGTAATAAGTTGTTTTTTCAAAAGCTAAAAATTATAGCTTTTCAAAATAACTTATGACTTATTGACATAAAATTACAAATCTATCCCACTTTTTAGCCTTTACCCAATAACCTTAATATGATGTCAATATAAAATGTCTTTTTTGGTCATTTTAAAATTTCATTTTGAAAAAGCTAATCCAAACACATTTTTAAAAACTTTATTTCAAAAAGTTATAAGTTAATAAGCATTTTTAACAAGAAGTCATTTTGAATTTAAATAAGCAATCCCAAACAGTACCCCTTAAACTAATAAAATTTTTTTAGGGTAAAATGTCAAAAGAAAACCAAAAGTTATTTTTTTTTTGTCGTAGCACACGACATATAATAATTCATCAGTAGGCACAAAAGTAAATTCAAAGACTAATGTCTTTTATTTTACATTCTATGAGTGTAAAGGCAAAATTCTATTTTGGTTTTATCTCTACTGTAACACAATGACATGTGAAGACGACCCCCTCCCCCCCTCAGGTTTTATCTCTACTATCATACCATGACTTCCCCAATCCCACTCGTAACGAATAACAGGTGGCGAACGTCGGTTCAAGGACGGAAAAGTAAACTATACGACGACGGTATCAGAGTAAACAACGGAAGACGACGGCGAGTCGGCGACGACGGAAGAGTAGAACCAACTCAAAAGAAATTAAGCTATTAATAGAATACGATCTTTGAGTATGATAGAGTAAGATGTAACTAAAAATTAGGATAAAATGAATTTGAAAAGCTTTTTGTGCAAATGAATAATCTATGGGTCATAATCTAGTGCAAATTAGGAAAGGATGACAAATCTGTTTGTGGATAGATATAACCAAATTTTCAATTTTTGATAGTGAATTATGATAAATGAAAGAAATTTCAAATAATAAAATTTTATTGTGTAATTAGTCAAAGTTATTAATGGTATTATAAATCTATTATATATAATAAATAAAAATCTTTGGGGGACACATGACACAATTCTAGGCCATCTAAAAGTTAGTTTCCCGCTTCTCTCTCCTCATTAATTATCAATATTTATTATTTTGTTAGGAATTAAGGATAAAGAATTTTAATATGTATAATAATTAATATATTATTAATAAATTGGATTTAAAATGAAATTAACTATGTAGCTTTTAAATAAACTTATATTCTTTTTTAACAATTTTTATTTTGTTTTTCAAGTATCATCAAATTTAAATTATATTACTTAAAGAGTAAATTTTCATTTGCATCCCTAAGGTTTGCTCACTTTTGTCATTTTAGTTCAAAAGTTTAAATTTCATTATTTTCGTCCTCATGCTTTCCATTTTATTGTCATTTTAATCCAAAAGTTTAAATTCAATTTATAAGTAAACATTACAAATGGCTATTTTCGTAAACTTTAAAATGCAATTAAAATTCAATTTATAAGTAAACATCTGTTCACCCAATGGCTATTAAAATGCAATTTATAATTATACATCAAATTTTTTTAAACATATTTGGATGACTTTTTGTGTAAAACAAGAGTTTATTTAAACTATACAATTTACATGTTTTTTTAGTTACATAACTTTTTGTTACGATATATATATATATATATATATATATATATATATATAATATTATTTTTTTAACCCGTGTAATACACTTGTCATTTTTTTATGACACCTAAATTTTGTTTTTCCCTCTTCTCTCTCTTTATTAATTATTTAATTAGAAATAAAAATAATATATTATTAATTAATTGTATAAAGATGAAATTATTTATGAAGCTTTTAAATATACATATATTTTTCTTTAACAACTTATTTGTAATTCTTCAGTGAATCATATTCAAATTATATTTATAAAAATATTTGAAAATAAAGATTAATGATACTAATTGTTTTTATGACTGATTTTAAAATATTTGAAAATTTTAATGTGAATGAATGATTTGAATGATAAAAATATATTATGTTGAAATAATAAAAAGTAAGAGCTTTGAAAAAAAAACCAAGTTATATGTATTAATATAAATTTTAAGTCAAGTTGATTTCAGTGTGCTAAAGAAGAATACGCATACTTTAATTAAATTTAAGTTTATATTATATTTTATTCAATTTTTGTAAAAGTTGAGTTTAGTTAAATTATGCAATATACAGACTTTTTAGTCACATAAATGTTTAATTACAGACATGTATATGTAATTTTTTTTGCAACCCGTATAATACACGGGTTTCTAACCTAGTGATCTATTATATAGGAAATCTGCTTGGTATGAAAGTTAATTACTCTGCTCAGGGAAAAAAAAAGAGGGTAATAAATATGAGAGAGTTAAGATAAAACTAAGGGTAAAGTGTAATTGGAAAAACACATAATAAAAAACATGTTAACTTATTAAAGAACAAAATTATTATAAGAACAATTATACCACATATTTCATTTTCCTTTCTAAATAAAAATATAATTTTAGTGGGTATATTTTTGCCAAAAAGCTTCTAATGCAACTTCATATGTAATAATTTCATAAAGTTTATGTTTTGTGAGGTAATGAGCTTTAATCACAGTTAAAACGGTTAGTATTAGGTTTTATCGCATAATGGTTTTCTCTTAAGGGGCAGGTGGATTAGCTCGGGTACAATTTTTGCCAACACCTAGGCTTTCAACACCAGAGATTGACATTCAATAATTCTCATAAGGTTTAAGTTATGTGAGTTAATTGGTTCAAATCCTAGCCGAAAAGGTCAGTAGGGTCTTACTGCATAGAGGGTTTTCTTCTGAAGAACATGTGGATTTGCTCTGATACAACGTTTGCCAACACCTAGGGTTTTGACGCCAATGGGTTGTAACAAACTGTGATCGCAACATGCGAGTTATTAAGTCGGAGAAATCCATATGAATTGTGAAGAGAAATGTCAGTTTAACTCTAAGACCATGACGTATACCTCATGATTGAAGCCACTCCACCTACATGCCACCTAAGCACCACCACTCAACCACTTGATGGTGGAAATGCCAAGTGGTTGAGATCATGCCATGATGATGTCATTTTTTATTTAATTTTAATTTTTAAAATTAGAATAACTACTTCTTCTATCGACTCGAACTGTATTCAGCAAAAGTGTAGAACCCTTGCTGTGAACTCGATTCAAAACGCGGGCGATAACAATTTGAGTCAAAAAAAAGGATTCATCATAGGTGAACGGTTGAAGAAGAACGATGGAGTTGGGGTGTTCGGGTTTTGGTTAGTTGGGGTGCTCGGGTTGTAGTATTGGTTTGGTGTTTGGTTGGGATTCATCGAAAAGCTTTTTTTTTTTTATAAGAAGAAGAATGATTGATTGTGAATGTTTGTGTTAAAATTAATTGTTTAAATAGGAAAAAAAGTTTTTTTTTTATTTGGGAAGTAGCCGTTGGGAAGTGTCGTTGCCGTGACCACTCCCAACCCAAAAACACCCCAAGGGGGCGGTTTTCAACGCGCAGCCACGTCTCAACCACGGGGCACACCGATCACTCTAATTAGCGGTTAAAAATATTTATCTTTTAATATATATACAAACATATACATACATATATTATATAACTAGGTTAGTACCCCGTGTATTATACGGATTAAGTAAATAAATATAACGAATAATTATCAATAAAAATTTATAAAATATAAGATTTGATTTTTAATATAAAATACGATTACACTTTCTTATGATTTAATATTTTAAGTATTAAAATAATAATATTATTTATTTAAACATTAACTTTTTTTATAGTTTGTTTTTCTTTAAACGTATATTGTGTTTCAAATAATTGTTTATGAAAATTTTATAGTTTATAATACTTTTCTTAAGTATATTTAATATTTATTATTATTATTTAATATTAGATATATTTAATAGGAAAGAGATGCATGAAATAAACGTTGAGATGTTATATAAACTTGCCATGTGACACAAAAAACATTTATCTATTAGTATAGGTACATTTAAAAAATAAATAAAAAAGAAATTAGTAGCAGGAAAAAAAGTGTAATTAATTGTTGGGTTATCCGCTTGGAAATTGTAACTATGATTAAGCAGTCAGATTGACACGTAGGGACAAAATTGATTGCGTTAATTCATATAAAATTTAATGTGGAGACAGGAATTGTGGAATACCGGCCTACTTGCTTTGTTTCTACTTGGACCTTATGCTGCATCTCCTCTTAAAACATATAAAAAAAAAAAATGAGGTGTTCAAAATAAATTATAAAACGAGCCAAGAATATCCGAAATTTTAAATACGAAATATCCGAAAATTCAAATATCCAAAGGTTCTGATATCTATAATTCAGATTTGGATACCTATCTTGAAAAAATTTGGATATCTGGAAATAATTTTTTATAGAATAAATTACCGAGATGGTTCTTATGGTTTATTAGTATTTCACTTTTGGTTCCTAAGTTTCATAAATTACATATATGGTCCTAAGCTTTTGACATTTGTAACACATATAGTTCTTAGGTCACCAAATTAACCTCACATAATTGACCAAATTACCCTCACATAATGACTATATGCGTTATAAATGCCAAAAGTTTGGGTCCATATAGGTAATTTATGAAACATAGGGACTAAAAGTGAAATACTAGCAAACCACAAGGACCATCTCGGTAATTTACTAGTTTTTATATTCTAATAATTTTATAATATTTCGAAGATTTCGGAAATTTTGGATAATTTTTCGAATATTAGATAATTTCGGATATACTGGATATCCAAAATATTTTTCTCATTTCTTTTAAATTATTAAATAATATTTTTTTTTTCTGAATTCGAATATTCGTGGAGACAGAATCTAATACGAATTCAGATACCAATGAGGCATTGCCTCAATGGTACCTCAGGATTCTTTCAAATGGAATGTCTTGGGTTTAAATTCCTCCCGAAGTGAAATAGGGGTCTGAGGGGGGTCAGGGGTTTTCCCAGTAGGATTTCCTCCTGGGATGGTTGTGCTGGCTCATGGGAGGTCTAGGTAACTTAACTAGACCTTGGTAACATGGCCTGAAAACAGTGGGCTCACACGATTAAGACTTTCGCCGTTCAAAGAAAAATACGAATTCAGATATTAAATTTCACTTTGTGAAACTCGATATCCTAGTTTGAACACTCTTGAAAACTACATAATCATCTTGCAAGTTGCAATCCATATCATTGGATGCCAGAACCGATATTTTCGTGGTCGGACCAGGGAGCTCGAACGGTCCGGCGATGCACATCGAGACTGTCTTTGAAATATGCGGCCAGTTGCAACGATTAGGGGTCGGCCAAGTTAACCGTTGAGGACGGTCACGCTGGATCCAAAAATAAAAGAAAAATGGATATTATATATTAAAGAATTAAATGCAATCCATTTTTCATTTTTTCATATTTTTACTATAAAAATTAAAAAATGAAGGCACAAAAAAGGGAGGTGGATCTTGACATGTGTCGTGGTGAATAGAAGCTGTGGTCTTAGCGTTGAAGCAAGACTCTTTGCAATGCTAAATACTGTATTTACTAAATTCATTATAGTCATCACTGAAGCATCATCTTTTTACCAATCATTCTTACATGTATTATCTCTCATCTTTTTAACTCAAACACATTCTTTTCGCATGCATCATCTCTCTTCCACATCACCATTTTATTTTATATTAAAAAAACGTCATTGCCTTTTTTTTTAAAATAAAATTGATTTTAATTAAGGTGGGCCCCACCTTCTCTTGCACTTAAATGCACTTGGGAACGTGCAGGAGGAGTTCGGTGTCTATATCTCCACTGCATCTACCAGAAGTGTGGCAAGCCATTTCAGACATGCGTCGTCACCAAATGCGCATTGAAGGTCATATAAGTGCTTTTAACCTAATGATTACTTTTTAACCTTTTAATAAAAGGTTTTTATGTTCTAATCTTGTTTTAGGCTTATTTGTTGAGCCAATGTTAGAGATTTACCCAAAAGGTTACTCCTAGGATAAATTTGAACATTTGTTTTAGAGCGTCAAAACAAAATAAACGGTTGAAATCTTATCTTGAGTGTCATTGTTCTAAGCCATTATAGAGAAAAAAAACGAGTGGTGTGGTTTTGAAAAAGTGGTCTATGACTCTATGGTACCATAGTAACCAATTTGGATGTCCGTAAATAGTTAAAAAAACAAAAATATGTATCAATATATTATTTTTAAACTCTAAAAGAGTAAATTATTGAGATTGTTTATGTGGTTTGGTAATATATCAATCTTAGTTTTTAGGTTTTATAAACTACTTATGTGGTAACAAACATTTAAACATTTGTAACATATAATGTCATTAGGTAACCATATTACCCTTACATGCTTGATCAAATTATCCTCACATAAAAAATGTATATGTTACAAATAGTTAAAACTTAAATCATATGTGTAACTTATGAAGTTTATGCACCAAGAGTGAAACACCATACAAGAGACATCTTGACAATCTACTCATTCTAAAACAAATAAAAGTAAAAATGCACAATTAAAATATAGAGTAAATTGATAAGATGATTCTTATGGTTTGCTAATATTATATTCTTATTCTTTATGTTTTATTAATTACTAATATGGTATCAACTTTTAAACATTTGTAACAGATATAATGTTTAGGTCACAAAAAATCTAGATACTAAGAGTGAAATATTGAGAGTGTATATGTTATAAATGTTTAAATGTTTGTGACTATATTAGTAATTTATAATGCTAAGGTCCACCAATAAAATACTAACAAACCACTTAAACTACAACTACTTTGACAATTTACTCTTAAATATATAAGTATAATACTTTTGGTTCGGATTTGAGTTTTATGTTTTGAAAATATAAAAAAAAAATTAAAAACGTATATAAAATATAATATTTAAAATTTTCTAAAATTAGCATTCAAATCTGAATCAGACAGTTCGGATTATTTGAATGTTTGGATAATTCAGGATGAGATTTTGGATTTTTCATTCGATGTTCAGATTTTAATATCCTTGCACTCTCATTTATAGGAATATGTAAAAAAAATTTTAAAACTTAAAAAGGAAACAATACCTTTTCTAAGAAAAATTAAAACTGTAACCTGAAAGAAACTTACATGCTATAAAACATAGTTATAAACGGCGTTAGGCGCTACTAGATCGGTCGACTATGCAGTACTCGGATATGGTAAATTATATACATTTTTTAAATTAATATATGTCAAATATCATAAGTTTATTACTATTTATAACGGATAAATTGAATATCGATACAGATAAAATTTACATATGTATATATGTATATATATATACAGGTGAAAAACAACGATAATCGGTTAAAATATAGCGAAAATCTGAGTTGGCCGAGTTAGATCGAGTATATTGATTGAGTTGATCAGAGTTGGACCAATTTCGAGTTGGTACGACCGAGTTGAAGAAATCGGCCGGTTCAGCCGAGTTTTAGCACACTGATCTAAAGGTGAGGTAGTCATCATATACAATCTTATCATGACACATTTGCGTTACATTTATATTTTTATAAGATTCTCTAGTTTTTTTTGTCAAATTCTTTCAAAAGAACATAAATATGTTGTATAATATTCATCAAAATATATATATACTTACTATTTTCCCCCAACTATCTCTCCAAAGCTGAGAGGTGTGTTTCCATCTGAAAAATGTTTTTTCAGCTCGAGGAGGGTGCTCCCGATCTCCACTTCCTATGCCGTACTTGTAATTACGTGTTAGTAAAAGGTGTAATCTTAATGATAAAGGTTCAAGTCTAATTAACATAGAAATATATAAATTTTACGAGTGTGTATAATGGATTTGTGCGTTTTGTTTGAAAGAATCTAGAAATTTTTTAAATTTATTGAATCTTGAACATTCTTAATTTATTTTAGCTAGTGGTCTTTGTTTAAATTCGTTAATAAACACTTGAAAATATACCGTATCGTGTATGATATCACTATCTGAAATCAATATTTATACCCTTTCGAGTTCAAGAAACTTAATTTTAGGAAAATCTAATAGAAAGATTTTGGTGATACAAATTTAAACTGTGTTCATCTTCTACGGTTATGTTTTCTATATCAAACACCAAAACAATCACATGACTAGTTAATTGCAGTTAGGTTTTGTGGGAAAATTCACAGGTCAAAATCTCTAGTCAAAGCAATTCCGTTGATAAAAGGTCAGTCAATTTTGTTTAGGTTTCAGAGGCATTGCCCTGAACCCCACAAGAAGCGTTGCACCCTAACGGGATTGCCACCAAGGATTCTGCCCCTAGAACCCCGTAAGGGGGCGCGGCCCCCTTGACCCCAGTGCTTAGTGAAAAGCTCAGAAATATTAAACGAGTTTTCACCCCACACCTCCAACTTTTTAATATTTCTTTAGATTCAGTTACATTAAAATATATAACAGCCTATGCTGTTGGAAGCTGTTAGTAATTTCCAAGATGTAAAAGGGCAGTTTTGTAATTTTCTATTTTCTGTTAATGTTTGTTAATCGGTTTTAGTTGTTATTAGTTTCGAAGTATAAGAGTGTTGTAAGTTTTGATTAGCAATAATCACCATTAATAAAATACACTTGCAGCTCTATGAATGTATAATCTTGATACCTGTTTTAATTGGTATCAGAGCTTGTGTAACCTAGATCGTGAAGAAGACCCGAAGGACTAATGCTGCAATTGCTTACTTGTTTCAAGCGATGCCAGAGGATCTGATTCTACAGGTCACGAATCTCACAATCGCTAGAGAGATTTGGGCCTCGATCAGAACTCGGTACATTGGAGCGGATCAAGTCAAGAAAGCACGTCTTGCAACCCTTCAAAACGAGTTCGAGTCGTTGTGCATGAGAGAAGGGGAAAGCATAGATGACGTCGCTGGAAAGATCAGTGCGATTTCAACAAGGTCAAGCAACCTAGGCGAGCCAATTGAAGAAAAGAATCTGGTTCGAAAGCTACTCGACTCAGTACCTGACAGGTTCATTCAATTAGTAGCCTCAATCGAGCAATTCTTAGATCTTGACTCGCTGTTGTTTCAAGAAGCAATTGGTCGGCTAAAAGCATTTGAGGAGCGAACTAATATGAAGAAAAAACAAACTACTACAAAGGAGGATGAGCAGTTGCTGATGACATACTCACAATGGCAGAAAAAGTTTAAGAATAATGATTCGAAACCCAAGAAACCTGGGAAGAACTTCGAGAGTGGAGGTCAAAGCTCGAAAACAGCCCAAAAGGGAAAGGGTTTTGCTCGGGGTGACAGAGATCAACAAAAGAAGACATATGTGAAGCCAAAGAGAGATAAATCCAGAATTAAGTGCTTCAAGTGTGAAAAACTCGGCCATTATGCTGGTGAATGTCCTGAAGGTTAAAGGGAAAAAGACCAGGAGGCCAACTTTGCACAAGTAAATGATGATGAGGAACCAGCCCTACTAATGCTTCACACAGAATCTAAGAGAGAAATGGTGTTCTTAAATAAATCTCATGTGAATCCCACCAGGTATGATCCAAGTGATGAATTGCTTTGGTATCTTAACAATGGTGCTTCAAACCATATGTCAGGAAATGCCTCAATATTCTCAAATATAGATACATCTGTGGGGGGGGGGGGGTAAGATTTGGGGATGGATCGAAGGTAGACATAGAAGGTAGAGGGACATTTGTTTTAAAAGGGAGAAATGATGAACAAAGACTCTTAACCGACGTTTACTACATACCACATTTAAGAAACAATATATTAAGCCTAGGTTAGGCAACAGAGACTGGGTGTGAAGTAAAAATGAAGGGAGAATATCTCTGGCTTTATGAAAGAAATGGGAATCTGTTGATGAAAGTTCAGAGATCTCCCAATAGGTTGTACAAGATAAGCCTAAAAAATAGTACACCTATGTGTTTTCTTTCAAAAGTGACTGATAACTCATGGTTATGGCATGGGCGACTAGGCCATGTAAATTTTGAGTTCTTGAGAATCATGACAAGCAAGCAGATGGTGATAGGTGTGCCTGCAATAAGTCATCCAAATCAAGTGTGTGAAGCTTGTTTAGCAGGAAAACACACTAGAAGGCCGTTTCCAAATCAGACAACTTATAGAGCTGACCAGCCTCCAAAGATGATTTCAATTGACCTATGTGGACCCATTATGCCTACAACTACAACCGGTAACAGGTATTTTATGTTATTGGTTGATGATTGTACAAGGTACATGTGGGTTTATATGCTTAAAAGGAAGGATGAAGCATTTGAAAGGTTTAAAGTAAAAACTCTAAGGTCAGACAGGGGGAGGGGGGAGAATTTACCTCTCAAGAGTTTGATCAGTTTTGTGAAAAAAAAGGGAATTGAAAGAATGCTAACAGCACCTTATTCTCCTCAACAGAATGGGATGGTTGAGAGGAGGAATAGATCTATTTTAACATGACAAAAAGCATGTTAAAAGCTATGAGTATGCCACAAGATTTGTGGGCTGAAGGTGTTCAGCATGCAGTGCATGTCTTGAATAGAATATACACTAAGGCATTGAGTTCAACTCCTTATCAAGAACTAAAGGGTAGAAAGCCTAATCTGGGTCATTTAAAAGTGTTTGGATGCATTGGCCATGTTAAAGTAACACACCCAGGTGTAAGGAAACTTGATGATAGGAGTGTGCCAATGGTTCATCTGGGCTTAGAGGCTGGAACAAAGGCGTATAGAATGCTTGATGTAAAGAGGAAGAAGATTGTTATAAGTAGAGATGTCGACTTTGAGGAGGACAAAATATGGGATTGGTCTAACTATATGAGTGGAGCTGCTAATAAAGAATCTGAATCGATTGGTTTTAGTGTACAAAATGATTTTGTTCAATCAGGTTTGGAGACTGATTTACTTGATGCAGAATCAGGACTTGAAAGTGGAGGTCAAGCTCCAAGTAGTGGTAATCAGTCAAAAACAGAAGTACATTCAGAATCTGGACCATCTGGGGTAAGGAAGTCTAACAGAACTCATAACTTACCATCAAGGCTGAGTGATTATGTACTTGATGGTGGAGTGAGTTATGGATTAAATAGGAATGAAGAACTCTGTAATGTGGAGTTGTTGTTAATACAAGATGAAGAACCTGGTTCTTATATGGAAGCTGAAAAAGAAAAGGTTTGGAAGATTGCCATGGATGAAGAAATAAAGGCGATTGAGAAGAATAAAACTTGGGTATTAACTGAACGACCAGCTCATTGTAATCCAATAGGATTAAAGTGGGTGTATAAAATCAAGAAAGATGCAGCAGGGCATATAGTAAAATACAAGGCCCGATTGGTGGCAAAAGGGTATGTTCAACAAATGGGAGTTGATTGTGAAGATGTGTTTGCGCCTGTTGCTAGGATCGAAACAGTAAGCCTGATTTTGTCCTTAGCATCACAAATGAGTTGGAAAGTCTATCATATGGATGTGAAGGCTGCATTCTTTCATGGAGATTTGAAATATTGTGTTTATGTAAAACAACCAGAGGGTTATGAGAAAAAAGGTGAGGAGACAAAAGTATATAAGTTGTCTAAAGCTTTGTATGGGTTGTGATGTGACACCCCGTATTTTCCAAGTCAGCTTTATATTTATTTAAATGTTTATTTAAATGCTTATTGTACACGTGGTACGACAGTACGAACACCGACACACAACAAGATAATTCGTGGAATTATCGGCAAACAACACACACGTGTCAAAACACACGAACGTTGGTGAACGTCTAGCACATTGTGTAGCACAACACTCGAAGTTTCACGAAACACTCACACATTGAACTTGGAAGTTCAAACGAGGCCAAACGATAGTTCGGAAGCGTGAAAACGACGACGAACGGATCAAACCCATTAAAAAGGGCTTATTGGGCTCTTCAGGGGCCCATCGCGGTACGCGATGGCCCAACAAGAAGCATCGTCGCGGTACGCGACAGACATCGCGAAGAGTTGACTCCCGGATTCCTTCGCGTAGCGCGAAGCATCTTCCTGGCCTAACTCCGCGGTACGCGACGGGTGTCAGACGGCAAAATCTTATAAAACCAAGATGCCATCATGTCTAAGCCACCCTATTTTATCTTCTCGAGCTCTAGACCACTCCAACCCTTCTTCTCCACCAGAAAACTCCATTTTTACTCTGTTAGAACCATTATCAAGCTTGTGAAAGCTTGAGGTGAAGATTGGGAGCTTGAAGAACGACGTTGGAAGCTCGACACCGTCACCACCTCTACATCCTTGCGCGAACCAGCTGTCCAGAAGCACTCAGGAGCCTTCTTGCTCGATTTCATCATCATCTCAGCCTTCTAGGAGCACTCAAAGGTAGTTTCTAGACTTGAAACACACTTTCACACCCCTTACACACACATGCAAGACCTTATACCCACATGCAAGTACCTATAGTGCACATGCACGAATTTTACTTCTGGGTTTATTGGTTTAGATGAGTTTCTTGATGATCTATGGTGTTTAGATAGGGCTTTGTGACGATCCATGATGATGTGTGTCATTTGTATGCATGACTTGGTCTTGAAATGGTGAAAAACCCACATGCATGTATGATCCATGACATGAGGGATGATTTTCAGTAAATGGTTATGTATCTTGATGGTATTGAAAGAGGATGTCATGTTTAGATAATGTTAGAATCGTTAAAACTATGATTTTGATGAACTTTCCATTATTAGTAACTTTTTGTTTGTAAAATGATGTTATGGATGAAATGGTGAACATGTAGGTATGTAGAATTACTCTTAGGATGATAATATGATGATTGAACACTTGGAAATGTGACTTTGATGATGTTTATGGTCATTTTGACATCGTTACTATATTTAGTAACTTTTAGTGATGAACTATTAATAGATGATGATTTTGATTGTATTGATATGTTTACATGATGCTAAGTAGCCTATAATGACGATTTATAATGAGTAAATTGGTTTAGAAATGTTAAAGTGGTTATTTCTGTGCAAAACTAGAAAGTTACTATATATAGTAACTTTCAAAAACCGATTTGTCAACATTTTGTATGATTTGAGCATGCTAAATGACTTATTACGTTATACCATGATGATTAGATGCTAAGTTAGATGGTTTCCGTTGACACGTATGCTATAAATGGAAACTTTCCATTTTAGGAAACTTTTGTGTGCTAACATGATGAAAACGACTTATGTGAATTCGTATGATGATGTGTTATGTGTTAACATGATCACGTAGGACTAACGAGCATGCTAGAACTTTAAAACCGATATGCTTTGTGAACTTTCCAAAAATGGAAACTTACTATAAATAGTAAGTTGTCCATAGACGCGACTTGCGCGTTTTGCACACGACGAGCACTTACACGATTGCTACACGATTCACAAACCGTCACACGGTTCACCAACGGGTCGTTGACTTGACACGGTCAACTCTGGTCAAACACGGTCAAACACGGTCAATGTGGACCAACACAGTCAAACACGGTCAATGTGGACCAAAACACAGTCAAACACGGTCAATGTGGACCAACACAGTCAAACACGGTCAATGTGGACCAACACGAGCAAACACGGTCATTGTGGACCAACACGAACAAACATGAACAACCAAGGGTTGTTGGATACAAACACGAGCACTAGCACAAACACTAGCACGGTCACATACACAAACTCACGTACGGTGTACGATATAGGTTGCCGGTGACCGACACATGCTACTACATCAGGAGTTTACGCTTGATTTGCATTTTCATCACTAAGGTGAGTTTACGGCCCCTCTTTACTCTTTTTCAAACGCTTTTAAATAGGGGGAGAATACTAGTTACATCGAGTCAAACATTTATTACTGTACAAACATATTTGGTGTATGCTGGTTTATTGGACAAACATTAAGTGTTGAACTCGTATTAAGCCCTCACAAAGTCTTACCGTTAATGTACGAACAACGTGGTAGATTTGGATGGATCCATTAGGGAATGACTAACCCCACGGGGCACTATGTTGACTGGATGTCATAACCCGTGCAAACTCTGACCTAACTTGCTATGCATACGAGGCATAGCGGAGGCAAGGACAAACAAGTCTAGTTCGGTAGTGACGCACTGACACTTTGGGCCTAAGGCTCGGTACTAACATTTGATAAACAGCATGACACACTTTCTTACTATATGTATATCAAAACCTGTGAACTCACCAACCATTGTGTTGACACTTTTTCTAACTTGTATTCTCAGGTAACTAGCGCGGCTAGCAGGAGGAACATGAATGCACGATTTAAGGAACGAGCATTAGGAACTTGCATGCATTCTGTCCTGTCATTTTGAAAACAATTTACTTTTATTCTATTAAACAATGTTGTGTTAAACTATTTACATTTCCGCTGCATTTTGTCAAACATTTGATATTCCGCTGCAATATGATATGATAACTTTTATTCCGCTGCAAACTATTTTATGAGTGTATGTGTCAAACTTTGGATTTGTAAACGCATATAGAGGTGTTCTATATGACCTTGAGCTGTGATTCTGGACACGTCACATCCACGTGGACATACGCCACGAGTGGGAATTTGGGGGTGTGACATGTGACAAGCCCCTAGGGCCTGGAATTTGGAATTGGATGGTGTATTAAAAGAGCTGAACTTTGTAAGGTGCTTGCATGAAAGAGCAGTTTGTGTACGAAGGAAGACTGGTTCAATTTTGATAGTGTGTGTATGTTGATGACCTGCTTGTTGCAGGGTCTATTGAAAGTGAAATTAATAAGTTCAAGGTAAGTATGAGTTCAAAATTCAAAATGACAGATTTATGTTTGTTATGTTATTATCTTGGAGTTGAGGTAATACAAAACAAGGATGGGATTTTTGTTAAGCAGGCTACATATGCTGCTAAAGTTGTAAAATTGGCAGGTCTTGTGGGTTGTAATGATGTGAGAATTCTATGGAGCCTGGTTTGAAGTTGTCAAAAAAAGATGATGAAAGAGAAGTTGATCCAACTGTGTACCGAAGATTAGTAGGATCTTTGAGGTATTTGACTCAAACTAGACTGGATATAACTTTTGCAGTGAGTTATACAAGCAGGTTTATGCAGAGTCCAAGAGAGCAACATTTAAAGGCTGTAAAGCATCTAATCAGACATGTTAGTGGAACATTGCATTTTGGAATCAAGTTCAACAGGTTTGAAGGAGGTGGGCTTGTTGGTTATAGTGATAGTAATCACATGACAAGTGGTGAAGATGGGAACAGTACTTCAGGTAGTGTTTTCTACTATAATGATGGGTTGGTGTCTTGGTGTTCACAAAAGCAGCAAACAGTAGCATTATCATCTTGTGAAGCTGAGTTTATGGCTGCTAACTCAGCAGCATGTCAGGGAATTTGGTTACAAGGTTTGCTTCAAGAAATCACTGGAAAAGATCAAGAAGTACCTGTGATTTATGTTGATAATAAATCAGCTTTGGCACTTATGAAAAACCCGATGTTTCATGGTAGAAGTAAACACATTAATACTAGGTATCATTTCATAAGAGAAAGTATTGAAAAGGGAAGAATTAAAGTTGATTTCATTTGTGGGAATTTACAAAGAGCTGATATTTTAACTAAAGCACTGGGTAGAGTTAAATTTGCTGAAATGAGAACTTTGGTTGGTTTAGAAGATTTGAAGGAAGTATCTTGGAATTAAGGGGGAGTAATGTTGGAAGCTGTTAGTAATTTCCAAGATGTAAAAGGGCAGTTTTGTAATTTTCTATTTTATGTTAATGTTTGTTAATCAGTTTTAGTTGTTATTAGTTTCGAAGTATAAGAGTGTTGTAAGTTTTGATTAGCAATAATCACCATTAATAAAATACACTTACAGCTCTATGAATGTATGATCTTGATACCTGTTTTATATGCCCATACGTTAAGTAGAAACTCTATATATGCAGAAATCATAAAAGAAAATAAATACAATTCATATCGAAACGCCGAGTGCAATAGGCACACAACACACTCCTTAAGAACAAGTTTGATGGTATAAAAAATTATAAAGATAATGCACCTTTAACTATACTATTTTTTTTTTTGATGAACAAACAGGAAATTTAGTCTTTTTATACATTAGGAAAAATATTGCAATTTAGTATAATTATAAAAATAAAACATTTAAAACCCTTTCTCAAGCAAACCCCAAGCACCATTAAATCACCTCCACGCCCTTCCCCATAAAATCACGTACCAACACCACCAAATATCGATTTTTTTTTCAAAATAGACGGTTTTTTAAAAATGGTTTGTTTTAAGTGTTGTTCGGTTTTTTTAGGTAAGTCGCATAGGGTGCTGCGACTTTGAAGTTGAAGTGGGGCGGGGGGGGGGGGGGGGGTCCAAATGGCATAAAATGTACCCCAAAGTCGTAAAGGAAGGGTGCGACTTCCATGCATTTAGGAGAAAGAGGTGTATTGGCTATCAGCTATGTACGACACCCACTTTGGTTTGTGTTCGAAAAAAAAGGGTTTCTTGGTTCTCGTCAAAGAAGTTCCTCTTTTGGGGTATAAATCTCGTAATATATTGTTCAAATTTGGTTTTGGTTAAAGCGAGGTGAATTCAATGATAAGTAACTTTAAAGCTTTTGTTGACATAAAAACATTTCATGAAAAGATGTAAATGTACAACTATAAAGCGTTTCTTCAAAAAATACCGAGAGCATATTGTTGTAATAGACTAATAGTGCATCACTCTATCGTAAAACTGAAGGTGTAACTCAATATTGATGAATGATACATTTTTCTTTAATATAGAAATAGATTAACATTGATGTCTAAGTTGTTTTTAATATGAACCCTTTTATAAGATTTCTACTTCATTAACAATATGAAATTTTGGGACTACGTTTGAAAAAAGTGAAATTAATTTAACTAGTGTAAAAAATTGACTTAAAACTTATAGGTATTTTATGGTTTTTTAACGTGAAAAACTAAGGTAAACCCCCGGTTCTTCAACACCCGACTATCAAGGAGAAACGCGTAAAATGCAGCTACAAACAAACAACGTCGGTGGTCTCTTAGGAAAACTATTTTAAGTGGAAATTGAATTTGACTCTCTAATTTGTATATCTTCTGTTTTAACCATTACATCAGTTCTTTATACGTTAGGTGTTAGAAATTTTAGAGGGGGGTTAAGTTCATGAGTTCGCGAGTGACATGCCAAAACTTAAACCAAAAGTATCATATGTTTATTGGATGAGGTGTCTTCTAGTATTTAGGGAAATATATTTTATTACAATTATCGCTTTATTTCTATTTTTAAAACACCATAAACACACTCTCATCTAACCTATTTCAAAATCTACATTATATTTATCTTTAATTGGATTTAAAGCAACAATCTCTGAAATAGAAAGGATATACGTTCACCACTTAATTGGGAACGTCTTTTTATTACTTAAAACATACTTTTAATTGTTATTAATAAATTACAATTTTTTTTCTAGCTGTTTATATTACTAAAATTACATACATATCATTTAAGATAAAGGTTACACTCATGAATGTTCTTTTTTTCGAAAACTTGTTACACTTTCTATCATCTTTCCTAACATTATAACTTTTTGTGTTAGTTTATGTAAATGGTCCTTTTACTCTAATCTTTTAAAAGAAAACGTATGCAATTCTCATTGATTTTTTAATTTTCTTTTTCTGGTTTATTTACTTTACTTTCTTTGACCTTTTCACCACTTATATTTTAGAAATGTTTTATAAATATCATTAAATAATTAATTTTAATTTTTATAATATAATATAATATAATATAGTATATTTATATATTTTTAAAATATAGTAGATTTAATTCCATTTGTTCAATTTACATTTATTTTTCTATAAGATCAACAAAAAACATAAAATAAAGGAGGGAGTGAAATTACTTATTGCGTTGAAATGAAAATTAAAAAATATGATTGTTATCCACATAAGAATACGATTCTTTCTCTTTTAATAATTTCCATTCAAGAGAGAAGGGTTCTTATTTATTTATTTTAATTCCTTTAAGGAATGAAATGATCTGACCTATTCCTCGACCTAACTAATGATCCGAACTAGGGGTGTGTTTTTTACCCGAACCCGAAGAACCAAACCGAAAAACACCAACCTAAACCCGAAAATACTCAACCTGAAAAAACTTATTACCCGAACCCGAATACTTAGAATGGTTCGGTCCTTGGCCGGGTACCCACGAGGTTTATTCGGGTAAACCCGGAAAACCCGAACTAGGGTTCTAAGGGCGGTAACATTTTTTAATTTTTAAAGCATCTATATGTTTTGAAATTGTCGAAGAAATGCATGTTTTGGTTAAACACGTTTTACTTATGTTATGGTTAAATATTTGAAATTTTAAGGAAATGTATGTTTTGGTTAAATATGTTTTAGTTTTATTTGTTTGAAAAATAGAATATTAGTTTTTCAAGTATTACCCGAGAACCGTTTAACCCAACCCGATTAACCCGAGAACCGAAACCCGAGAACCAATTAAACCAAAGTTAAATGGTTCGGTTCTCGGTTCCAGGTTCCAATTTCATATTACAAAAACCCGAGTAACCCGACCCGAACAACCCGAAACCCGAGGAACCAACCCGAACGACACCCCTAATCCGAACCACAACCTGACTCATGACCCTAATTATGATTCCAAGCTAGCAACCTGAATCATGACTCAATGGTCATAACCTAAACCAAACCCAACCCAACCCATGACATGAACCATGCTTTGACCTATAACCCGACTCATGACTCAAACCATGACACGTGATTTGAATTATGTCTTGAATCATGACTTGGCCTATGACTCAAACTATGACTTGACCTTTGTCTCGAACCATGACCTGACCTATTCCATGAACAATGAATTGACCTAGCTCATGAATTATATTTTAATAATTTGTTTTTCCTTTCTACCACAAAGTAATGATTTATTTTATTCTGACATGATAATCAAACATGTCAATTAAATGGTAATAATCCATTTTATTCACCCGTATATTTCATTCTTTCGTCCAATATACTAACTCATACCAAACAAACTCATAGTTTAATACCTCGATAATAATACAAGATATGAATTAAATGTTAAATAAATGCATGTGGGTTCTTCCTTTTTCATGACAGTTATATTGTGTAATGATTTTGTAACGTTATGAATTAAGCAAACTTTAGTATATGTGGTAAAACCAACGTAAAGTTCTTTAGTGTAAGGGCTAAAGCATCGTTGTAAGATAAGTGAAAGTATCGAACAAACCATTGATCAAGATATGTTCATTTAGTAAATATAATGAATATATGTGTGCAAAACTCCTTTCAGAATCATACGAAAGTCTTATTAATTGATAGTTCCATATGTGGCTTGCGTATACTTGCTAGAAAGCTCTTGGAAGATGAATGCATGCAAAATCGTGCTCAGTTCTGAGTTATAACGAAAAGGGAATTACGAAAACAAGCTTGAAAACTCAACGCTTGAAAGTCCTTTATTTTAACTAATGCAGGCAGCCTATATAGGGCTACCTAAAACAATCTTCTTTGTAGCGATCTTGGGCAAGAATGCAACCCCTAGCGGAACACTCACTACAAGAAAAGCCAACTAAGGGGACAAAGGCTACAGCGATGCCAAAATGTCGTTCTTATAGATTGAGCTATAGCGATGACATGTCGTCGCTATAGGTAATTTTGAAAAAGTTTTTTTTTAATTAATGGACAGAATAAAAATAAATCAAAAAAAGAATATATGTCAGACATCTATAGCGACGACATGTCGTCGCTACTGCCTAATATATAGGGACGACGGTTTCAGCGACGACTTGTCTTGGCAATAGCGACTAATCTATAGCGACAACCTAGTGGCGACGACATGTCGTCGCAATAAGCTATTACGACTACTTTTGTCGTCGTTATAGGTGACTTTCGGTGTAGTGACTAGGGGTACCAAAACGGTCCTTTAAACTGTTTAATCTACTAGTAGACCAAGAAAGAAGAAAGTGTGAAGGTATTATGTGAGGGAGACATTAGCAAGGCTGCTTTAGAATGGATGTGCTAGCTAGAGAAACGAGGTGCCTAAGAAGAGCTCGAAAAAAAAAAAAACTTATATAGCGAATTCAAATATTAAAGTATGCGTGTTCAAAAAAACAAAAAACCGAACCGTGTTCGTATTCGTATTCGTATTCGTATCGGTAAAAACTGAACATAATTCTGAATTCGGTTCGGTTCCTAACCTTATCCGAATTTTGAATTTCGGTTTTCGGTTAGATATTTTTTTTGAATTCGGTAAACAGATTAAACTGAATTTAGATCTTAATTTATTATTTTAATAATATATAAGTTTGGATTTGGTTTATTTGCATCAATTTATTCAGTTCTTAACTGGTTTAATTGGGTTATAATAGGTTTATTCGGTTTTCAACGGGTTTATTTGGTTTCTAATCGTTTATCCGGTTTGTTTGGTTTAACCAAAACCAAACCACTTCCCGAGTTCATTTCGGGGAAAAAATTGAAAACTAATTAAACCGAACCGAATAAATGTTAACCGAACCGATGAACACCTAGTTTAAAAGACATGAAAGTAGTTTCCACTTACATCATGTGTTATAAATAGTTATTTTTAGTTCTCTGCAAGTTTTTAGTTCTCAACAACTTGTTAGTTCTCATTTGAATGATCTTTATATATACAAATACTAGGTTATAAACCCGTGTAATACACGGGTTTGCGAATAAAAAACTGTGATTTTATAATTTTGTCTTCATGAATTTACATAATTAAAATAATTTTATTACATATTTTTAAATTTACATGATTATATTAATACTAATATTATTAGTTATACATTTTTTTTTACATAAACGTATTAAACATTTACACATGTTAAATATTTGAATTTTAAAATTATTTGTTTTAAATAACATAATACATATTTTTCTAAGATGTTTTATAAAAAATTAAAAAAACTGATTCATAATTTAATCGTATTATTTACTAAGTTAAATAAAATAATTAATATTTAATAGAAGGGAGAAGATAAAAAAATCAAAATTTAATAAAAACATGGCATTGAAACATTTATTATGAGAGAGAGGAGGGAAAAAAATTTTAAGTGGCCTAGCATGTTGACAAGTGGCATGTCAAAACATTTATTTATTATATAGTATAAATAAATAGATATAGATATCAAAAATTGTGTGCCCTCTAAAAAAATGGGTCCGAGACAGAAGTCAGGTTTGTCCCTCACAGGCCGCCCCTGGACTGCTAGCATAGTTTAATATGTTTGATTAAGTTGTATGAACTACTTAGCTTATGTAAACACTTGACCTTTGCAATGTAGGAAGTTTTAAATTACGCAGCTTGGATGTCTCTGATATAGATCTTATTATAGCAAAATTGGGACTAAAGGGCATATAACCTAGCGGGATATCTTTGATTTTTTTATGATAGATTTTGTGTTTAAGTCTCGTCTAAAGCAAAATATTATTCTAGGCATGAGTTTTCATAGTTTTGGATTTTCTTGTAAGCAAGTGTGTCAGGACATCATGATTTGTTCTTTGGGTGGAAGTTGGGCCTCTTTGTTAGGATGATCTAGAGTGACCAGGGGTGTGCGGTTAAAAATTTTTTTTAAAAAAAAGCACAATTGGGATCGGAGCATGCTCTCATCGGTCTTTGGCATTGCTTTAAAATCACATTTATTGATTTAGATTAAGACTGTCAAAACGGGTCTTATCGTGTTTAAGAGGTCAACACGATATATGCAAATATAAAACATGAAAATGACTTGTTTACTTGATTTGGTGATTTAATCTTTACAGTTCAATGTTTTATGTAACAAAAAATAGAAATAATGAAGTAAAGTCTCATAGTTTTTATTATTTAAAAAATGTATAAATTTATTGTAATATTGTTTGTAAACATGTCTTATCGTATCTTACCAGATACAATTTTGTCAGCTCTAATTTAGATACATGGTTAGTTCTATTGAGGAATTATGAAGACACAACTGGATTAGTTTCGTTCACTATAGAGTTAATGAGGTTAGGGAGATTAACTTGTATGTTGTAAGAGATTAATTAACTCAAAATACCAGAAAATGTTATTTTAGAGCGACAAAAACCAATCTGAAAAGGTGTTCAGGCTTGTAAAAGATTATTTTAAATTTTATTTTATGCAATTTGTCATCTTTTATCTGTAATTTTAAAGCATGTAACTTGAACTTTTAGCTGATGTAATTTTTATAAATTATTTATTTTTATTATACTTTAAATTTTATTTTACAACCAGAATAAATAAGTTTAGGGATCACAAAATGTTTTTCCAGAAAAAAATCACATTATGATAAAAATATGATTGTTCTATTTGGTTTTTTGTGCATGAAGTGAAAAAAAGTAGGATGGTATTTTAGATGCATAAATGCGAAAAGCAATAAAACAAATGATTACGCTGAAATGACAAAAAAAAGGTTTGTTATTTACCTAGTAAGGAAATAAACTATTATAAAAAAATAGAGTTAATTACACGGATGGTCTCTATGTTATGTCTGTTTTGCACCGATAACCTCTAACTTCAAGAAATTACATCGATGGCCGAATTGTTTGTAAAAATCTAACATATGAGGTTTCTGGAGCGAAAGGACATTAGTTTTTGCTGTTATATTTCTTAAAATAATTATTATACTCCTTATCCTTCTCTCACCCCCTTTCCACCGTAACCCTAGCTTTGCGTTCGGAGCCTCTCAAGCGTTGGCTATTGCCGATGCTCAATTTCTCAACATCGAGCTTCTTAAAGCTAGAGTCAACAACGAAGTTTCTTACGCTACCGTACACTTGCAGTAATTAATATTTTTACTTGTAATAAAACAAGACAATGAAATGATTAATATTTATAAATAAAAAGATATTTTATTAAAAATAAATTAAAATAGTTAATAAAACTTAAGTTTATAAAATTGAGAACCAACTGTCGATTTCCCTTGAAAGTTAGATTTTTCGTCTCTTTTACTTTTTAAATATTAATTAGGTTTAATCCCACCCTCGCGTGGCGGCGGGTTATCACAGAATACTCATGAGAACGGGTGTTTTATATCATTTGCAAAAGTATAAGTTACATAGCAAAATCGAATATTTCATCACAAACTCTATACAATTTTTCATAAAAACATAAAATTATACAAAATCCTGACAAATATGTTACAAAAATATTAGACAAAATTACTTACAAAATCTTTCTCACCGACAACCAATCGTTTGAATTATATATATATATATATATATATATATATATATATATATATATATATTAAAAGGCAACTTTAAAAAGTTTTAGTGGCCAAAATCGAAAAAACAAAACTTTATATTATATAAAAGTTATAGTGGCCAAGATCGAAAAAACAAAACTTTAAAAGTTTTAGTGGCCAAAATCGAGAAAACAAAACTTTATATTATATAAAAGTTTTAGTGGCCAAGATCGAAAAAACAAACAAAATCGAGAAAACAAAACTTTATATTATATAAAAGTTTTAGTGACCAAAATCGAAAAAACAAAACTTTACTATTAAGTTTTTGTGGCCAAAATCGAGAAAACAAAACTTTATATTATATAAAAGTTGTAGTGGCCAAAATATAAAAAACAAAATTTTAAAAAGTTTTAGTGGCAAAATGGAAAAAACAAAACTTTAAAAGTTTTAGTTGCCAAAATCGAAAAAACAAAACTTTATATTATATAAAAGTTTTAGTGACCAAAATCGAAAAAACAAAACTGTACTAATATAAAAGTTTTAGTGACTAGAATCGAAAAAACAAAATTTTAAAAGTTTTAGTGGCCAAAATCAAAAAAACAAAACTTTATATTATATAAAAGTTTTAGTGACCAAAATCGAAAAAACAAAACTTTACTATTAAGTTTTAGTGGCCAAAATCGAAAAAACAAAACTTTATATTATATAAAAGTCTTAGTGGCCAAAATCGAAAAAACAAAATTTTAAAAAGGTTTAGTGGCCAAATCGAAAAAACAAAACTTTAAAAAGTTTTAGTAGGCAAAATCGAAAAAACAAAACTTTATATTATATAAAAGTTTTAGTGGCAAAAATCGAAAAAACAAAACCTTAAAAGTTTTTGTGGCCAAAATTGAAAACAAAACTTTATATTATATAAAAGTTGTAGTGACAAAAATCGAAAAAAGAAAATTTTACCATTCCTTTTCAATGCCTTTTAATATACATATTAATAGTTTTATTTTATTTGGTAAATAATGTATATTACAAATTTACAAGTTTCCTTCTTCAGTATTTACAAAACGATTTTTTATTGAAATATATGATATTTGTTTATAGTAAATATTTTTAAGAAAAATGTGTTTAATTAACCTATATAATACATATGTTTTAAAGCTAATTTGTTAATGCTGATATATAAAAATTATTGAGGACATTTTCAATCGTAGACCACCTATTTTTAAGTTTTCTTGTTTATCTCTTATATTTAATTATTTATATTTATTATTTAGTTAAGTATTAAAGATTATAGATTATAATATCTATAAAAATTAATATATTATTAACGAAAAGAATTTAAAATGAAATTAATTACTAAGCATTTATGTACTTATTTTTTATTTAACAACTTTTATTGAAACCTTTAAATATAAGCAAATTCAAATTATATTTCTTAAAATACTTAATATTAAAAAAATAATTATACCAATTTTCTTTATTCATGATTTTAGAATAATTTAAACATTTAATGTGATTGGATAATTTGAATGATGAAAATACACTATATTGAAAAAAAATAATTTTTAAAAAATCTAATATTTAGTTAATTTTTTTTATATTTATCTATGTTTAATTGTTAATTTAAGTGTGTTAAATGAATATTTAAAAGAATAAATATACTTTAATTAAATTAACATTTGTCAATTACATTACAAAAAATGTTAACACATAGTTTAAAAAATTAAAATTAAAACTTAATTTATAATTATCACATCAATTCTTTTAAACATATTTTGATAACTATAAGTGTCACAAATTATATTATATTTCATTCAACTTTGTAAATAAGAGTTTATTTAAACTATACAATGCACATGTTTTTTTTTTGTCACATTGTTACTAGATATGTATATATAACATATCATTTTTCAATCAATGTGACACATGAGATTTTAACCTAATATTATAAATAAACATATTATGATTCTTGACATCTTAAATCCTTATCTTTTGGAAAGCATTCAATTCTAGTTAGGCTTAGTTGTTTTTAGATACAAACATTTGGTAAATCAAATACGTGCCCCATGAAGAATATTTGGTGTGCTTTAGGTATCTATTAATTGAGTTTTGTTACTATCATACACTAACATACGTGTAATTGACGATAAGGACTTAATACATGTTCCTTGTCTAAGCATCTTAAAAGCAATTGGAAACAAAAAATTATTCTCCCATGTTGTCCTCATATCTTATGCCGACATTGGATTTTTTATTGCCAGGAGATAAAGTTAATAGTTAATTACCGGTATTCCATTGATGGTCCCTCATTTTAAGAAATTATACATACGGTTCAAACCGTCTGAAGTGTACAAGGATCCAGCCGTTGATGGAGACGAGAGTTTTTTAACAATGGGCGCAATATAGGAATAGCAGAAAAACCAATACCCTGTGAGAAAACTCGAAGCCCGAAACTTTAGGGCCGAGTATTGGCCCGAATATTAGTGTATGGACTGGTTATGGGATCAAAAAAAATATTTTTTTCAGGTTTGGGTACGGGTATGGGATTAAGGAATACCCAGCCTGATACCCATCCCACTTACCCGAAGTAATACCCTTAATATTTTGTTAATATTTTTTAATTTTCTTTTGTAAAACATAAGTCTTTTCATGAAAGATATATTCAAATATAACTTTTATATTATTTTATATTTAAAAACAAGCATCAGCTTTATTATTGAAAAACTAATCTTGTTGTTTTGAATATGTAATTTCAGTTTAAATATTAAGTTAATAGTTTATGGTAGCATCTTTTGAGAGTTATGTGTCATGATATTTATATTATTTTGTTTATATTCTATGGTGTTGATATTATATGCATGATTCTAATTTATTTTTGTAATTAAACAATAACAATATATAAAATTAATACATACAAATGTACTCAGAAAATCACAAAACATTTTTTTAATAAACTAATGAGTATATATACCAGATACACGATGGATAATTACCCAATATGTACCCGATGGGTAATGGTTGTAGAAAAAAGTCGCCGACAGTGGGGAAAGAAATAAGGGGTGGGTGCATTTTTTTTTTGTATTTTTAATAATAGATGGTATTTTGGTAATTTTACGTTTTACTTAACAACAAAAACTAACGGTCATTTGTCCTAGGGACTACCAGTGTTGTCTTTTTACATACAGTTTGGACCACAGTTGTAATTTATCAAAATTAAGGACCACATATGCAAAATCGACATACCATAGGGACCAACCATATAATTAACTCTAAATTTTAAATTTACAATGAGCCTAAGTGATTAGTAAAAGGTGGGAAATAAAGAGAAAATAAGAAACGTATTACCTCAAAGCCCTGGATTTTATATTTGGATTTTCAAATCAACTCATATATAGTTTATAAACTGAAACTAAAATGCAGTAGAAATCATTGTCATTACAAACTTGTCTTTAAAAAAATCAAGAGTATTTCCAGGGCCGGCCCCGAGAATTAAATAAAATTCCGGGGCCCGGGACGAGAAAAAAAAGGCATGTCTTAAAAAAATTAACTTACTAATTTATATATAAAAAGTAATAATATGACTGTATTTGTTAAAAAAATTAACAAAATCAAATAATTGTAACATAATAATATATTTTAAATACCTAAGCAAACCGTTAGACTATCAAACCATTTTTTGAAGCAAAAGTCTCGATCATATATTCGGTATCCATATTTTCTAAGATGACGTTCTCAATATAAATCACTGCCAATCCGTTAAGGCGGTCTTATGACATTGACGATCGCAAATAAAACTTTAACAACTTTAACTTAGAAAAGCTTCTTTCTGTCAATGCCACAGTTATCGAATAGTCAACAAAACTATATATACAATTAATGCATTCTGAGAAACCCAAGCTGGTTCAACTTGTTTATAGCATCAAAAGGGTGATAATTTATAACACAAAAATGTCTCAAACAATTTAAATACCAAATAAAGTTCATCCGCATCAATATCTCATTGTTCCTCATACTTCAACGCATGCCTCGTTAGAGACTGCAACTGAGTTTGTGATCGGTGACTCGTGGTTGTGCAATTGAAGCAGTGGAGGCTGCAAGGGATCCATTTTGTTGAATTTGGAATTAAAGGTGGGGATGGAGGGGTGGAGTTGGACGTTGGTCCGATTGCTGGAGCATGTCTGGGAACTGAAAGAGTGGAAAGTAAAACCATTTTGAGGGATGTCAATAGAAACCTAATATATTTTTAAATATGTAAGGCTTTTTATAGGGGTAATCTATAACCAATTAAATTATTTTCATTATATCAGAATTTGTTGGGCTCTAGGTTTTATAAACTTTTTTTTTATATATAACTTTTTTTTAAAAATTTCGGGCCTCTAAAAACGGCGGGCCCGGGGATGTCGTCCATCTGGCCCTCCCCCATGGCCGGCCCTCTGAGTATTTCTAAACTAATACTCAAGAATAACTATGGCAGGAGTCCAACCAAAAAGGTATCATGATCTTCTTCCAATCATTATATGCTTTTTCTTTATATACATGTCAATGTATTACAAAAGCGAGCGTCGTTCTAGGTTTATTTCAAAAACTAGGTTTACATAAACATACTTTACCATTGCATGCAAATAATAACTATACATAAAGACAGGTAGTAACTATACACAAAGACAAACATAATATATGATTGTCTCCTTAATTTTAACTATTTTCATTGTCATGCTTCATTCATGTTTTGGGTTATGCTGTCTTTGTTGTTTTGGATTATGTTGTCTTTGATTTTAATGTACTTCAATTGTATTTTTATCTTTATTTTATTAATAGGTTGAGCTTGTACTAATACAAGCTCTTGTAGACTTCTCACAATAAGCATACACCACTATAGCTCTTAGACTGCCCCCAACACGCATGTTGGGGAGCTTGCATTTGATGACTTGGCACATGCATGTGTGGCAGACACATTGGAAGAGGAGACAAAAAACCAGATATGTATGTGGTTACGTGCTTTGAAATGCAAAAATAGGTGGGTCCAAGACATTAAACAATCAATATTTTTATAAAAATAGTTAAAAAGATGATAAAAAGAAATTGTTATGTGGAAGAGAGAGGATGTATGTGGAAAGGATGTGTTGGAGTTAAAAAGAGGAGAGATAATGCATGAGAAAAATATAAGTAAAAAACTGATGTGACAGTGATGACTAGGATATAGGTAATAAATGCATGCTTATACATTGCGGGTAGTCTTATTAATTAGTGAGGTTAGCATGCACATGCAATGCTTGTATGAGGAGTTATACACTAGGAAATACTCCAAAGTGAGCAACATAAGGCCAAGCTCCCATATAAAAGTAAAATTTCCTCGGTGGGGAGATACAATACCATGTTTTTGTATAAGTAACAAATATAGTCTCACATATACAAACAACAGTTTTCATATGTAATTTGTACTATTTTATGCTCATATTATCTTCTCTACTTTCATGTTTTATACTATATCATTCTTTAGCATTTGTTCTTTATTTTATTCATACTTGGCATTAGCTTCTAAAAGTTTAGTATAATCTGTCTAGAGGAAGATGATAAGGATATTTAAAACAAAAGTTCTAAAATAATAAAAAGAGTAGCATTGCACTTTTAATAGTTATAGTAGAATGAGTCTAGAGAGAGATTATCAAGATATTTAAGGATGGTGGTAACAAAAACACATTTTTTTCGCTTTATTCTAAGCATGAGAGGCTTTCGATATACAATCAAATAGAGCTTTAGAAGAACAGTCCAAATCCTTCGAAAAACAATGTTCATACTTATGTAAATCTCTCTTAATCACATGTTCAACATTATGTTCATACTTTTGAAAATCATCTTGAATCATGGATTCCCACATGGTATTTACGCTTATGTGATTCACCTCAACTCATTAAATCAAGATAGATGTCCTTACTCTCGTGGATCATCCTAGCAAATTCAAATCATTTATAAAATTTACATTCACACATGCAATTTCATTACAAGTTAACGATTTCATCCAATCATAAATTCCTTGCTCATGTCTCATTTGTTGTGCACACATACAATGTACATATGTGTGTACTTTTAAGAGGCAAAAGTAAAATTGGACTAATTTTAACGTTATTTTACTTATTTTGTGAAAATAACGTTAAAAGCATTGGGATTATCAACTTCAAACGATAACTTTGAGCCGAGGACTTCTTTGGAGCAGTCTCTCTATCCCAACTGGGATAGGGGTAAGGTTTGTGTCCATCCTTCACCCCAGACCTTACTAAATAGTGGAAATATAATAGGTAAGTTTGTTTGTTTGTTTGTTCGCACCCTTGTGGATCATTCCCAAGTAAAACCATATTTAAACAACATATCTGATTATTTGCAATTATTAGTATAAGTAAACAATACATTTTACTCACACAGCTGCAAATCCAATATCAAATATAATTATGCAATCAATTTCCCTATATAAAGTCATAAAGAAAGTTCACACCTCTATGAATCATTTTCAATCAAAAACAAATTTAGTATCCTTTGACTACATGCAGTACCAGTTTAAGTAAATGGGTCATACACTACTTAAGCACAATCCAACTATATTATCACATATGGAAATCAACTATCAATTTCTTAACATAAATAAGCTAACACTTATGACGACACTACATTCATATGTTAGGTAACTTATCTTGTTATTAAGGGTTGTTTATGATCACCAACTATTTTCCCTGTCTTTGGTTCCCACTTATACTTTCACTACAACCACATATTTCTACATGTACATCACTACATATATGATATATTCATGGTTTCAATTCGCTTATCAAATTTCAACCCATTTGAGCCGTTTTCACACACGTTACTTATATATTAAAAATGCATGGTCTAATGAATAGTTGTTATCTAATTACATTTAGTTCTTGAAAGATGAATTATTTGTCCAAGTTTCTACAACTCAATCTGTTTTTTCAAGAATTATACTACATATTTGCATTTTATCAAACATCTCATATTTTAAACTTACTACTACAAAATAAGCCTAATGCAACCTTTTTTTGACACAAAAGGTTGCAAATAGGTTGCATTAGGTGAAGTTACATTAGCCTAGTGCAACCTTTTTATTACGTAATGCAACTTTTTTTAAAAAGTTGCTTTTAAAAAAGTTGCATTAGGAAAAAGAAAGTTGCATTATGTAACAAAAAAGTTGCATTAGATCTAATGCAACTTCAGCTAATGCAGCCTTTTTTTTACTATAAAAGTTGCATTAGGGTGATTTTTGTAGTAGTTGTCATAATTTTATATTGCCCAAAGCCCATTCAATACTCATGGACTATCAAAATCTAATATTTTATTAGTTTAAAGTAAGATTTTTGCATATATGTTTTCCAAACACTCATTTATTCAACAATTTAATTAGCAAATCCATTCCACAAGTCATGGAATTTAACAATAACCATAAAAAAAAGAACCAAAAACCATATACATATTTGATACAATCTACATGCAACATGATAAATTTCAGATCGATTACAACATTAATCTACACATCTCATGATATTTATTACTAAATAACATCTATTATATTTTTCACCAAACTCACACATGCCTACTACATGTAACAAGAAAGATTGAGAAGAAAGCTTTGATATACTTGCATAATGATTAGCAATCACCAAGAATCGTGATTTGTGTTCCGGGCCTCGAATTTCAGATCAAGAACACTAAGAATTTTGTGGATTTTAGCATATTTAATTTTCTTTTTCCCTAATACACACTCGTATCCAACTTCCCAATTATGATCCTTATTTCATTTAATAACCCTTATTAATCTTTATTTAATAAGATTTAGATATTGGCAAATTCAGCCCCTCTAGTTTTATTTATCTCTTACTAGTTTTCATACCAAGTTAGTAACTAGTTACATTATATAACTAAATTATTTTAACCAATATCAAGACATAAATAAACACATTGTAATTTTAAAAAATTACTTTCATCATTCTTTTATTATACAATTACACAAAAAGAGTTGCTACACAATTTATCTTCCGATAAACAACTTAAATTGTCGAATAACTTGTGATTGTTGATATACAACAACTTCGATCCATTGATGACTACATTGCCAATATGTGATCGCTGATCTGGAGGACAATTTATTTTTGAGGATTTGTCAAAATCAAAGTGTCTATTCTAATGAGTAATGAAACATTTTTAACAATAAACATTACAAGATCTTCCACTCAATGAAATCAACAATATTCATATGTATCATTTACTCTTTATACCATCCTAATAGGGATGCATCATGGTCAGTCATGTTTGCATGATTAATGGTTGTAGTTTGCCGTTAATCCTTCATCCTAAAAGAAAGGGTGCTAAACGGTTTGACGGGTCAGCCCAACCTGAACCCGAAAATTTAACATTAACCTAAACCCGACCTAAACTCGAAAAAAGTTTCATGCATATGAACCCGACCAGCCGACCCCAACCCCAACCCAAATGTATACGGGTTGACATGAGCACAAGTTTGTACTGGAATTTTTTATTTTAGTTATTTTTTTAGATATAAAAGTTTTTGAAAATTTAATTTATAACTAAAATACTAATACACGGAAAAAAATTATGCTTATATTTTTAATATTAAATATACAATTAAATTAATATAAAACACAATAAAAAATAATCAAATACATATAAGTGAGTTAAATGGGTCAGCCCTGAACTTGGTCGGGTCGACCCTAACCTGGCCGGCTTGTCAGCTAAATGGGTTTACAGGTTCAACCCAAACCTTACTCTTAACCTATTCATATTAAACCTAAACCTGTTAATTTTCATGTTAGGTTCGCGTCAATTTTCGTGTTCTGTCAGAGATTCACACCCTTACCTAAAACATTTGGTTCTCCTTGCAACCTAATGGTACTCTAGCTGATTTACCTATGTATAAATGAGGGGGCTGTTAGGGAGACGCCAGGGTGGATCAATGGACACCATCCAATACGGCCCGTAAAGCCCTTTACGGGTCGTATTGAAAAGAATAATCTGACAAAAATCTGACACGTCAAATCATAGGGCTGACGTGTCACACCCCGAGCCGGCGGGGTAGGATCGGGTTTCCCCGTCGGGCGGAAGGTTCCCGGGGCGCGATATCGTGAGTGATAATCGTGATGATCAGATTGTTTACATTGCACATGATATAAATGAGAAATGCTAAATATAATAGAATTACAAAGTTAAATTACATCTTGTTTATAATTTAACAATGTAAATCTACCATCAACATCATAAATTTCTATCTTGTATTTACACAAGATATACAAAATAATCTGTATAATGATGTCTTCAAAATATGCAGGTCCAAAATACTAAGTCTTCTATAGGAAGTCCTAGTCCATAAGAAATGACTTCTTAATTGACCTGTTCGTCACCTGAGAAGTCATGCAAAAAGATCAAGTCAACACATGGTTGGTGAGTTCATATAGTTTAGTAGGTGAAAATGATTTGAAAATGTTCCTTTCGGTAAAGACCCTAACCTCATTAACACCACATGTAATATCCACATCGGTATGCTTATATATAAGGCATATGTAAAGGACAAGCCCTAGCCAACATCCCACCACATACTAATATGCATAAGACACTGCTGTTAATGATAATTAAGCATTTTTACCCTACAAACCTCTGATTTGAATTATGTTTTCCACAACTTGATTTACCTTTAGTCCTCTTGAGTTCCTCATAGATATATGATTTCCCAAAAGTCAGTGATAGGAATAAAGTGTTGATTATTTAATTAAATAATTAAATAAAACATTTAAATACAACTAAGACATGATGATTGGGCTTTATTTAACTCAATCAATTAGACTTTGTTGTTGGTGGTTCTCCAAGTTGTAACCTCTCACACGTGACCCATGTCAGGCATAACTCACAAGGAGTACACCTGAACTGAGCGGGATTTTAATGTTTTGCCCGTTACAGCCTGACCCAATGGTCTTCTGCATCTGAGTGGGACTTTAAGGATATCCTTTAATTCTTGATCTCTTGATTCTCTTGATTTGACTTTGATATTGATTTCAATTGATCGTTCATGTTATTGCCCGTATAGCCTGACTACAAGAGTCTTCTATACCTGAAAGGGACTTTATATGTGTGTTACACGTGGTCTTGATTCCCTGTACAACTGACATCCACCTTAACTTGAGTATTAATGATTTCATTAGATCGTAATGATTTCATTATTTCAATGATTCACACACATTTATGATTTCTGATTCCTTGAGCCTCTTGATCTTGATCTTTAGAATTCCCATGATTCGCAAGGATATTTGATTCTTGATTATGATTCTTTGTTCTTAAATTCCACACTGAATTAGATTTCCTTTGACTATGATCTTTTGATTTAGTTCATATGATTTCACTTTGAATTTAGATTTTTGAATTTGAATTGAATGGACTAGGGGTTTGTTTAGAGTTTAGAATTAAAGTATTTCTCATAAGAGTACTTTAATTAATTTGATAATTTGCTCTGTTTAATAATTTCCTAGACAGGAGTCTAGGAGTATCAACAAACATATATATGTAAAACATATAATAATAAAAGCATTTAAATAAACAGTTTAGATAAAACAGTTTACGCATGCTTCTCAGCCCCGCATTTTAAAACAAAAATGTTAGAAAAGGGGCAATGAACTCACCTGTGTTGCTCTGTATTGATTTACCACAAAATGCGCGCTCGTTTGTTGTAACCTATGTATCTTCAGTACCTGAGTTGTTTTAAGAGAATTCGCATACGATAAGTATTTATAATAGACGTCGTAACTAGGGTTTGGTCTCGGTGTGCAACTAAGTGTCCTATGATACTAATGTGTTTCTATAATTCTATCTAATCAGTCCAACATATTACCTGTAAATCTCCCGTATCCCAAGATTATTCATCAATAAACTCTAGATAAATAGGATTTATTTTAATTGCATTAAAGGTCTTTAATTAAATCGCGTTTGAATTAATTCATTCTAGGTTAATTATTTAGAAGACATTGTTTAATATAATTTAATAAAGTTTATGGATCATTTACTTTTATTAAAAATATAATTTAGTAAATAAAAGCGTAAAATTCAACTTGATGGGCTTTGGTTAAGCCCATTGGGCCAACCTTGACCTCTTATGTGTCATTGGTTTCCACATGATACTCGATCTAGATGATTTAAATTAACTCATCTAAGTTCATTACATAACCTTATAAATTTTCTTAAGGCCTGAGTGCTAATAATTAATTCACACCCAAGTCCTTAATTTGTCATTTGATGAACCCTAATATCCCTCCCATGCGCACACATGCAACCCCATGCATGTTCCTTGCATTCCCACGTTAAGTTTACAGCTCAAGTATTAATATTTGTATGTTTGTGATCATGTAACTCAAATTCATTCCCATGCACTCACACATCATGCACTCACCCACCCATGCATCTATGATCCCTTGGTCGTGGTCGGCATGCTCTAAACCAAGTCCTTAGCCGTAGGGGTTTCCGACCAAATCAAATGGGGCGAAGGCCATGGGCCGAATAGGGACTGTCGAATGGGTGTTATGTCGAATGAGATAGGCCAAAAGACTCATGTCGAATAGGGTGATGGTCGAATGGCTAACCGCCGAATGAGACTTTGGCGAATGAGATCCCGAGCGAATGGAACAAGGCGACTGAGTATTCGGCCAGTCGAATGAGTCTAGGCCGAAAGTGTTTGGGCGAATGAAGCTTCATACTCCACTAGAGTCATTCGGCGAATAGGGGAGGTCATTCGACCTGTGTAGCCATTCGGCGAGCTGGGTGAAGCTCATTCGGCCGGTCGAACCCAAGAACAAGCAGCCATGATTTTTGAGCTATGTGACTAGATGATGATTCAGAACTAGTTCCTACCCTTTTCTAGGATGTTTTTGTGAGAATCCTATGGTGAAAAGTGGTTAAATAACCGATTTCTATGTGGGTTCAAAAATAGGGTTTTCAGAACCCTAAAACCGTGACAAAATCGGATTTGTACCTCGAATCAGACGGAGAAAAGCTTAGATCGGTTGTACTTTCACGATCTACAAGTGATGGTGGTCGTTTAGACACCAAAAGGGTTCGATTTCGTGGAGAAATGAAGAAGAAATCGTAGAGAGAAGGTGGAGAGCTCTTAGAGAGAGAAAGTGACGAGTTCTTGGTGATGGTGGCTGGTTGGTGAGGTTGTTGAAACCATAAATATATGCCTCATTAAATGAGGTGGAAATACCCGGGTTTGTTCGGGTTCGTTCGGTTTCGCGTGGTTTCGCGTAGAATCGCCGGTTTCTCGTCGTTTTTCGTTACGAAACGACTCGGTCTTAAAATTAGAAGTTATAAAATCATTTTAGATTGTGATTCCTAATAAATTAACTAAATATCTTTTATTTATTTAAATTTTCAAAATATTTAATTAACGTTTAAATCGAATCGCGCGGTCATCGCGCGTATTTGTTCGAATCGTCACCCGATCAAATACGGCGATAGCTACACTTTTCAATATTGTTTTCTAATTATCGGATATCATTCAGAACGTTAAAATTTCAGGTTTATTCATACAGATCGTCACCTATACGAATAATCTGTCGGTTTAGCATTCACGTAACGATATCCGTGTTGTTTTGTTCTATAAATCCTCACATACGTTTATACATAATAGAATCCTAACACATAATCATATGATGGTTCTGTGTTGCCAGATAATTATCTGACTGATGAACCATTGTTCTGAACTTGTTTTTCTGAAATGATCCTGAACTTTGCTTTGATAACATATATAATGAAGGTGATATACAATTGATAACTGAAATATGTACCTAATTTACTGTTCATGTACTGTAGAGATCACTGTTCCGGTGACGGTTCCGGCACTGATGTTACATGACGCAGGGCTAACACGCGGTACATACGGCCCGTAAAGGGCAATACGGGTCGTATTGGACGCTAATAATTTGAACTTTTGAATGGACGTAATAGCTGTGTGCGGAAATGGCAATTGATTGCTTTATATGTTGCATCTGTACGCAAATTTTATGAAATGGGAGCTGTGGATTTCAGTTTACTTCGGTAAATATTTGCGTGTTTGTAATTTCGAAATCGTAAAGGTTTAACAATGTCGATGGGAGGCAACAACTTAGGTGATGAATATATGTGTGTCTATGAAACTGATCAGGTAATAAACTTATTCGTTTAACAGTTAGTTTATAAAATCTTATACATTTGTTCTTTTCAGGTGTTTGCCGGTGTTTATGAACTGGTTGATTGGGCGATTGCTAGAGGGCGTGAAAATGGTTATGTGCTAGTTAGACGACGAAGCAAAACCAATGCAACCGGTGTAGTCATAAAGGTGTGGCTTAAATGCGATCGCGGTGGCGTGTATCAGGGTGAACCAAAAGCTAGACATAATGGTTCGAAGAAGACTGGGTGTGAATTTGAGCTAATTTGTATATACGAGAGAAGTTGTGGTGGTTGGAAGTTGCGTGTGGTCAATAATGAACACAACCACCAAGGGGCTGAACAACTAGGCGGTCATCCATATGCGATGAGATTAAATGAAAGTGAAACCCGTCTAGTTGAGCAACTGTCAAACCAAAACATGTTGCCCCGTGATATACTTGCCGCTGTAAAGGATCAAAACCCCAATAATGTTTCCAACCTTAGATCTATTTACAATGCGCGACGGAAGTTACGTGCTGGAAAAAACATGGGGGAAACTCCAATTCAGGTCCTTTTTAGCACATTGCAAAGAAATAATTTTATTTACCAAATGCAAGACGATGCGTCGACAGATGTCGTGGAACAGATTTTTTTTATCCACCAGACATCTTATAATATTTGGCGCGCATTTCCTCATGTCTTGTTAATTGACACAACTTATAAAACGAACAAATACAACATGCCATTTGTTCAAATAGTTGGTGTCACGTCAACACACAAGACGTTTAGTGTTGCACATGCGTTTATAAGTAAGGAACGTGAAGAGAATTTTGTCTGGGTGTTACAAAACCTAAAAGATACACTTCAACAGTGTATGGAACCACACGTTATTGTAACCGATAGAGAATTGGCTCTTGTAAACGCATGCAGAAGAATATTTCCTAGTGCTGCCCAATTACTATACAGGTGGCACATTTTTGAAAACATATCCAAACACTGCAGGCCTAGTTTTTCGCAATCAGACTGGCAAAAGTTTGGATATATGTGGTCGGTTGTGATAGACTCTGCAACTCCCGATATCTACGAGTATAATTACAGCCGACTACATGAATGGTTATGGACATCTCATCAGAGTAATGTTCTATTTCTCATTTTTAATTGTTTTTGAGTTGTATGAAACGTAATAATACGTGTTTGTTGCAAAGGTACAAGGAAATGTTTGTGTCTGCGTGGATAGATAAAAACCGGAATTTTGGTCAACGAACCACCAACAGAGTTGAAAGTCAACATTCTCTATTAAAGAAAAGTCTCCATGCAACCAACAATACGTTAGACAACATTGTTGGGCATGTCATTCAAATTATGAAATCGCAAGCAGAAGCTATAAATGAAAGCTTTGAAAGAAGCAAAATATTTCGTATGGCACATCACAACGATGATCAATTTGAATTATTAAAAGGGAATGTATCTCATGTAGCTTTAGATCTGTTGGTTGGTGAAAATGCAAAAATTCAGATGTTGATAGCATCAAATTCATCTTGCGGTTGCCATCTCTTCACGAGCTGTGGATTGCCATGTGCTTGCCGTCTATTGAATAGTATGAATTCATTAAATTTAATTATATATTTACATATTATTTATGTATAATCATAATTATTATTTTTATTCTTTTAAAACAGATGCTAAAGTTATACTGGATGAGATAGACTTGTTTTGGCGTAAGCTTGATTTAAACCCGTCGTTAGTTAACGAGGACGAAGGTGTTGATATTGATGCGCAAATGGATCGGGTCATACAACATATAAAGCTTCAACCAAATCCAAGTGAAAAAGAGTATGATGTCAAAGGTTTTTAGTGCGGTTTTCCCATTTAAATCAATGAAAAAAGAACCCGTCGTGCAAACTAACACTCGTGGGCGACCAAGTTTAAAGACACAACAAAAACAAGAGCCTGCCAGACATAGTTCATTCACAAAGCCAAAGAAAAACAAGCAGGATGATTCAACGGTCACTCACGATAGTCAATTGCAGCGTGCTAATTCGTATTCTTCAACAACAAGAATGCACGATTTTTCCGGGTTTTCTCAACCACAAGCCGGGTTTTCTCAACCAACTGTTGGGTTATCGCAACCAACTGTTGGGTTATCGCAACCAGCATTTGACATCCCTGTTCATTTAACTGATAATAAACTTTACAATTTTAACCGGTTTAAGGATCACATTCCTGACATCTTCCACCCATACATATCAAGAATACAAGACGTTATTCCAGACGGAAACTGTGGCTTTCGATCTCTGGCTGTTGCTTTAGGACTTCCCGAAACAGAATGGTTAACTATTCGTCATGCACTCCTGACTGAGAGTATCCAAAATGCAAACGTGTACATTAACGTCCTCCTTGGTGTTTTTGACGAAATTCAAGAATCCTTGAAATGGTCAAAACCTGAATTTGCTCCAAGGCGTTATTGGATGCAAATGCCGGAGACCGGAGTTTTGATTGCTAATGCGTTTGGTGTGATTGTGGTTTTTATAAGCTTAGGTGCTTCTGTAACAATTTTCCCGTTATGGACGTCGCCTGAATTTCTCCTACCACATCGTGTTGTGTCATTCGTATTTGTTAATGACAACCACTTTGTAATCGTTGAACTTACTGGAGATTATCCAATGCCGACACCAACTTGGTATTGGTCAAGATTCAAAAGTCAAGACCCCGCAGCCTGAGAAATGTGGTATAAGCAGCGCCTTGATTCGTATACCAATTGGTTGGAAAGCCGTCGACAACCCCCGGGTTTTGTAGATTTAGACAAGTACGAATTGTAACTCGCAATTACAAAGACATTTGCACGAATATATGTATTTAATCATTTTGTTGTTCTTTATAATAATTATAATAAAAATAAAAATAATAATAATAATAATATTAATAATAAAAAAATAATAAAAATAATAATAATAAGTAATAATAATAATAAAAATAAAAATAATAATAAGTAATAATTTTTCTATTTTTTTCAATAACTTTACGACTCGTATTATGCTTTACGAGTCGTATAGCGTTTAACTATATATACAAACTGTCGCTCACAACTCGTATCTCACACACACACAACTCGTAAAGCCGGTTTTCGCAACCCTCTCGACGATCGCCACTCTCTCTACGCTTTCCACACTCGAATACACTCTTGAAGGACGGATTTGGACCCACCACAACTCGAAACCGTAAGTTTCTAAACTTTTTGAAGTTTTTTTCTTAGATTTCGTTCATAGTAACGAAGTTTTTTAGGTTTTGTAGTAATAGATAGTGATTTAAATGTAGGATTGGGTTTTGTTGCTTCAGATTTATTTTTTTTCAAAATAAATAGAATTATACGGCCCGTTAAGTGCTTTACGGCTCGTAAAGTTCTAACGGAGAAGATGAACAGACTTTGCCAGCAGTTGTTACTCGAAGAACTATACGGCCCGTTAAGGGCTTTACGGTTCGTATAGTTCTGCCCTTTTTTTTTTCCTGAAAAAATTGTTTATTATTATTATTATTATTATTATTATTGTTAATGATTAATATTATTATTATTATTATTATTATTATTATTATTATTATTATTATTATTATTATTATTATTATTATTATTATTGTTAATGATTAATATTATTATTATTATTATTATTGTTAATGATGATTATTATTATTATTATTATTATTATTATTATTATTATTATTATTATTATTATTATTGTTAATGATTATTATTGTTATTATTATTTGTCTAACTTTGCAGATTATGCCTCCGCGTAGACGACGTCGTGAGCCGTCGAGTTCTAGTGCATTCGAGGAGGACCCGGATTTGATACTGGATCCTCACATGTTGCTGCAGTTCCCACAGGGCACTGAGGCGCACACGCGCCTCAAACGCCTCCTTGGGATGGATATCGTCGAGCCGCGGACGATAGATTGGAGTATTTTAGCCACGCTTGGCGCGACTGAGAGCGCCACAGCGATTATCGGAGCGCCGGGTCTGTGGCGACGGATGATGGAGATGGGCGGCCTCCCGGCGTATCGAGAGATCGTTCTCGACTTCCTGTCCACATTCAAGTTCCATCCACCGCAAGCAGGTGGCGTGGAGGCTCTTCAGCAGCTACGTGCTGTCTTGTTCACTTTATGTGGACAGGATGTTGAGATGTCCCTCACTCAGTGGGGGATTGCTACGGGGTTTTATACACGGGATGAGGTTACTACACCTCTATTCCTAGATGCCTCATTAGAGGAGGACGAGGCCGTCCTCATAGACTGGTGGCCGGAGATTGGTGACGATCCTTTCGTTAACAAGGCTCGGGTCAGTAGCATTCGTGATCCGCTGCACCGATACCTACATCGGTGCATCGCCTGCACCATCACCGGCCGCCGATTGAGCCAGGAGTGGGTCACACAGAAGGACCTATTCTTCATGTATTGCCTTATCACTGGGCGCAGCTGCAACCTTGCATGGTTGTTAGCTGATTATTTTGCTAGCTTTATTAGCCGTAAGGCTACTGGAGCTATTATGTGTGGCTCTTTTATCACACGTATAGCTCGACGTATCGGTCGTTTTTCGGCCGATATTAGAGATAGCATGACCGTGACTTACGCCTCGACACTGCTGGGGCGTAACACGGTCATGCTAATGGGTATAGCGGCCGAGTTCCCCCGCGTGGATCTGCGATGGTCGCTGGATCGGCGCACAGAGTGGGTGCCGCCAGTCCCTGCTCCACAGCAGCAGCCGGGGGCACAGCCGCACGTACTGGAGCCCCCAGCAGACCAGGATCCAGCAGACCAGCCACCGCCACCGCCACCAGCACATCATGTCGTTGTTCGTCAGCCACGACTGCATCCGGCTGACGTGGCGATCTTACGCGACCTTCTCGGAAGCGTACGCGACCTTTCTGGACGCGTTGATCGCTTGGAGGGGATGATGCGGTGGATGACGGAGCGTATGGCTGCATCTGCTGGCATGGTTGCTCCCGTATTTCCAGGACCGGGACATCATCAGGATCCGCAGGATCCTGGTGGTCATGCTTAGTTATTTTTTTGTATTTTCTCTTTTCTCTTTTTGTATTTTGATGTATGGACATTACTTTACTATTCGGATGTATATATTTTTATTTTGTATGTATGTTGTGTATGGCGTGATTTTTTGGTTTTATCTTTTATTATATAATTAAAAAATGTGCGTGTTTGTGAAATGAAAAATAGATAATGAACAATTTTTCTTAAAACCGTGTTATTTACGTTCTGATGACTATTGTTTTAAAATCATTAAACACGATTACGTTAAAATAATTTACAAACAAAACATTTAAATTTATGAAAATCATAACTACCTATGTTAAAAAAAAATTGTTATTTAAATTTAAACATCACGAGTTAAGATATTTTTCAAACAAAACAAGTAGGCTAAATAATTAAATAATAACGTTAAAATACTTACTATTTTACAACAAAACAATTAAAAATGGTTACGTTTTTCTTTCGAACAATTAAACGATATTATAAGTTACTTAAACACGTACCTTACGTGTTGCGTTTACGAATACCGGATTTCAAAACAAAATACGATTAGACGCTATTATAAACATATATTATTTATAACTTAAAAATTAAACAACTAGACGATATGATATAACAATTAACGTTAAACGCGTACGTATACCGAAATTCAAACAAAGTACGATTTTATAACATATATATATATATAATAAATTATATATTATATATTTAATATATAACGTTAAAACCGTACGTATAGAGTTTAACTATAATTACATTAAAATATATCTTTTAACCATTTAAAACAGTTAGACAGTTACAATGTTACAAATAAGTTAAACACGTACGTATATCGGGCGGAAAAACAAAAGTTATAAATTTTCAGGTTTAAAAACGAGTCGTATAGGCCAATACTACTCGTATTCTGTCTTCAGCTGCCAGACATCTCATTGACATTTTCTGACACACTCTGACACCTTTACGGCCCGTAAAGGCCTTTACGGCTCGTATAGAGCCAGATAGGTGTTAACTGATCCGTAGGGGGTGTCCAAATAACGCGGGCCATAAATGATTGTAGCTCCTAGTATGTTTATTGTAATTCATTTGTAACACTTTTGCCATAATTTTACATAATATGAAAATTTTCTAAAAATTGAAAAAAATAAGAATTATTTTTAAATTTGTTGCCTTGAGGAAAAATAAAAGTTATGTAAAAATAAGTTTTTTTAAAAAACAATTTTTTTACAACAGGTTTTCGTGCAAAGTACATAACATTTCAGTTTTACAACGAGATTTTACCTAGTAAGCGAATAAGATAATAACAAAAAAAAATAAATCAATATATGTGTGGTTACGTGGAACAAGATCAACAAAAGAAAAAACAAAAATATAAATATCTATGTAAGTGTGCAAGTGAGGCGGCAAAGAAAAGAAAGAAAAAGGGGCGGTAGGGATTTCGATCAAGCAACGGAAAAAAAAATAGAGAATAAGAAAGAAGAAAAAGAGAAGAGAGAAAAGATCCAAACAACGATCCGTAACATCGAGCTTAGATCGCGAGTCTAGGTCGTGAACCACTCAAGGTAATCACGTTTTCTCAGTTTTTTTGAATCATCATAGTTATATCCTTAAAGGTTGGTGACGAACCAAGTTTTATGAAACGTGAAATGGTTGAGTTATGATTAGTTATAAGACCCAAAACTCTTTTTAGGTTGTTTCGAGATGTTTTAAACATTACTTGATGTCTAGGGTCACAATATGGTAAGAAACTCAATTTAAGGTTCATGAGAGTGGCTGAGAAAAATGATAAATTTGTTAAACAAATATAAATGGGTCAGATAATAATAATATGTGGAATATATATATATATATATATATATATATTGTGTGTGTGTATATGTATATATGTGTGTATATATATATATATATATTTATATATATTGACCTGTATAGAGTTTAACAGGAAACCAAGATTTCAATGAAGAAGATAATCGAATGAGATCATCTTCTAGTCGAGGTAAATAATATAACCCGACTATATTATATGAGAAACAATGTAAACATAATTCAATTTAGAATTCATGTGATAATATGATGGTGTTGATAATGATAGTTGATCGATATTGATGAAACAATATAGTAGAATATAGGTGGAGTGTAAATATGATGGTTGAAAAGTGGACAAATCCTTAACATGGTGGTAAACTGTAAGGTTATACCTTACTTATGGTGGTAAAAGGTAAGGTTATACCTTACATATGACGGTATATACTTAATTATGGTGATAAAATGTAAGGTTTCTACCTTACTTATGGTGGTAAAAATGTAAGGTTTATGCCTTACTTATGGTGATAAAATATACCTATATATTATCTTTATGGTGGCTATGTAAGGGATATTCTCCTTCATTATATTATGGATGGCGGATTCTGACATAATGTTAGTTTAAATAAAATTGTGGTGGATACAAAATTGAAATTTATGCGGTTGTTGATTATATATAAATATGGTGGCTCGTATTAATTACTTAGTGTTTTGCTAATTTAAATCGTTGGGTGTAATTTGTAGGTAAAACTCCAATGCAATAAGGAATGGAACAAGTCTCGGATCTGTTATCTAATGTTTCGCATGACCAGTGGTTAAATGGTTTTGATAAACAGTTATAACGAGTCGGAGTTTTCTATAGTATTATCAAATAGTATTAGTTACTACGACATAAATTAGTTATGGTGGTTGTTATTGTGTGAATTATTGGTTTTGAACGGGATTATTTTGTAAGAAAATCGATATTTTATAATGGGTCATGCCGAAATTTTAAAATACTGGGACCATAATTTCCGCACTTATTTTTTTATAAAACTTTATAAAAAAATTGGGTGTTACAGTCATTTTACAAAATACAAAATGAAATTAGCATGCGTAGCGTTCGATGTCATAGAAATGCGATACGTGAAATGTGGGGAGAGCCATACATGTCAATAAAAAATCACATTATTTTCTGACCATCACACTATAAATCACACTATTAGCACATCGACCGACCTTACAAACCATGATATTAGTGTTATAATCATGCCATTACACTAGCTGTAACCACATTTATAATTTGAGATTTCACAAAGTGGCTTTTTATAAAATTATATAGCAAACTGTACACAAATTAAATATAATAGAATGCTTGATTTTATTATGAAAAATTTTATAAAATAATATCGTATACAAAGCTATTTGTGTTAAAAAAATATAATTATTAACATTCGTAAGCTATTTACATATTAATTCCAGCAAGTAATTTAATTTTGTGTAGTGACTAGTGAGTCAGCGTGATATCTTCTTAGTCTGGATTTATTACTAACTAGGTTATTAACCTGTGTATTACACGGATTTAATATAAAATATTAAATAGTTAATAATGAAAATTTAGCATTATAAACGATATTTTGAAATAAAATGATTAGTTTACATATTAATAAATATTTTAAGTAATAAAAAAATAATTATAAAATTTAATCAATATACAAATGATACATGATCTTTTAATGTGTAATAATTAATGTCTTTGAAATAACTGACGTTACAAACTTCAGTTTATATTATATCACACACTGACTTTTATAAATCAATATATAAAATATGACTTTTGTAATTATTAAAGTTAAACGACCCAATTTAAAATTTTCGTCAAACATAACGAACCAAAAGTGTAAATTTCTCTTGCTTCAATTTTTAAATAAATTAAAAAACGTCATTTGTTTATAAATTAATATCTCATTTTTTAAAACGTCGGTTTATAGTATATTTTATTTTAAAAAAATCATTTTTAAGAAAACTTGTTTTTTACATAAATTTTGTTTTTTCAAAAAATAAAATATTTCTTATTTAAAAAATTGATTTTAGAAAATTTCGTATTTTATAAAAAAATTAACTTTGTTTTATAATAAAATGATAAATAGTATATTAGTTATTAGTATTATAATTATTTAATAAGAAAAAGAATTTGTTTAGTAAGAGAATAAATATAATTATTTAATAAGAGATGTAATTAAGTTGAATGATAATGTAATGACAAATTGCAATAGTGGTGCAAAAAGGTAACATGTGTTAATAGTGGTGTGAAAATGTGACATCTGACAAAATTGTTATTCTTTATATTATATAGTATAGATATAGATTATAACAAAAATTGAGTGATCAAAAAACCCAAAATCTGAAAAAAAAAATCTGAATCATCTTTGGAACCCAAAAAAACGATCCGAATTCTTGTTCGGGTAGATTCGAGGTTGTTCAGGTTATTCGGATGTAAAAATCAAATTTATTCTGGTTGTTAGGATAGATTCATATAAGATAAGCATATTTTTTATTCGGGCAGGTCAAGTTTTGAAAATGGCCTCAAAAATGTCAAATCTGAATAATCCGATCCGAATAAAAAGTTGTCTGACCCGATGAACACTCCTATTTTATATTATGAATAGTAAGTGATAGCTCTTTGTTGCATAATGTATTGTTTTCAAACTTGGCCTTGATTAGCTTGTTGGACTGGTATTCGGATACTCTAATTGTCCGATTATATGCTTTGAACCATTTTTGAAGAACTAGGTTGTTCGACCTGGAGCCGGTGTATTGACGGAGCTTGAAAAAAAGCTCGTATGGGGGGCGAAGGATTTTTAAGAAAAACGGAGAGGGCCGAGGGATTTTTAGGGAGAAAACGGTGGGGGCGAAGGATATTTAGGAAGAAAAAGAAGGGAATGGAGGGATTTTCTGACGAAATACTATTAAACCGACCCTTCTGACCTTAAAAACAGGAGGCCGGGCCCCTAAGATGGTCCGTCCTTGGGCCGGTAGCCAAACCACTAAACCAGACGATTCGACCAAGTTTTTATTTGATTTTTTTTTTCTAATTTTTCTACATTACATATATATATACACACATATATAATATTAATTAAGTCATCCGTTTTTTAAATCCGGTTTGACCGGTCACCAATAAATTGACAAGCTCAACGTCCGATCTGTTTTTTAAAAACATTGGCATAATGTACAATCAAATTGGTTGAATAATGTTTAAACAAGTTGAAGAGCTGGTGTAGCTGGTTAGCTTAATACAGATTCAACTCAAGTGAGATAATTTATCCTTGTTTTTTTCCTTATTTTTTTCAGTTTTTTTCCGGTTTTATTTCTTGACAGATCGATACTTCGTGTTTGTATTTGCATTTCTGCTAAAATTTTTTTTTGTAGCTTGATTCACCTCCAACACGAATCGGCGTTGACAATCAATCACAAGCATGCAACAATGCTAAACACCGCAATGTGCGTCAGTGACGGAGCTTGACTATATTGGAAGGGGAGCGAAAACTTACGTCTTATGTGATCAAAAATTTTTTTTGCAATCGGCCGGTATGTCTCAGTTAGTTGGGTTAACTGTTTGGATCACTAATTCAGATCAAATCGGGTCAAACAAATAAAAATAAAAATGTCTAATAATTATTATTATGCGTAAAAAACTAAAAGAGTGAGTACCTTAAGAAGAATTACAATTACGCTTAACGACCTTTGAGATTTTTGAATTCAATCGTAAACGGTTTTTCAATACTCCTTAAGATGGATTTGGTAAGGTTCTAAATCCAAATATGCTTGTCTTACTTGTTTCCCTAAATTAACCGGATGATCCCACATTTGTATACATTTAGCCGGATCCCTTTCTAGATGGTTAAGATCCATTTCATTATTATTTGATAGTTGGGATGTAGAAATATCATGATCTTGGAGATTTTTCATGTTTTTCGGACTCACTAGTTGAAGATTTTTTTACAGTTATCTTGATTTGTAGCATCCCTTCTTCTTCAATAGCTTTTCTTTTGAAAAACGAGTCAATTGTTTTCACCATTCCCATTATATATTGATTCAAACGAAAACCTTAATGTCTAAAGAAACAAAATAATACCAGTTCACATACCAATTGTAAATCATAACAAATAAATACAATATGGGCATCAAACATAAAAATTAAATAAAAGAGCATAATTGTCTATACTCCCTAGTTCTTCATATGATGTGATTTTCATCATAATCGACAAAAACATAAGCAATCAAGAAATATTAGATATAACAATATACTATATTATCATAGCTCATGACGCACGACGGTTCGACGGTTTGTTGGTCGAAGCTCGGTAGTCGGAAGGGGAGGAGGCCCCCAGTGGTGGTCGTTGAGGTCCCAATGAGGATCGGCCGCCATCTCATCGAGGAGGGTTGCTTGGTTGGAACTCGAATGGGTTGGCAGCCGACTTAAAGTTTTGGAGTTGGAGGCTTGGATTTGGAGTGGTGCAGTGGAGATGACACACAAAAAGGATGAAATTTCAAGTTTTAGGAGATTAAAGCTGGAATAACATTTTAGGAATTAGGGAAAATAAGGGGAAAAAAAGTAATTTATGAGAAATGGGGTAAAAAATATGAGAGGAAAAGAAAATGAAATAAAAAATGAGAGAGGATGAGTATTTTTTAAAATGTGATTGGTTTAAACAAAATTTTGAGTGAAGACGAAACCGATATTTAAAAAAAAAAATTACCTTACGGTCCAAAAATTAACATTACTAACGAAAAAAAGAGGTAGGACCCCCCCCCCCCCCCCGATTCATCATCCTTGATATGCGCCACAACCCTAACTAATTTCTTACACTTCTCACGATTTATTTACTTATACCATGGGGTATGTCCCATGGTTAGAACCACTCCACCTAGGCGCCATGTAGGCATTCTCAAAAACCACCCACTCAATCACTTGTGGTGGAACGCCCAAGTCACCCACCCCAAACGGTCTTCGAAATAAATGCTCAAACTGTCAAGAGAAGCGTGGCTGTGGCCACGCCGAAGCCATTCACGCCCCAAGGAGCCGGCGTTCCCCGCCCACCCCAGCCCCGCCCAAGCCCCGTTCACTTGGCACACCGCACTGTCTTATCTTGTTAATCATATCTTGTGTGTATAACAAAACTTTTTTTGGTTCAAAATCACCAAACTAAATTTAGTTTTATAAGTATTATATAACTTTTTATAAACAAAATAAATTTTGAGTAAAATGTCATTTTCGTCCATGTGGTTTGGTCACTTTTGTCATTTTAGTCAAATAGTTTTAATTTCGTTATTTTTGTTTTTAAGGTTTCATTTTATAGCCATTTTTGTCATTATGTTTTCTATTTTATTGTCATTTTAATCCAATTAAATTTAAACTTTTATACTAAAATGACAAAAGTGATCAAACCACGGTGATAAAAATGACATTAAAATGGAAACCATAAGTATAAAAATAGCGTAATTTAAGCTAATGGATCAAAAGTTTCTAAACCAAATAGAATAAAATGACATTTTGCTCATAAATATTTGATTAGAATAATCTTATCTCTATGAACAATGGATTTGGGTTAAGATCCAAATTGCAATAGCTAATTAAAGAAGAAAAAGGTATCATTATTTTACCAATGACGTCTTGTCATATTAATAAAATGGATAATAAAATGGAGGTATTGTCACACCCCGAGCCGGCGGGGTAGGATCGAAGTCCCCGTCGGGCGGAAGGTTCTCGAAGCGCGATATCGTGAATGATAATCGTGATGATCAGATTGTTTACATAGCATCAATGTTAAGAATAATTAAGCACAATAACATATAACCTATGATTACAAAGTTAAATTAAAAATGTCAATGTTTAGTAATTTAACTAAGTAAACCTATTCAAAAGAATCAAATATATCTATCTTGCATTTGTACAAGATAGCAAAAAGAGATTCGTATCGATCTCAAAAGATGTGCTTCTTCAAAAGTCAACTAGGATCTATGTCTGGATATCCTAGTATGCAATCCTGAATCTTAGCTTAATCATGTGCGTCACCTGAGAAAGCATGTAATAAAACAAAGTCAACACAATGGTTGGTGAGTTCATGTAGTTTTTGAGTAAAAATAGTTTGTAAAATCATTTGAATGACAACCTTAACCTCACCATTATCCACCTATATCATCTTATTCAGTATGCTTATATATAGGGCATATGTAGGGGACAAGCCCCAGCCACCGTCCCACCACATACTGAACAACATGATATATTGTTCCTGATGATAATTAAACGTCTCATCCTACCCGTATGATTCCCACAATGTTTGATTCCCAATGTTTGATTCCAAATGTTTGATTCTTTGAATTAGATTACCCTGTAATTGTTTACCTTGATTCCCTGAATGACAACCTTAACCTCACTAACAACCACCTATGCTATTCAACCAAGTATGCTTATATATAGGGCATATGTAGGGGACAAGCCCCAGCCACCGTCCCACCACATTCCGGGCTGCTTAACATATTGTTGTTAACGATAATTAAGCATTTCATCCCCACTACTCTGATCTCAAGACATATGATTTTTAATGTTTGTTTCCCTGCCAATGTTTACTTTGTTTCCCGGCCAATGTTTACTTTGTTTCCCCCGAAATGACAACCTTAACCTCACTAACAACCACCTATGCTATCCAACCAAGTATGCTTATATATAGGGCATATGTAGAGGACAAGCCCCAGCCACCGTCCCACCACATACCGGGCTGCTTAACATATTGTTGTTAATGATAATTAAGCATTTCATTCCATACTATTGATTCCACGACAAATAAATATCAAGTTTAATAGGCACCATTATGGACAGCTAAATACCCTAAGGAGTTCAGCATCCATCCATAATGATCCTATTTATGACTCGTGACATGTTTTGATAGAGAAACCTTCAAGTTAACACAAAGTCAACTAGAAGAACTCAATCAGTCTAGTCACTTGTCATCACCATGGATGAATCAAGAAGAACACTGAATGACTAGTTGGGGTTGACACACTGGTCAACACGCGGCGGGCAATCAGTCTGTCTTACATGACTCTGACAAAGAAGAACACTGATGACTAGTAGGGGTTGACACATAGGTCAACACGCGGCGGCCAACAGTCTGTCTTACAATGTCCAAAAGTTTATGCATACAAGTCTAAAGCATTCACATAGTTTCACTGATGACTAGTAGGGGTTGACACATAGGTCAACACGAGACGGTCAATCAGACTTTTGTTTAATCATCCAATGTTTCAAGCATTCAAGTGTTCAAGCATCCCAATGTATCAAGAATTCCAAGTGTTCTTGTATTCCAAGTACATCACGCATTCAAGTATTCAAGTATCCCAAATGTATCAAGCATTCACGTGTTTCAAGTATTCTAAGTATAACAAGTATTCACGTGTTTTCCAAGTATTTCAAGTGTATTAAGCATCCAAGTGTTTCAAGCATCTCACGTATATGAGTATTTCTAAGCATATATGTTTCAAGTTAAGTTTAATCAAATCGTTGTAAGTGTAAAGTAATTTAATACTTTACTAAAGGTATAGAACATTCATTTTCTGAACTAATTGTATAAAACATTAGTGTTTAATTTAAGTATTTTCAAAGCCTTAAGATGTTGTATATAGTTAAACATAGAGTTTATAAGTTAAACCTCAATTGTATAGTTTAAGCACATAGCTTATAGCATAAGTATTTAGCTCAAAGTTTAAGTTTTAAGTTTATAGCATAAGCGTTTAACATAAGGTTTAGGCTTCAAATCTATATTGTAAGCCTCAAGTATATAATTTAAACTTCTTGTTTATAGTATAAGTATCAAGTTTAAAGCTTCTCAAAGTATACTAGTTTCCATTTTGATCACCAAGTGTTTGTATAATGTAATTATGTATAAGATAAATAGCATTAGCTATTTACACTATAGCCTTAGCCTTTGGTTTCCCACCCAAGCACTTCAAATTCAAGCATTAGTATACGCTTTGTAAATATGTGCAAAAGCATTTAATAAACGTTTCAATAATTGTTTAACATGCTTCTCAGTCCCGAAGTAAAACAAAAGGTTTGAAAAGGGACAAATGAACTCACCTGTGTTTGAAGCGGTTGACTAAGTTCTAAACAAGAATGCGCGCTCTCGTTGTGGGGTTTGTTGTTGTTTTCACGATTATGTATTGATTTCATATAGTTTGTAACTTATAAGTATACATTAAAACCGATATGTACGCGTGTAAGTGTTAGCCCTAAAGTAGGCTAACACCTATGAGTCTCGTTCTTTATCCGGCTTCGTTTGCTAGTTAAAGCATGTGCTCCCACTTAACCACTTAGGTTGTTATTAGGTCATGCCCTTATGTTGTATGTTTAGTCTCTAAATCACTTTTGATACTCAAACTGTCCTTGTGTGCTAATTGTTTTGTTATAAGGCTTAGCATGTAAACCCAAGACTAGCTTAGATTTATGGTTTAAACTCCACATGTTAGTTTTGTTATGATGAAAGATGTTGTTGCATGGAAATAATTTAATTAAATCATAATCCTTGTATGCTTACTATTTTAAGTTTATAAATTCCTTAAATTGGAATTCACTACTTTTTGTGTTAATAGTGACCCATCTTAGTCATTCATGCGTTCGTTTATTAAATATTAACGTTATTCTTTAACCTCGTGATTAAGTGGGCCGAGTAACATGCATTGGGCCGGTTGATAGCTTTGGACCAATGATCAGAAGTTTGGGCCCATGAATTGGGCCTTAGGCCGAATGATAATTAGTCGGAATATATGGGCCTAACCATTTCGACTTGGGCCCCTCACTTGGACCGAATTTCACTATGATGGGCCGATTGGAATAGGGCTAATGGGCCAACTTATTGGGCCGAATCAAGGCTATGTGTGGCCGAGTAAATACGACATGGGCCAAATTGTTGGACCAAACCAACACCATGGGCCGCATGGCTCCCTATGGGCCGGGCACATTTGTTGGGCTAAAAGCCTTCTAGCCGAATAGGAGGTGAGCTATACAATTGAATCTGGGCCAAAGTTTGAGTCGGATCTCCCTTGGGCCGCATGGGCTGAAAACTAAATCAACTAGTTGGCCGGACGTGAGCCATTTCCCCTTCTGTTGGGACGACCTCGTGTGACCAGCGAACCTCCCATGGGTCTACGAACCTTTGGTGATAAGGTTCGGCCATGTGATAGGTTCGCCTCTCCCCTCTTGGTTCGTGAAGGCTCGTGAGTTAGGAGGGTTCGGCTGATCAGGATAAGGCTCGGCTGGAATCCAAGGGTTCGACTAAGGTTCGGTCAATGGGGTTAGCTTGCACAGGTTCGTTCCTAGGGTAAGGTTCGGCTCTGGGTTCGTCTGGTGTGTGGGTGCAACAAGGTTCGGCCAAGAACCTTGGGTTCGGGAGTCCCAGGTTCGCCATCCATGAAGTTTCAGCCGGTCAAGGGTTCGGCCAGCTTCATTCTCACGAACCTGTTAGCATCTTCTTCGATCCCAAACTGTAACCACATCTCCATGGCTTTACCCTTCCTATCCTGGTTCGTTCTAACTAAGTCGAGGTTGACTGAAAGGCTTGGGTCTAGGTTCGAGCCGGTTAGAGGCGGGATTAAACAAAATAGTAAAGAAACCCTAATTTTCGTGAGATTCAAGGCTTCATACCTCAAATTCAGCTGGGTAAAACTTCCGATCAGTTGTACTTCTGTGTAGAGGATGATGAGAGCTTCGTGTGGACACCAAGAACGCCCAAATCCGTTGAGAAACGAGTGAGTTATCGCGATTAGAAGGATGATTATTCTAGAGAGAGAAAGTTGCGGGAATTGGTGTTAGAGAGAGAAAGGGTTTGCCAAGAATGAGGTTGAAAGCCTCATTTGAGGTTTATATACCCCGGGGGTGTTCGGGTTCGTTTCGATTGCTCGGTTCTCGTTTTCGTCGCGTTTCCGGATCGTAACGCGCGTAATTACATAATTTTAAGTAAAAGACTTATTTTGAAATGTTTGGAAGTTATTTATTTCTAATACTGTGTTTAAATATTATTTTCTTGAATTATCGGTCGTAAATTATTATTTTTACGCGTTTCATTAATTATTCGCGTATTTTGCTTTACGTACCATAATTTAAAATGGTTTCGTTTAATATTTTTTCTGATGAGTTTCAAAATTGTAAAACAATAAATATTATATTTCCTTAAATTTATTATCGTTCGAATCGTCGTTCGTTTCGTTTCGTCAGAAAACGTCACTTACGCGCGTTTTCGTACAGAGCGCTAACTGTACGAACACGATCGTACATTTAACTTTCTGATTTTTGTTTTCTATTTTTCAGTCATCATTTTAGATCGTTAAACCACAAGATTTATTCGTACAGATCGTCACCTATACGAATAGCTCGTCGGTTTAACATTCTGTAACAACAACTGTTTAAGTTTTGTTCTGATTTTCCTCACATACGTTTGAACCTAATAACACAAAATGAAACATGTTTGCATCTGTTCATGATTGTCTGATGTGTTTCTAACTGTTTAACCATACGGATTAAATCAGGATTTCAGAAACATCGTGTAATAGTTTATGTTTAGCATCGAATGTTAATAGCTTTTAAGTATTTCTCCTAGTTTGTACCTGAGTTACTGTACAAGTTACTGTACAGTTTACTGTTCCGGTGACGATTACAACACAGATGTTACAGGTATGAGACTAGGTCTTGTGTTTAATCCTTGATCTCACCCGGTTTTACCGGCCTTTCAACGTCGTACGTCTTTGGCTGAATACTTGGGTCGGGTTTTCTCTTGGAATTGGTGGCTGGTGGGCTAGAGGCTCCATAGGGATGTTCAAAAAAATTCAAATCTGAAATATCCGAAATCGGAAAATCCGAATCCGAAATATCCGAAAATTGGATATCCGGAAGTTCGGATATCAGAAAGTACGGATATCCGAAAATTTGGATTCGGATTCGGATTCGGATACCTATTTTGAAAATTTTCGGATACTCGGATACTTTTTTCGGATATCCGGATATCCAGACATCCGATATATATATATATATAGGGAGAGGTTCAAATGTTAACCCTCCCTTATAGCGTTAACCGCTTAACCCTAGCGTTTTTTGCCCGAATCTTAGTTTTTTTTCATGGTTTTTATTATACATAAATAGGGGGAGGTTTCTTTTTTGTGTTTTTGATAATTCATCACCGTTTGGAAGTTATAGTAAGTGTAAGTTACTTACACTTACTTACAATCCTATCAGATTTAACTTTTAAGTAAATGTAAGTAAGTGTAAGTAACTTACACTTATTATAACTTACAAACGGTGATAAATTAGCAAAAACACAAAAAAGAAACTCCCCTTATTTATGTATAATAAAAACCATGAAAAAAAACTAAGATTCGGCCAAAAAACGCTAGGGTTAAACGGTTAACGCTATAAGGGAGGGTTAACAATGGCACATTCCCCTATATATATATATTCTGATTTCGGATATCTGAAACATCAGATATCCAAAGATGAACACCCCTAGAGCTTCACCCGTCTGAATTGTGATCAACTCGGGCATCTTTTAACCATTGGAATCGCGTACAAAGTATTCAGCAGTGAATTAGTTTGCGTTCAAAAAAAATGGAAAGAAAAAGGCATGCACCTTTCAAGGAATATTACGTCAATCCCCATACTTAATATTCTCTTAAATCTAGAAGCCTTTTAACATGAGAATCAAATTCAATTCGCATAAATTTGGTACAACATGTGTAATTAATTATTAATATAATATTAGACATTTATGATGTACTTTTCCCATCACACCGTCGTAACGATGCCCTCTTCTCAATTATTTTGTCCGCTTAGTTGAAGGAAATATATGATCGGTGGTTTGGAGGAGGGGCAAACCCGACATGCGTCCTATGCCCATTTATTTTAACACAAAATTTTTGTTAAATATGCATTTGCTAAGATTTATTTAAATAAGAACTAACAAGTTATTGAGAATTTATAAGAAATATTTATAAAAACATAGTCACAGAATTTATAAGAAATATTTATAGACACAGTCAAGTGGCATAAAAAAAATTCTTTTAAAATATAGAAAGTTACTAATTTCATGCATTTTAAACCATGAATGTTCATCGATTTGGCTAACGGTTTATTAAGTTCGGTTTAATTTGTTTTCAATTTTTTTCTCTATTCGAAAACCGAACCAAATTCGTGAAGCGGTTCGGTTTTGGCTAAAACTGAATAAATGATCCGAATAAACTGACTTCAATCGAATAAACCAATTAAAAACCGAATAAACAAGTAAGAAATCGAATAAATCGATCCGAATAAACCTAATTCAATCTTATACAATATTAATAAAATAATAAATTTAAATATGAATTCGGTTTAATTGGTTAACCGAATATTCCGAATTTTAAAAATGGAACCGATAACTGAAACAAAAGCCAAAATTCGGAATTCGCTTACCATTAGGAACCGAACCAAAAACCATATTCGGAATTCGGATACACTTAGGTGGTGTTTGTTTTTCATAGGCAAAACGTCTATAATATGCGGATCACATCTGCAGACCTTTTCTGCAGAAGAGTTGGTCAAAACCTCTTCAGTATGTTAAAAGAATATTGTTTGTTTTTTAATGTCTGCAAATGAATCAACCAATTCTCACAATCAAACTGATTTTAAAAGATAGAAACAAACACATGTGAATTCATTTATTCATTTACAGATAGAAACAAACACATGAAAATCCATTGTTCAAATTCAATACAAAATTGGACAAAACCCATCGTGCCGGTGGAGGAGGGTGGCGGAGGTCGCGGCTGTAAAGGAGGGAGGAGATTGCGGCAGCGGAGGAGGGAGGGAGGAGGTCGCGGCAGCAGACGAGGGAGGCGGAGGTCGCGACTGTGGAAGAGGGCGGCGGTGGTCGCGGCTGTGAAGGAGGTCGGTGGTGGGCAAGCATGTGGAGGTGGCCGGCTGAGAACTGGAAACGAAGGAGAAAGGAGCGAAAAAGAAGAGGCCAACTGATATTCACACGGGAAGAGCCAAGAAGAGATAGGAAGAGGTTAATTCATGTCTGTACCAAAAAGAGGTCGGACAAACTTTTTTTAATGAAACGTCTTCTGAAAAACAAACAATTTGTATAAGCCAAACTCTGCCCTTTTGTCTGCGCCGCGCAGACAAAAGAGGCTAGAAAGACTTTTTAACAAAAAACAAACACTACCTTAGTAGCCAAACCGAAAACCGAATTCAGAATTTGGTTTGGTTTTTTCAGTTACGAATACAGTTCTGTATTTTGTTTTAAATGGTTTTTGGTTTTTATGAAAAACCCTACTTTAATATTTGAATTCATTAGGGTCTTTTTTTTCGGTTCATTCTGGACACCTCAATTCTTAATATCGCCTCTGAATATATGAATATTAAGCGAGATGTACTTTACCTGATACTATACTGCCTTTCACCTTTGTGGAATTAGAATTCTTTTTTCTATGTCAAAGGATCCGAATATTTTACACACTCGATCTTATTATTGATTAATGTTGATGTTAGATCTCCTAATACACGAGACTATTCTCTTAAATCTTAGAATTTTTGCCTCCCTGATAATTACTAATTTACTGAGATCTTCAAATTTGTTTTCTTAATTAATTTGGTTATTATATATGATTCATTTTCGTATTATTATTTTAATTATAGTTCCATTTTTAAGTTTCTTTCCTACATGTAACCATATAATTACGTATGAGGACAATTAGCTACTTTACTTATTCTAAATTGACCGGCATGACAGGAACTTAATCCTTTAAAATTAGTCATTTAAAAGGGTGGAAAAATTAAAGACGCAAATATTATTAATTTTTTTTCTATAAGTAACATAATTATAAACATCATCATGATGTTAAAAATTAATTTTTATGTTTGAAGTGTACGAAACTACATGATTTTTATCACATAAGTGTTAATCATTCTTGCGTGATAAAATCACGCAAACACGCACTTAGCGTACTTACTCTATCTGCATAATAAATAAAGATTTAATTGCATAAATGGTCACTAGGATTGAAAAATTACAAATTTAGTTTAAACATTTTGTGATAAACTATTTCAACGCTTTTAGCTTTTTTATAATGTTTTCATATACTGATAAGAGTAAATTACAGTTTGTGCCTATGTGGTTATAGTGTTTTGACTATTTCAACCTAAAATATAATCTTATATCAATGCAGCCCCTATAGTTTAAAAAACTTATGGTTTTGGACCCCAAACTCAACTATTCTAATGGTTTTGGCCACAAAGCCCACGTACAAACCTTACTATGATTGAGGGCCGAAACCATTAGTTGTTTAAAACACAAGGGTTGAAGCGTTATTTGTTTAATCCACGCTGGCTACATTGATAAAAGATTCAATTTTTGGTTGAAATATTTAAAATACTAAAACCATAAGGAATACATTGATAGAAGATTATATTTTTGACAGGAGCCGAACCGTAATTTACTTTAATGATAATTTTAATTTGTAAATTTATTTTTTGCTTTGTATATGCATTTGATTGAAATTATTGATTTTTGTTAACTTGTTAAGAGTGATATTTATATAGACTTTTTGAATTTTTATTAAATTTTATTTTAAAACCGAATCAAACTAAGCCGCTCAGTTTGTAATCACATCGAGCACGATCGAGCACAATATTTGTCTCAATTTTGTAAATCCCAACCAAACCAAACTGCTCGGTTTAAAAACGAGCCAAACTTGAGTAAAACCTCGTTCGGTTAGGTTTTGTTCGTCTCATGAACAAACATAATTAATTATCATCGCCAACTTAATCAAAGTTACCATTTATCTCAAATATTATTTACATTACTAAAATTTAATCGAATGCTTTCCCTCTTAATAATTGATTATTATTAGTTATTATACATTGTTGCTATTATTATAAAGAGGTAAATTCATATAAGAATTTTCGTATATTTAGAAAAATAAAAATACACGAAAAGTGTTTTATTCTTTAATCATTGACCGAAAGTGGTAAGTTATAAAAAAAACAAGATCACGATCTATGAAGTGAAGAAGATATCACATGATAGGTTTCAACAAACCTTCAAATATTATTCAAAGATTAAAAGGTTATTTCTGAAATATATTATTACTAGGTTAGTACCCCGTGTATTACACGAGTTGAATAAAAATTATAATAAATAGTTATCAGCTAAAATTTAAACAGTATAAGATTATAATTAAATACGCACGCGATTAAAATTTTAGATATTTAATACTTCAAGTAATTAAATAATTATATAATTTATTTAAATACTAAGTTTTTCAAATTTTGTTTATTTAAACATTTCATTACAAAAAATTGTTTTTGAAATTTTATATGTTATAATAATTTGATTTTTTTAAAATATTTTTTAATATTAATATGTTTTTAATGTATTAATTTTTTTTTAATTTTAAAAAATATAAAAAGTATATTTAATATTTAATATCATTATTTAATATGAAATTTATTTAATATGAGATAGATGCGGTAAATTAAAGTTAATGTGGTATAGGAACACGACATTAAAGTTTACTGATTTTTATTTATAACATGTAGTTGTCAAAAAATATAAGCTAGCAAATAAACTATTTTTATTTAAAATAGAATCTTATTAACTAAAGACAGATTTACCATATATGGCTATAATAGTTTTTTATTTATTTTTATTTTTTTAATTGCATGTCTTAGTTCAATACTCGTTCGGCAACAAGGACGACGCTTTTATAGGGCTGGCGCCCCCTCTTTTTCCATCTATAGTTTTAATTTTCCGGCCAAAAGACTGTTTTTTTTGTTAAAAATATTGGTCTGTCTCCCTTGCTTCAAAAAATTAACATGTGTTATGAGTTACGTAAATTTTCCTTCCCTTTCAAAACATTCAAGCTCCTGTTCGACAACATGGTTAAAATAGTTAATTAATATTTTTTTCTACTTGCAATCTTTGAAATCAAACTCTCTACGCAAATACTGGCAGGTCCAGTGCTTTTGTTATTTATTCGTCTCCAAATATTCCTAACTTATATATGGAGTGGACATAAATTATGTGCACATCGGCATCTATCCAATCAATCAATGTATTATTTCACAATAGAATTTATTCTCACTTCATTATTCCATCTATACTTCATTATCCACCATTGTGTGGTGTCTTCAAGTGCTTATCTTGAAAGCTTTTAACATTGTTTCTTTGGTTTTCTTACAAGTATGATCTAATAATGAATACAACCATTAGTTACTATGTTAGTCAACCGACTTTTAACGTAATAACTGACACATGTCTTTCAATAGGCAATATTTAATCTTTTAACGATAAGTGTTTCACTTGACCTCCGATGTAACGTTCTGTAATTAAAACTATAAAAGTTGTGTTGTCTTCAAAGATAATAATAATCCTTTTTTTAATTTGTGTTAGTTGTATACTTCATCTAGGTTTAAATCACAGTTAAGTATGGTTTCAATGGTCGGTAAGAGCAGAATGAATGTTCAGCAATCAAACAACCATATGACAAATATTGTTCATATTATAATATGTTAACATCTTTTTGATGTAATTTGATTGGTAGACACAATTACATATAACCAAACTACATGGAGATGGATAATTAGGCTGTGCTAATGACTTTTGAGATTTTTATAAATGTTCTCTCAATGATTTTAAATCAAAACATAAATTGTGATCATAATAACTTTAAAAGTAGTGTTTGGTATGCATTAATGAAAGATGTAATGCAGTTACTTATTATGTTGGAATGAAAGAAAACATGTTTAGTAACCACATAAGAATAGAATTAACTATTACATAAGTAATGTTATTCCTTCTTTTCTAATGATTTTAATTCCTTGGGAGAAGATATTTTTTCCATTCATTCAGGGAATGGGATGATTTAACTCCTTCAACAACCTAACTCATGACCCCAAACTATGACCCGACCCATGACCTGAACCACTATCCAACCCATCACATGAACCATGCTTTGACCCATAACCGGACTCATGACCCAAACCATGACACACAATTTGAATTATGCCCTGAATCATGACATAACCCATGACTCGATTTGACCATCAACCCAAACCAGGACCCGACCCATAACTGACCTGCTCATTAATTATATTTTATTCATTTGTCTTTTCGTGTCTACCATCAAGTAATGATTTATTTCCTTATAACATGGTAACCAAACATGACAATAGAATAGTATAATTCATTTCATTCCATTATCCATTTCATTCCATCATTCATGTCTTTCTTTCTTCCATTTAATTACCTTATATCACTACTAGAAAACACGCTTTTTTCCGACAACGATTTTGGTCGGAAATTTGTCTGAAATCTATTTTTTCGACGAAATTCCGACAATATATGTTGGTCAGAAAATACCTGGTTGGAAAAATATTTCCGACAAACTTCCGTGGACATTTTGCGACAACTTTCCGACGACTCTATTTCCTACTAATTTCCGAGAAAATTTCAGATTAAGAATAAGTTTTATTTTTTGTCCATTCCGACTAATTTCCGACAAAACTTATTTTTAAAATTTTTTATTTTCCGACTGATTTCCGATAAGATGGTTCCGACAAATTTCCGACCACCATCTTTATTTTTGTATTCATTTTTTTGTTATATTTCCAACAAACTTCCGACAAACATTCTCCCTTTTCTTATTTTTTTCCTACCAGTTTCCGACAAGAAAAAAAAAACGTTTCAAAAAAATAAAATAAAATAACTGCAATAAATCCATATTTTTTCTGATTTAAATGCTGGAAAATTCAATACATGAGTATTGTATCAGCCAAATGCTAATAAACTTTTACACAAGAATTACGACTAACAAAGTATTAAAGTTCAAAAACACCTATAAACAAATGCTTCAAATCATAGCCAGTATTATCTCTTCACAAAGTCCCGAGCATATCAGTCACAATATCATTTGCCAAAACAACCTCAAGACCTGCCACATATATTGGAATAAGACTTTTACTCTTCAAATTTTTAAAGATTTAAATAAAATTAATGAGAAAAAACATACCAAGAACAGTCCCATGAAGAGATTCATAATATACAAGGCGCAACCCTCCAACATTAGTAGAGATATTTCCACCAATCTGACTGCTTTCCTTTGCAACTAAATCTAATGGCATTATAAAAATGAATAAAGAAACAGTTAGAACATCACACGATGACTTCACATACCAGTACACCACTGAAACAGCAAAAAAAAATTGTAAAAATATATATATTTTAACAAACAAGTGATTGAATAAAGGGTTAGATTAGTAACATCTCAAGACTGACCTCCCTACCTTATCAAAAGAATAATGCTATTCATGCGCAGAGTATTAGTAATGATCTGCAAGTAAACAATTATAAATTAATGAATTAAAAAAATTAAGGAAAGATTTCAGGCGTGTGTTACCTCATAAACACGAATACACTTCATTCAACAAGACCCGTGTTTCCACCTTGAGGAACAACTGCCAAACATTTGGAATTGCAATACTCAAGAATTTGATATAACTATCTGTTAAACACATGGACCATAATCATTATTCCAGACTAACCTAACCATCCATATTGGAAAAAAGAAAGATGTGAACCTTTGTGGTGTTCTCAGGTTGGATCATAAGCTTACTTGAGCCTTTGTATTTATGCATCTAATCTGTATATGCAATTTGTAGTTCATCATCATGGTCTTGAATAACTTTTTTGGCCCCAAATATCTTCTCAAATTTAATCAAATCGTCATTATTAATAGTTGAAAACACGAGGTTTCTTTGAACTACAAGTTGAAAGAATTCCTTAAGTTGATGAACCATTATCAAGAAAAGTTAAATGATGACTTATGAGTTCCCGATTAAGTCTTAAGTTATTGTCGACGTCTCATCATGTTTTATTTAGTTCATTTGATTGCCATAGAGCTTATGATTGAATAATATCATGTTTTACGAACGCTTAATGTGAGTTAAGGATTTGAATGTTTACAATTGTTGGTAGATGAATTAATGAATCAAGTGTCAAGATTTCATGCCCATTGATGATCAAGCAATGTGTTGTAACTTGTAACACATAAGAGTTTAGATTTAATGCATAAGAAAAATACAAGTGTTGTGATTTAAGTGTTTGTAAGAGTTCACCTAGTAATCTTAACAACTTGCCTTCAAGTATTACTTTATGTGCGAGAAAATGTGACTTGTTAGGTGTTTACGTGTGTGTAGGTGTGTGATGAGTTCTACAACTTTCCAACGAATTGTTTATTTTGGTCGGAAAAGTGTCGGAAACTTCCGACCATTTTCCTACTAAAATGATTCATTTTTTCGTTTTTCAAGCTTTAGACATTGTTTTTTTCACTTCTTCTTTTATAAACATTCATTACACATAAAAAAACTTAGTGTTAATAAATTATACGTGTTATACACATCCACGTTTTTACGTGTGCGTACACTATTAGAACACAAGAAAGTTTTTAAAGTAAAATTACATACGGCATTTGTTTGTTTACATAACCAACAAACTTATAATTTCTTAAATTATATTGTTTATAATTAATGTTTTCGTATATTATAAATGTGTAACAATGATGATGCGAGAAAACGTTGTTAAGAGTCCGAAAAACGAAAAAGAAAAATCCTTGGTAGGAATATAGTCGGAAAATTCCTACAACTTTCCAACGAAATTGTTTATTTTGGTCGAAAAAGTGTCGGAAACTTCCGACCATTTTCCTACTAAAATGATTCATTTTTTCGTTTTTAAGCTTTAGACATCGTTTTTTTTTGTTTTTCAAACCCTAGACATCGTTTAAAATAAAATAAAACAAATTTTTTTTTTATTTTATATTTCCGACGGGTTTCCGAACAACATTTATTTATTGTTTTAATTATTTTTTTGCTATTTTACAGATAACGTTTTGACAAATATTTTAATTAATTTTATTTTTAAGCTTTTGGTCGGAATTCCGTCGGTATCTACCAATAACTTTCCGAACACTACATGTTTTGTCGCTAAATTGTTAGAATTTTAACACTAAAAATATGGGGGTTTTTTTTTGTCGGAATTTGCTCGGAAAAACGTCGGAAACTTCCGACCATTTTTTTTTGTCGGAAAATTTTGTTGGAAAATTCCAGTTTTCTAGTAGTGTATACCAAACATGCTCTAAGTGTGTAAAATGTGTGTGTAGCAAAAAATATATTAATTGTAGCATGGTTATATATTGGGTTTAATAAGAATGATATGTAAGTAAACCTTATGTCTATCTCTAGAGAAAAAGATTGATTTCAGATAAATCCTCAACTCAAATATAAACAAATATAATCCAACAAAACTTAGTCCTATGAGGATAGAGAACTCATCTTCCTTGATATGGGATTTTTTTAGTGCAGGTTTTAGAGTTTTTATCTAAAAAATTACACTTGTACAAAATTTAAAGCCTTACACTGATATAAACTCCTAAATGCTTACATATGCATAAAAGGAGAAAATGTTGTACATGTGTAATAATGATATATGAAAAAAACTAACGGTTTTGATTGATCTTGACAGGTTATTGCTCGAGTTTGTGAGATAAAACGAGTTATTATTAACTTTTTTGCTAACATTAATAATCAAATACCTTTGTTGGGTTTCTATCTTAATGACACGTCATAATCAATTTCCGCATAACATGAAGTTAACTAATTATCACAAAAAATTGACTCAGATTTTAAAGTTGTTACATAGATGCACATGAATTTCGGAATAGCATTCTTTTGGTTGAATTGTGGCTTGTGCCGTGGTATTTTTTTTAGTTTAGCAAAATGTCCTTAATATGTTTATTTATGTTTGATGACATGTCATTCTAAAAACTATCATGACAATGAGAAGGAGATCGAGAAGGAGATTGAGGAAGGTATTGTAGAAAATATTGAAGCACTAATTCCGACTTACGATAGTAACAACGTTTAGGTTACTTCAATTTTATTTGGCTTTCATTATCTTTAACAACTTTCATTATTTTAATGGAGTAGATTTTAAAATTTCAGTTTTTTCAACATTAGTATTTGTTGTTTTTTTAGCCAATTTTTTTTTTCATCATTAATATTTGTTAATTGTTATTAGTAGGCAATCATGTAATATATTTTAGAAATTCCGTATGTGCAGGACACACAAGTGCTATTATGGGTAGTGACGGACCTGAAATTTTTTCGCATGGAGGTCGGGAATTTTTTTTTAAAATAATTATTTGTTGTTAAATATTTTATTTTTTGACAAATTCGAATGAGATCGGGTCAGATTATCTCAAAAAAATAAAACTAAATTAAATCATAAATTCATAATAAAAGTACGTCATATTATCATCTCATTTGATTATGAATATATGATAAAACTAGTTTTTTCCTACATAATTCAAAAGAATACTATTTAAACCAACAAATTCAACATTTAAAAAACGTAAAGGTCTAAGTATTTTTTTTCGAAAAAGTGTTTCAAATTATCTAAATATACAGATTATACATAAATATAAGTTTTTCATTATCCTAATAAGTTTCAACTTTTGAAATTATACAATAATCACGCAATCTATAAACTATTGTTGCTATGATGTGAAGGAAACCATGTATATTAATAAATTATTGCTCCAATCTTTTTTTATGAGTAAACCGAAAATAAATTATTGCTTCAATCACTCAATATATAAACTGGGTCTCACTACTTTTTTTAAACGAGCTATTAGTGATTAGATATTGAATTAAACTATTAACTACTAATTTGGTTTCATCACATGTAATACATATTGTGTTATTGATATTATTTTTGACTTTAAAATGATTTTAAATTGGGCTTCATTTCGTCAAATTTTCATGAGGGTCGGTGACAAAATTTCTCGAGGATCGGATCGTATATATAACATTTAAAATAGAAAGTTCACACAATCGGTCGACTCTCATGTGAGAGGCCCCGAGCCCCTCAGTTGGCAAAACATCAAACACATAATACTTAAACCATAATTACATTATCATAGCAGCGGAATGTAGGGTAAAAACATAAAATATCATACAGATCTAAACAAACTTTTACACATTAAACATAACCCACTCTTCTAACAGTCATATAATACAGCCAGTCTATGCCAGGGTAATCTTCAATATATGCCATGAGCCTTCCTGGTCTCCTTTCTCTAACCATTCAACCTGATATGCATGCTAAACAAGTCAGCTTTCGCTGGTGAGTTCTAAGTTTACTTTTCATAAAAGTTAAATCTTTAATATACATAAAACATTAGCCTTCACAGCCGACCGAAGTCAACAGTCTCAATCATACTAAACACAAAACATTTCATATACATAACATACATGACATCATAACATCAATCATACAGTGCATAAATGTAGCCTGTTCTGTTGACCGAAGTCAACACGTTATGCATGCATAAGATTTCCTCAACTGGCGACACACAGTCGACAGGCCTGTTCTTTCACAGGACTTATGCCTGTTCTTTCACAGGACTTATGCCTGTTCTTTCACAGGACTTCTGCCTGTTCTTTCACAGGACTTCTGCCTGTTCTTTCACAGGACTTTTTAAACCATCAACCGAAATTGACGGCTCATACCGGTACAAGACTTCTCGACATACATCATTCATACATAACATGGTTTAAATCATTTAAACCATCATAATCATAAATCATTATCCGCACCGCAGTGCTCAACATTTGCCCAACCGCAGCCGGGACTTCAAAATCGTATTTTCTAATTAACCTCGGCCAAGACTTTTAAAATCATTCATTTCTCAATCGTAGTTGAGTCTTTAAAACATCCTTGACATCTCAGCTGAGGCTCTTAAAATCATTTACTTCTCAACTGTAGTTGAGACTTAAAGCATTATTTACTTTAAAACGTTCTTTACTTGAAAACATTCTTTACCTGACTTTAATCAGGTTAATGTCACTTTCATACATTAACTTTATAACTTAAAACATTCTTTACTTTAACATATTCTCTTATCTGACCGTAGCCAGATAAAACAATCATTTTTCCTAAAATAACTTTATAACATGCATATCAGCCCTTAAAACGTTAAAATAGTAAGAGAGGGCTCTTAGAACTCACCTGATGTCTTACTGTAGCAAGATCACTCACAAACTGGTACTAATGGTGAATTTCTGCATTTGTTTACACTTAATAACTCATTTATGTTTTAACCTACTGATTAGATCTTTCTGAACGTTCAATGTCAAAGACATTGTCTTGAAAGTCATCAAATAGTTAATGTTGTTGATTATAATGCTAAAACAGTTCTTAAACAGATTAATGGCTTAGAAATGATAAATCCTTATCATTGATTACCCAGATATCATGAAATATCACAATGTAGTCTTAGAATAGGTTTAATAACCATGTTTAACATACTAATCTGACTGTTATCATAAACGTCAGATAATCATTCCAATAAGTATGTTAATGATTGTGATTAGTTTGAAACACTTAGGTTTAACCTTTGCATTTCAAAGATTAACCAAGCTAATCACCTACATTGTCATAATCAAATGGATTAAACCATTATAATCATAGTTGTGATTTCATGCAAACCGGGCATTACAACGACTCAAGACAAGGATTAAACCGTTAGAACATCGTGTTCTTCATTTCCAATCAATCCTAGCCATCATCTAGGCAATAATCAACAATCCTAACTATGTCATTACGTTCAAAATCAAGATCTAATCAATCAAAATCACACTAGTAAGTTAAAACGAATCGTTACCTAATCTGACGGAGTTTTGAGCTTAGAACAACAATCAGAACTTGTAAACACGTTCCCTGGCTTCAAATATGTGATCTGATGGCTTTGATTTGGTGATTTGATGGTTAAACTTCGAGTTTTAGCGTCTGGAGATGGAGCAGGTTCGAGAGTTAAGAATTTTAACTTCTGTATGTGTTTTTATGAAGAAAATCAGATCCACTGCACCGCCTCACCCGTCGCGTACCGCGACGAGGTGCAAATTTGGGCTTCGCGTACCGCGAAGTTTTTCGGGAGTTTCAGATATTTTTCTTTCATCGCGTACCACGACGAGGCCAGAAATCCAATACTTAGAAATTTTTCTTCGTTTTTCGATTCTGGGCAATGCATGACTCCGTTTTGAACACGGTTTTCGCCCACGTTCATCATTTCTCGTGTACTATCATCCTGTAGTAATTTCACATGTCAACTCAACGTGGATTTTATACACGATCAAAGGTGCTAAATCTTTTGGTTGTTACAAATCTACCCTCCTTACAATAGGTTTCGTCCTCGAAACCTGTTACATTTCAAACAAATGTGGGTTGAGTCGTTTCATCTCGTCTTCAGTCTCCCATGTCGCCTCAGATCCTTTTCGGTGCTTCCATTGAACCTTAACTTGTCTAATCTTCTTGTTACGTAATCGTTTTTCTTTCGTGTCAACTATTGCAACTGGTTCTTCTATGTAATTCAATTTTTCATCAACTTCAATGTCATTTAACGGCACATATGCTACATCATCTGCTAGACATTTTCTCAAATGTGAAACGTGAAATGTCGGATGAATTCCACTCAGTTCATCTGGCAGATCTAATCGGTAAGCTACCTTACCAACCCGTGCCATTATTTGAAAAGGTCCAACAAATCTCGGACTTAGCTTTCCTCTTTTCCTAAATCGAATAATTCCCTTCCATGGTGAAACTTTTAACAATACTTGATCACCTACTTCAAATTCTATTGACCTCCGTCTTTTATCGGCATATGACTTTTGTCGGTCCTATGCAGCTTTCATTCGCGCTTTAACTAGTTGAAGCTTTTCAGTCAAATCAACTACTGCAGCTTTGCTTCCCACTTCTTTCTGTCCTACTCCTCCCCAACACACAGGTGTCCTACAACGTCGTCCGTACAATGCCTCATATGGTGGCATTCCAATACTAGCATGGTAGCTATTATTGTAAGAGAATTCCACCAATGGTAAATGATCATCCCAACTACCACCAAAATCAATAATACAAGCTCTGAGCATATCTTCTAATGTTTGGATAGTCCTTTCAGACTGTCCATCGGTTTGAGGATGATACGCAGTGCTAATATTGAGTCTTGTGCCCATTGATTCATGAAACTGTTTCCAGAATCTTGAAACGAACCGCGTGTCACGATCTGACACTATAGAAACTGGAACTCCATGTCTTGTAATTATTTCTTTTACAAATAATTCAGACAGTTTCTCCGAAGTATAAGTCTCTCGTATAGGCAAGAAATGAGCACTTTTCGTTAACCGGTCTACAATCACCCAAATAGCATCATGACGTTTCGTTGTAAGAGGCAACTTGGTAATAAAATCCATCGTGATGTGTTCCCATTTCCATTCTGGGACTTCTAAAGGTTGCACATAACCATATGGTTTCTGATGTTCAGCTTTTACTTGTGCACATGTCAAGCATTTGTTTACGTACTGCATTACATTAAACTTCATACCTGGCCACCAATAGTCTTTTCGAAGGTCTTGATACATTTTTGTTGCACCAGGATGAATAGAGTAGCGTGACTTATGTGCTTCGTCTAGAATCCTTGACCTGATGTTCCCATTTCGTGGAACCCACATTCGACCAAATTGAATCTTAACACCACATTCATTTTCTTCTAGACTTTTAACCTGACCAAATATTCTTTCGAATCCCACATTTTCTTCCTTTAATCCTTCCTTCTGCGCATCCTTGAGTTCATTTAAAAAATCTGGTGTGATTACCAAATTGTAAGACTTAATTTGTATAGCAGAGTGTTCTGTCTTACGACTTAGAGCATCAGCCACCACATTGACCTTGCCCGGGTGATACAAGATCTCACAGTCATAATCTTTGAGCAGTTCAAGCCATCTTCTTTGTCTCATATTCAAATCCTTCTGTTCAAAGAAGTATTTTAAACTTTTGTGATCTGTGTAGATTGTACATTTAACTCCATATAAATAATGCCTCCAAATTTTTAAAGCAAATACCACAGCAGCCAATTCCAAATCATGTGTTGGATAATTAGCTTCATGGGTTTTCAATTGTCTTGAGGCATATGCTATTACCTTTCCCCTTTGCATAAGTACACAACCCAAACCCAGATAAGATGCATCTGAGTACACAACCATGTCTTCATTACCATCCGGCAGTGTTAAAATAGGAGCTTCAGTTAACCTCTTCTTTAGTTCTTCAAAAGCTTGGACCTGAGTTGGACCCCAGTCATATTTTGTTTCTTTCCTAGTCAATTTCGTCAGTGGTGTAGCAATCCTGGAGAAATCCTGGATAAATCTTCTGTAATAACCTGCTAATCCAAGAAAGCTACGAACTTCCGTTGGTGTTTTCGGAGGATTCCATTTCATTACCGCTTCTACTTTAGTTGGGTCCACCATTATGCCTTCTGGACTAATAACATGACCTAAAAATTGTACTTCCCGTAGCCAAAAGGCACATTTAGAGAATTTAGCATAAAGCTTTTCTCTTCTTAGTATTTCAAGAACTTCCCGGATATGACACGCATGATCACCTTCACTCCTTGAGTATATTAATATATCGTCAATAAACACAATCACTGATCGGTCTAACATAGGTCTGCACACCCGATTCATCAAATCCATAAACGCCGCAGGTGCGTTTGTTAATCCGAAAGACATCACAAGAAACTCATAGTGTCCATAACGTGTGCGAAATGCCGTCTTCGGAATGTCTTGTTCTCTCACCTTTAGTTGATGATACCCTGATCTGAGATCAATTTTAGAAAACCAACTTGCCCCTTGCAATTGGTCGAATAGATCATCAATCCTTGGTAACGGATACTTATTCTTTATTGTGAGCTTATTCAATTCCCTATAATCAATACACATTCTCATACTTCCGTCCTTTTTCTTTACAAACAACACTGGTGCACCCCAAGGTGACACACTCGGTCGTATAAAACCTTTGTCTAGAAGGTCTTGTAGTTGGGTCATTAATTCTTTCATTTCCGTTGGAGCCAGATGATACGGTGCCTTGGCGACAGGTTGGGCTCCTGGCACAACATCAATTTGAAATTCGATTTCCCGATCAGGTGGAATTCCTGGCAAATCCTCAGGAAATACCTCAGGAAAGTTACACACCACGGGTACGTCTTCCAATTCTTTTACTTTAATTTCTTGATCAATAACATAAGCCAGATAAGCCCCACACCCTCGCCTCATAAATTCACTCGCCTTAATCATTGAAATGACTTTAGGCGCATTAAACACTTTATCCCCGTAAACCGTTACTGATCTCCCATTGAGAGCTGTTAAGAAAATCATATTTCGTCGACAGACAATGTTAGCCTCATGTTTGGCCAACCAATCCATTCCCAAAACTACATCAAAACCTCTTAACGTAATCAGAAACAACTTAACAGGGAATCTATGACCTTCTATATTAATATAACAATCATCATCAATGACCTCCGTTACTCTAGTGGATTTACCAAGAGCAGTTTCTATGTTAAAGGAATTTTCTATCTTTCTAACACTAGCATGCAGCTTGTCACAAAAAGTAGTGGCCACAAAGCTCATACTTGCACCAGAATCAAATAGAACTGAAGCAGGGATATCATTAATCAAAAATGTACCTGTCACCACATCCGGGTCTTTGGCTGCCTGATCTTTAGTCATAGTAAAGGCACGAGCTTTTGCCTTTTGCTTCTCCCCTCCCTTGCTACTTTTAGGTTTGTTGGCTTCAGTGGGTGTTGTCTTTGGTTTAAAGCAATTCTTGCTCACATGACCGAATCCACCACAATTGTAACACTTTGGCATATTCGGGCAATCATAAGAGAGATGTCCAGTCTTTCCACAACGATAGCACAAAGTAGTCCCCGTAAGACATTCTCCCCTATGTTTCTTTCCACACTTAAGACATTTTTCTGATTCTTCGATTCTAAACCTTTTCATAGGGGGTCCGGATTTGTCATTTCTGTTTCTTTTAAATTTAGGTGACCACTTTTGCTTCGGTTCCTCCTTTATTGGTTCAGCTTCAACAACATCATCCCAGACAATGCCGCTAATTTCTACGGCTGATTCAAAAGTTCTAGGAGCATGCGCCTTCACATGTGTTCGGACTTTAGGTGGTAACCCTTCCACATATAACTTCTGTCTACGTTCTTCCGTACTTACCAAATGAGGAACCAATCTTGACATTTCATTAAATTTTGACGTATATTGCCGATGGTTCATACGTCCAGCTTTCAAAGTCAGAAATTCCCGTTCGATTTTATCAATTTCATTCTTCGGACAAAAGTGTTTCGTAACTAATTCTTTCAATTCCTCCCATTTTAAGCCCTCTACATCAGTAATGGTCTTTGACTGCTTGATGGTGTTCCACCAATGTAGAGCTTCTTCAGTAAATGAATAAGCTGCAAATTTTACAGCTTGGTCTTCCCGGCATTCACTGATAGCGATCACTGCCTCCATGGCCGAAACCCAGTGACAGGTGGCCACGGCATCCTTCTTACCATCAAAGGATGGTGGACTGCATCCTTTGAAGGCCTTGTAATCACAACCCTTCCGTTTCTCTGACGTAGAATCACCATTCTTAGTTCCGGTGATCACAACTTCCTCTTCTTTGGTGCTCTCCTTAGTTTCTTCAGACTTGTCTTTCAAAGTATCCTTCAGTATTTTTGTAACCAAAGATGGTAGCTTATCATCCAAAACTTTACAGACCTCATCAGAAATAGCCTTCACTACGATAGGCTCTAGAGTAAACTCGTTTTCATCTTCCGGTTGCTCGTTGTGCTCGTAGTCGTCTTCATTGACGGTTTCTTCATTCTCGATATGTGGTTCTTCAGGTTCCTGTGGTTGCTTACGTGGTCTACCCCTTTGTCCAGCCATTTAATTACCTACAGGATGCAACAATTGGAGAGTCAGTACAGGTTTAGTTTAGCACGAAATAAGCTTTGTAAATCGTTAATGACGTTGATCAGGTGTTATTAACCATTTACCCAACTCATAGGCTCTAAACGTTTCCCATCCCGTCACCCCAACATGCATGACTCTAACTACCTTTCTAACCTTACACCTACGTCTTAACTCGTACATAACATTCAGCTCATGGCATCAAACTACCCTTGACTGGCATTCTTATCGTTCTGTCCCATTTTCAGTTTAAGTCCAGTCATTAGGAATGACCGGATCTCTCAAACTATGGCTCTGATACCAACTAGAGAGGCCCCGAGCCCCTCAGTTGGCAAAACATCAAACACATAATACTTAAACCATAATTACATTATCATAGCAGCGGAATGTAGGGTAAAAACATAAAATATCATACAGATCTAAACAAACTTTTACACATTAAACATAACCCACTCTTCTAACAGTCATATAATACAGCCAGTCTATGCCAGGGTAATCTTCAATATATGCCATGAGCCTTCCTGGTCTCCTTTCTCTAACCATTCAACCTGATATGCATGCTAAACAAGTCAGCTTTCGCTGGTGAGTTCTAAGTTTACTTTTCATAAAAGTTAAATCTTTAATATACATAAAACATTAGCCTTCACTGCCGACCGAAGTCAACAGTCTCAATCATACTAAACACAAAACATTTCATATACATAACATACATGACATCATAACATCAATCATACAGTGCATAAATGTAGCCTGTTCTGTTGACCGAAGTCAACACGTTATGCATGCATAAGATTTCCTCAACTGGCGACACACAGTCGACAGGCCTGTTCTTTCACAGGACTTATGCCTGTTCTTTCACAGGACTTATGCCTGTTCTTTCACAGGACTTCTGCCTGTTCTTTCACAGGACTTCTGCCTGTTCTTTCACAGGACTTTTTAAACCATCAACCGAAATTGACGGCTCATACCGGTACAAGACTTCTCGACATACATCATTCATACATAACATGGTTTAAATCATTTAAACCATCATAATCATAAATCATTATCCGCACCGCAGTGCTCAACATTTGCCCAACCGCAGCCGGGACTTCAAAATCGTATTTTCTAAATAACCTCGGCCAAGACTTTTAAAATCATTCATTTCTCAATCGTAGTTGAGTCTTTAAAACATCCTTGACATCTCAGCTGAGGCTCTTAAAATCATTTACTTCTCAACTGTAGTTGAGACTTAAAGCATTATTTACTTTAAAACGTTCTTTACTTGAAAACATTCTTTACCTGACTTTAATCAGGTTAATGTCACTTTCATACATTAACTTTATAACTTAAAACATTCTTTACTTTAACATATTCTCTTATCTGACCGTAGCCAGATAAAACAATCATTTTTCCTAAAATAACTTTATAACATGCATATCAGCCCTTAAAACGTTAAAATAGTAAGAGAGGGCTCTTAGAACTCACCTGATGTCTTACTGTAGCAAGATCACTCACAAACTGGTACTAATGGTGAATTTCTGCATTTGTTTACACTTAATAACTCATTTATGTTTTAACCTACTGATTAGATCTTTCTGAACGTTCAATGTCAAAGACATTGTCTTGAAAGTCATCAAATAGTTAATGTTGTTGATTATAATGCTAAAACAGTTCTTAAACAGATTAATGGCTTAGAAATGATAAATCCTTATCATTGATTACCCAGATATCATGAAATATCACAATGTAGTCTTAGAATAGGTTTAATAACCATGTTTAACATACTAATCTGACTGTTATCATAAACGTCAGATAATCATTCCAATAAGTATGTTAATGATTGTGATTAGTTTGAAACACTTAGGTTTAACCTTTGCATTTCAAAGATTAACCAAGCTAATCACCTACATTGTCATAATCAAATGGATTAAACCATTATAATCATAGTTGTGATTTCATGCAAACCGGGCATTACAACGACTCAAGACAAGGATTAAACCGTTAGAACATCGTGTTCTTCATTTCCAATCAATCCTAGCCATCATCTAGGCAATAATCAACAATCCTAACTATGTCATTACGTTCAAAATCAAGATCTAATCAATCAAAATCACACTAGTAAGTTAAAACGAATCGTTACCTAATCTGACGGAGCTTTGAGCTTAGAACAACAATCAGAACTTGTAAACACGTTCCCTGGCTTCAAATATGTGATCTGATGGCTTTGATTTGGTGATTTGATGGTTAAACTTCGAGTTTTAGCGTCTGGAGATGGAGCAGGTTCGAGAGATAAGAATTTTAACTTCTGTATGTGTTTTTATGAAGAAAATCAGATCCACTGCACCGCCTCACCCGTCGCGTACCGCGACGAGGTGCAAATTTGGGCTTCGCGTACCGCGAAGTTTTTCGGGAGTTTCAGATATTTTTCTTTCATCGCGTACCGCGAAGGAAGTTCGACTCCTCCATCGCGTACCGCGACGAGGCCAGAAATCCAATACTTAGAAATTTTTCTTCGTTTTTCGATTCTGGGCAATCCAGGACTCCGTTTTGAACACGGTTTTCGCCCACATTCATCATTTCTCGTGTACTATCATCCTGTAGTAATTTCACATGTCAACTCAACGTGGATTTTATACACGATCAAAGGTGCTAAATCTTTTGGTTGTTACATCATGCCCATATAATATGTCCGCCTATGATTATGGGATCTTGAAATGGATGAATTACTTGTGCCAATGTTGCAAGTCATTGGAGTACAGAATGTGATATTATGAAATTATTTGATGAGTTAGGTTTAAATTTTGAAAACAATTAATTTTTTATCTTTGATATAATTTTGATTTAAAAATGGTCTGTTTTGGCCCAGGACTATGTATTTCAAAATTTAGCCCGTTCTGACCTGGATCAAATTTGATCACTCTTTAGATATATGATCCGTTCTGACCCGAAACCATTTTTGTCAACTATTGTGACCCGTGACCAAAATAACCATTTTTTAAAATAACATTTTTTACCTGAACCCGTTTTAACCCGCAACCCAAACCGACCCGACCCATCTAATTAAGTGAACTAGCATGCATATCAGTTAAGAATATAGCTTTCGGTAGCAAGACTAGAATGAGGCTTAGAGGCTGTTTGATAGCCTCTTAATGGTTTCATTAAGAGGTTACCTCTTAACCGTTCAGCATTCAGCGCATTTGATTTGAAATAAATTAAGCTCTTAATGATTCAGTTCAACACGTAACCATTCAACACCAATACCATGCTGAATAAAAAATACATAACATTCAGACCTTTAACCAAACGTTCCTAACTGGTTTAGCACTTAATCATTCAGACCCTCTTAATTATTCAGACATTTTAACCATTCAGCACTTAATGATTCAAACACTACGAAACATCCCCTTAGACAAAATCAATGAAGGTTATCCGATGTGCGTGAAACGACTTTCATTAGTATAGAATAGAGGTGGCCAACGAACCCGGACCCGGTGGGTACGGGTGGTTCCTGATTTTCAGAGAAACTGGAACCGGACCTGGCCAAAACCGGAACCGGAACGAGTAAAAAACCGGTTGGAACCGGTCAAAACCCGGAACCGGTTCTTGACTTTGTTGACCTGAACTGTTTGAAACCAGTTCCGATTTCAAAAGAACCCCGATTCGGCCACCTCTAGTATAGAACTTGCGTGTATAATTACCCTAGTTTTGTAAACACTGGTTGCTTATATATATAGAAGCCTAAATTTCTGGTGTAATTTGTCTCTTTTTGACTTTGTGAAATATGTAAATCCAACCAACATGACAGATTATTGATTGTGTCTAGATTTAAAATCAATCGCTAATTCTACTAGTCAATCTTTATGGTTACAAATTTAGATCACACATTCCCCTCTCAACTATATTTAGCTACCAATTTACCATGCCTGACAAAATATACGAGTTGGGTTGGATAACAGGTCAGAACAGAAGCATGTCAGGATGAATTTTAAGCAAAATTTGTTTCGTTTAAATGAGTCGTTTTAAAAATCATCAATTTCATTCAAATTAAAACTAATTGTAACTAAACATAAAGGTTATTTGAATAGTTTTAAATCATTTTCTAATCAAATATATTATTGATCATTTTAAATCCATTATATTCACAAAGTTTAAGGTACCCATCTTGACCCGCATTGTGCTAAAGTGTTACTCTTCTCAACCCATTATGTCATAATGGCACCGGAACCGGTGGGTAGAAACAGGTCCAATTTTTCAGATAAATTAGAACCGGAATTGGAAAATCGGAACTGGTTTCACCTGTACCAGGCCAAAAACCGAACCTGAACGGCCAAAACTGGAACCGGAACCGGCAAAAAACCGGCCGGAACCGGAACTAGTTCTTTACTTTATTGACCGGACCGGAACCGGTTCCAAAAAAACCCGATTTGCGCACCTCTACTCTCACAGTTGCACCTACCAAATCATAAGATCTTGAATCATGATTCAAACACTTAGTGTTGGCATGCCTACCCCTACACACCGTTTACTAACAACACGTTATTAAGAATCAAGATTTGCATGTGAGTTATGGTTGGCAAGGGTCGTGTCATAATCATAAAAACCCTTTTTCTATCATGCGTAATGGAATACCAAAAGTGTATTTGAGTTCTTGGTTGACTTCATAGTTATGTAAAGACGTGGAAGAATGTATAAAAGTAAGGCACTAACAACATGAATGTGCACTTTAAAAAGAAGTTGTGGCCATGATTTAATGAAAATTAAGAGATCTTGTTTAATCATTGTACTTCAAATTAGGTTTTCCATTAAGATATCTAATTAATGTATTGAATTGCATTTTAAACAAATATATATATATATATATATATATAGATTTTATCAGTGTCGGAGCTTGAAAAAAAAGCTCGGGAGGGGCCGAAGGATTTATAAGAAGAAAACGGAGGGAGCCGAAGGATTTTTAAGAAAAAAAAAATAAAATCAACAAAATGAAAATAATCTCAGAAACCGTTATGTAACAATTGGAAACCGCCGAAAACTGACCTAAACGTCAGAAACTACCGCAACCATTTAACCATTGGAAACCAGCGTCACAGTTGAAAATTGTTACGCAACTGAAGTCAGAAGCCACCATGTAAGTACCATAACCGTCAAAAATTGGCGTAGCATCGCAAACCACAACCATTGCAAAACACCATGTAGTCGTCATAACGTTAGAAACGGCCATGTAACAGCCCAATCGCATATTTTAAGTGTTCTTGTTTTTATTTCAAGATGGTCCGACTATAGAAATCGATCATGACATCGGTTACAAAGATTGGCGTCAATATGTGTATCTATTATCTTATAAAAATATTTCAATATTAGACAACTCTATAAAGAAGCATCTTCTATGCATTTAACTACCCGAAAAAGTCCATCGCAATTCTGCTACAGATTATTTTAGAACAAATCTATCAGCAATTTGGTACATATTAGCTAAGAATATATTTTGCCAAAACTTAGGTATAAATATTCTGGCTCAAATATAATCCACATAAACCATAGCAAAAGTGACTCTAGCTGTTACAAAAATATGCACCAAAACGAGGGAACATATTAGAATTTTGAACAATACTACAAAACATATAAATTTTGATAAGTATTGAACATATGTTGTGTAGTATGTATATATATATATATATATATATATATATATATATATATGTAATTCAAATATTTATTTTATGTCATTTTAATTAATTGCACCTGCACATGTTGTTTATGTTGTTGTTGTTAGGGGTGTGAATGAAACCGAAAAAACTGACTCAAAACCCAAAAACCGAAAAATCCAAACCGAAATAACCGAACCCAAATATAAACCAGCGGATTCGGTATAAGTCTTCTAAAAAACCAAAAGCTTGGGTTTGGGTTTGGGTTTGGTTATACATAAAATAAAAACTGAAAAAACCGAATGCGTGTGTGTGTGTATGTATATATTAACTTTCAAAATTTTCGATAATTTATAAACCCTCTATTTTTATTTTCTTGATACCATAAGTTATATAAAATCGTATACTATATTATATTTTAGGCTTATGATACAAAAACACATATGATTTTTACTAAATCTATAGATTTTTATATATAATTTTAAATGTTAAGTAGTGTTGGTACTTCAAATATTTTTAGTACAAATACAATATTTTAGATTATTTTCTACAAGCATAGTTTTAGGCCTAAGTAGAAAACCAAAAAAAATGAAACCCAAACTGAACACAAATGGGTTTTAAAACAATAAAAACCGAACCAAAACGGGTTTAAAAGCCCAAAAAAAACGAAATTTCGGTTTGGGTTTGGACTAAACTAAAAACTCACTCAAACCGATATATGTACACTCCTAACTATTGTTAAAAATGAGGCAGAAATAAAACATATGAGAGATTTTATGTTCTTTAGTGGAAGAAAATCCATAGATATAGGTTAACGTCTTTTATTTTGAACTAGGTAATATTGTTGAACTGCGGCACTTTGTTTTGGTTGGGATGTTGATAAAATTCAAAACATTGTACAAGAAATACAAATTTAAATGTTTTAGATGAAATTGACGTTAAATAAGTAAAACTATACATATAAGCAAAGTTGAAAAAGTCCCTACACGCTTTTAAGTCGGACTAGCTTCTTGGAGCGAGTAATCGGACTTTACTCGGCCCTAGGCGGGAGTACTTGGGTAATACTCAGAAAATACTCGGCCTCGTGACAACTTCTTGGAGCGAGTGCTCGGCCTTGGAGGCCGACTTTTGCAAAAATGCATAGAAGAAGATTGAGGCAACTTTCTTCAAAATTTAAACTTTTAATTATAAGAAATTAACAATTAAATAGGTGCTTATATAAAGTACACTATATAGTATATACATTATCAGGGTCAGGGCCAGCTCAAGGTTTTGATGGCGCAAAATAGATAATAAAATAGTCATTATAATGTAAAAATCATGCTCTTGTATCCCGGCTTGGGATCGACTTATATTTATGATTTTTAATTGACATCTTTACTAGAGGTTCTCAGTGACTAGATGTTTAAATATTAACAAAACCAATTAAGTAGACAATTAAAGGAACATCTGCAGCCGACTAAACGGAATAATAATTAACAAAATAACAATTAAGACAATTCACTTACGGAATTACTATTTAAAAAAATAAGTAAGGCAACATATGTGACCAACTGAACAAAATCACCAACAACCTGCGACTGGTACGCTCACTCGACGACCGTGACTGAGGCGATGTGCGACTTAGATGAAATCACCAGCGACTGTTGATTGAGACGAAATAGTGAAGTAGAAGATAGTGAGAGTTTAGTCAAAGAAAGTGAGAACTGGGAAATAATAGGTTACAGGTGACTCGGGTATGAGAAGTGGTATTAAGGGTGAGCATATAATATAACCATAACAAAAAAATAATAATAATCGATAACCACCCCGAACCATAACCAATTTTAACCGAAACCGACTTTAACCGACTGTTATGATTAAGCGAAGCCATTAACCGAATCATTCGTTTATAGTTATGGTTATGATTAAGGCAAGTCATTAACCGACTTTAACTGAACCGAACAGAACCAAAACGAATATTCTATATTTGTTTTTTTTATATTTATATGTTTGTATGTTTTTTTAAGAAGTTATGGTTAAGTCAAGTATATAAGTGAATCATTAAATTTTACTATATGAAAATATTATTAAAAATATGTTATGTGAGACTAAATATATTAAAAAATGAATTAGAGTTCACGTGATTTTATTTTTTGTTCACACATTCTCAGCCACTATAAAGTTTTACAAACTTTACTTAGATTTTTATCATTAATATATCTATAATCCACAAGCATATATACAAGTTTTTCTTAATTTTTCAACAATTTCATTATTAACCGAATTTAACTGAAACCGAACCATAACCGGTGGTTAACCTATCAATTGGTTATGATTATGGTTAAGGATATAGAATAAACTGAAGTAACGGCTTTGGTTATGAAAATGGTCATACCCGCACCGCACCGCACCGCACCGAACCGAACCGAACCATGTACACTGGTCGAGTGGTGGACGACAATTCCTTGTCTCTTGGATCTCCTTGATTGTCCGATTCATCTTTTTTTCCCGCTTCATCTTCGCCCAATTGTATAATTTAATACTTTAAGTAAGAATTATATTTTCTTTAAACACTAAATTTTTCAAAATTTGTTTCTTTAAACATTTTACTTAAAAAAGTGTGTTTTCTAATATTAATATATTTTTAATGTATTAAGAAAATCTTTTTTAATTTAAAATGTATAAAAAGAATATTTAATATGAAATTTATTTAATAGGACTGAGGAGCGGGAAACCAAAGTTGAATTGTTCTAGAAACATGATGTGTCCCTATAAACTTTTATTTATTAGAATAGATAAATAGATTATCATTTTTTAAAGAATATGCATTATATTGTAACAAAAGTTTATAAATTATCTTGTTTAATTTCCTTTTCTCGCTAATACGTCTTCCTTTCATATTTCTTTAATTTCCTTCAATTGCACTTTTGACTTTTGTAGAACTCTAGGGCACCACATAAGCAGTGGCGGAGGTTTTAAGGGGCCCGGGGTGCCCCGGTCCCTGCCGTTTTTCTAGTCAGAAGCATCTATATAGTAGTTTTTGGCCGGAAACTTTTATAGGTATTAAGCCCGGCCTCTTCAGTTTTTCTTTCTAAAATTACTTGGGCCTCCTTAGATTTTAAAAAATAATAAAGTTGAACTGATATTGTAAGTTTTAACATTACTTTAAGGTTTACAGTATCAGTTGTTATCTTATTCTTTAACCGATATTGAGTTTAAAGCTTGTTTTGGGCCTTAAAAATTAAAACGGGACTTTAACTATTGAACATTTCCATTACCTTGTGTTTAAAAAAAAAATCTAGTAACTCAGCCGGCCCAAACATTTTCGTTGCGCCGAATTGTTATTTTTCTTCTTGGTACTCTCAATTTCGCCTCAAACATTTTATGTCTTGTTTGATATACACATATTTAATTTTTTGAGTGAAACAAATATTTGATATTTTAAATTATAAATTGTTCGACCCGACCCAAACTATATTTGTCGACCCGAATTTTTATCCCGAAACATAGCAATAAGAAAAAAATTTAGCCTATAACTTTCGGCTCCCTTGGACGTATATTTCAAGCTACGCCACTGCACATAAGGGCACACATATTAAGGTGGTGTTTGTTTTTTCAGAGGCAAAACGTCTGCGGTCTGCGGACCACATCTGCAGATATCTTTTGCAGAAGAGGTGGACCAAACCCCTCCAAGAAGAGCTTTTGAGGGTGTTTGTTTTCTGATCAACTTAAAACCTCTTCCCAACCCCACCGTCCCAAACCGTCGAACTCCTCCCCTCTGATCGACCATCTCCGATCAACCACCAACCCCACCGTCGACCTCAGCCCCTCCACCTGCCGCCGCTCACCTCCGATTGAATGACCCTACGGCGGCGGCGAGACCCTCCGCTCATCTCTGCTCATCTTCGTTTTCGTCACAGCGGCGGCGAGAAACCCTCCGCTCATCACCGCTCATCTTCGCTCATCGATCGAACGACCTAGATGATGTAGTAGGTCTGCGACGAGTAGAAACCCTCGATCTAACGACCGCGGTGGAGTAGAAACCCTCGATCGAACCCTCGTTCTAAAACCCTAACGAGCGGCAGTGGAGGACTTACCCGTCGCGATCGGTGGAGTAGGTCTGCGACGACGAGTAGGGCGGTGGAGCAGGGCGGCGACGGTGTAACGACCCGTTTTTAATAAAACGAAATGTAATTGCTATAATCGTTAATTGAACGATTGTGATGGTTACAATGACAACTCAAAATTCTCAGGTTAGAATCATAACTCGAGAATGAAGAGAATGAGTGTAAGCGAAATCACGAAACGAGGCTCTGATTTCAAGATACGCTAAGTTGAAGATAGCGTTAAATAAGAGATCATATATTTTGAATTTTTCAGGTCTTGAAATTATAACCATTGGAAAGAGCTCGAAAAATCGTGAACGTGGGCGAAAACGGCGCGTAAAACGGAGTTCGTATGCTCCCGGAATCGCGAAAACAAAATTGGAAACTAACTAAGGCGGCGGAGGTACGCGAAGGAAATCCTCCGCGGTACGCGACGGACCAGAACGCATAAATATCTGATTTTCTTGATCAGATTTCATTTCTGGTCGATCAACTCGACTTCCAGACGCCTAAACTCAACTTTTTACCCCCAAATCTCAGTTTTGAAGCCATCCAAACATCCGGATCAAGTTAGGAAACGTTTCTACAAGTCCTGATCTTCATTTCTATCCGAGAAATCCGTCCGAAAGGGTAACGATTCGACCTCTTCTATTAGTTTGATAGAATATGAGTTAGATTTAGACTTTAATAATGATATCATGGTTATTGTTGTTGATTATTGCCTAGTTGATAACTAGGGATTGTTAGAAACGAAGAAATTGATACTTGGTTGGTGAAATCTTCGTTTTGAAGCCGAGATGATGTCCAGTTGTTATGAAACCCATATCATGACGTGATAACTAGTAGGATGGGTTGAATATGATTTTAAATAAATTATGGATTATAATCCATAGGTTAAATGATGATTTTGATGAATTGATGTTAAAATTATTAACAAGTTATGATCTTAAATAAAAATTAAATAATAAAAGTGATTAAAGATCGTAACTAATATAATGAACATCAGTTATTTGATAAATTGCCTAGGGAGGCATGAAATATGATTAATTGTGATAATTGACTAAAACTTGCTAAACGTAGTAAGATAGAGTCAGTTATGTGATGAATTGACTTTGAGGAAGTCAAATCAGTCAAGTGTGTTGAACTTGATTGTATGTGTTATATGTATTGAATATAGTTGTATATGTGTGAATATGCAACTAGGTGTTGGTGGTGAAAGTCAAGTGACAATTCACAGAAGTGGAAAAGAGGTTGTAGGAAGTGAACAACCGTATGAACCAGGTAAGTTACCCAACTTACTGTAACATTACATATAAGTAGTAGAAAGAGTCTACTTGATTGTGATGTATATATATATATTGATTGATTCATTTGAATGAATGTGCATAACTAGATTGGAACTAATTGAGTTAATAGACTCTAAAGTACATATGTTAAGTTCCAATGTGTTTATGTTACGGTTGAATTAAGTATGAAACACAGATTGCATAATAATAGCCGGATGAGTCGGTGTTTGAGTATGACATCACAAATGTGTGAATAGTCAGAGGTGCTGACAAATAGCTATGGTGGAAGTACATGATTGTGAACACCATAGTGTAACTTTGATTAAACTATTGTGATTAATAGTTGATGATTGGTAATATGACATTATTACATTGTGAGAGTCAATTCGAATAGAAATGACTAAGCTTGAATTTTGATTGTGAAAAATGTATTTTTACATTTTGTTGTTATGACTCCACAATGGTGGATAGCCAGAGGTGCTGGCAATTGTCTAGATGGAAGTACCGGTGGGTGAACATCTTAGACTTGATAAATATGACTCCACAATGGTGGATAGCCAGAGGTGCTGGCAATTGTCTAGATGGAAGTACCGGTGGGTGAACATCTTAGACTTGATAAATATGACTCCACAATGGTGGATAGCCAGAGGTGCTGGCAATTGTCTAGATGGAAGTACCGGTGGGTGAACATCTTAGACTTGATAAATATGACTCCACAATGGTGGATAGCCAGAGGTGCTGGCAATTGTCTAGATGGAAGTACCGGTGGGTGAACATCTTAGACTTGATAAATATGACTCCACAATGGTGGATAGCCAGAGGTGCTGGCAATTGTCTAGATGGAAGTACCGGTGGGTGAACATCTTAGACTTGATAAATATGACTCCACAATGGTGGATAGCCAGAGGTGCTGGCAATTGTCTAGATGGAAGTACCGGTGGGTGAACATCTTAGACTTGATAAATATGACTCCACAATGGTGGATAGCCAGAGGTGCTGGCAATTGTCTTAGATGGAAGTACCGTTGGTGAACATCTTAAGACTTAATATATGTATGATACCACAAATGTGTGGATAACCGGTTAATCCGGAAGTTAAATTGTTGAAACCACAGATGTGTGGGTAATTGGTTAAGCCAATAAAATATATGTATATTTGGTGTTTTAAATTTAGCCAGAGGTGCTGGTGGTAGAGTTGAATTAGATAATATATTCATATTGTGAAAATGTCCCACTAAGGGAAATAAATGCACCATATGTGTTGGGTGCAAGTTGATGTTTGAATATGATATATTATTATCTAAACATGATTAACATCCATATGATATGTATGTGGATGGGTTTAAATAAGTTTTTGGGGATTTTGGGAGGGGTTACTTACTTAGTTCATATGAACTAATTGTGACCTTATATGTGATGTTACAGGTCAAGATAGATATGCATTGGGCGATCAGATCGGGCACGTTGTGAAGCAGAACTAAACGTTATGTAAATCTTTGGTGAGATCAAATTTAAACACACCAGATTTTATTAATCATAAATGTAAATGATTGAAATTAAGTGTGTTTAACTTATAAAAATGAAATTTCACGCTTCCGAACATAAAATTTTGATAAAGTTTAAACTGGGACCAAGATTGGACACGTGTAATCGTGTGCAAGGTTTGGGTGTTACAGAGTTGGTATCAGAGCAATGGTTTGAGTGAATCAAGTGCGTCATGAATACTTGATCTCAAACTTTTATGCTCTTGATATGAAAACATAACGTTTGATTCGAAGACCCGATCATGGTGCCGAATGTATGAGGTTAGCATATCTATGTCCTGTACTATAATTGTTAAATGTAATGTGAATCATTACATGTTAAATATGATTTGATTGATTATGTGAAACCGAAATCAATGTCTTGAGTATGTAATGAAGGAAGTAAGGAATTGGGCATATAATGAATGAACTAGTACGTCTGGCCAACTTACTAGTGCAAACATGATATGAACAAGCTCTTATAGGAATCATTTCATACTTAGGCTATTGAAATTAGGTAAGGTGTTATGAGCTTTATGTATCTATTACTTGTGGGTAATAGTGTTACCAATTCAAGAGAAATGAATTGGAGAGTTAATGTGAAAAGACCTACATGAGTGTAGGCAATAACACTTGATGTGTTGGGGAAATTAATCCATTTGAATATGGAAAATGTTTTGGTGTGTATACACAAATTAAAAATGTATAACTTGACCCGTTGAGAGTAAAATGGGGGAAAAAGACACGTAATTGTGTTTATGTGTTTATACATGTTTAAGTTTGAAATGTAATGATTTAAACATGTTAATAATTTATATAATGTGCATATAATTTATATGCGGGATATATAGAGTTGTAAGTATACAATGTGTATACATATTGCGAATGTTATGATATGATTTCATAACTAGTGTTAGTGTCATTACATGTTAATAGTAATTGACACATTGAATTGGAAACTATTTATAATAGTGTTAAAGCAAATTTAAGACCATGATGTATGGCATTTTGTGTGTTTAACATGTAAGACCACTGGTGGGTGGCATTGGATCTAACATGTAAGACCACTGGTGGGTGGCATTGGATTTAACATGTAAGACCATCGGTGGATGGCATTGGATTTATCATATAAGACCACTTGTGAGTGGCGTTGAATTTGTTTGTAAGACTACTTGTGAGTGGCCTTGTGTTAGATGTGTAAAACCATCTTGGAATGACATTGAGTTGTCATGTAATTCCTCCTTAGTGAGGCATTGGGGAAAAACCCACATGTGTGTGGATTGGTCAATATGTGAGTATGTGTTGAACGATGTTAACTTTTAAAAAAGTCAAAGTTATGATTAATGTGAATAGGTGAGTTACCTACTCATTAATATGCAACCATAAGACATATTAGTGCTTATGTGTTATGTAATTATATTGGATGTTACTACTTGCAATTGACTTGTAGTAATTGTAATAAATTGAATGGTAAATTGACCATGTGTGTCATGAAATGTTGAAAATATAAAACCACATGGTGGTGGTATTGAACTACTTGATATATGTTTTGTAGTATTGGATGAATGTTATGTGCTAAATGCATAAGTTGAAAGGTGTTATTAAATAATAATTTATAGTTGACACTATAAATTGATGATAATCCACATTGTGTGGAAGTATATGAATATGAAACCACATGGGGTGGTATTCGAATTGTTGACACAGATAATGGGTGACGTTTCACATTCGTGTGAAACGAATGTAAGACCACTAGTGCGTGGCATAAATTTTTGTCATGTAAGTCCATAATGAAATGGCGTTAGTGTTTGTCATGTAAGTCCACATTTTGTGGTATTGGGGGTAAACCATGTACATGTACATGATAGTAAGTCACCTGTTACCATTGAGTTTAAACTTGTGATAATGAATCACAAGTGTTGTGAATGTGTTCAAATGGTGTGTAAATTACCCATTTGATTGTTTTGTAGTAGTAGGATTGGGTGAGTCCACACTACAATTGTATGTGCATGTAGCAAATATGTGAATTGTTGTTTTAATTGAAGTTGAGGTAAATGGGTAGGGTTAGTGTGGTTATTGTGGTTGAAGGATTTACAGGGTATGTGAACATTCAACTAATGATAATGATTGAGTTGATTTACAAGAGTGTAAACAACCATCATACTGTGGATTTGGTGATCTACAAATGTGTAGACATTAAATTGGTAATGTGCAGGCTTTGATTCACAAGGTGTGTGAACATAAGACTTGCAAATCCAATGTAATAGATTTCACAAGGTGTGTGAACAAAAGATGATCTACAAGAGTGTAGACATCAAATTTCAAGAGTCAAATTGTTTAAGTTGACTTTTGGGAAATATGATGCACAATTGGAGTTTTGTGTGCACATAGGTGCTGTGTTAAGTGATAAGGGTTGTACATGAATGATAGATGAGAATGTCTATCTAGGCAGACGAATAACGCGAATGATAAGTCATTCGGTTGTGGTGGTGTGTTAAATACATTATACATGAGGTTTGATTTTAAAAAAAAAAAAGTCAGAGTTATGCCTATTTGTAAAGAAATAGGATATTTATTATATGTAGAAATACACTTGAGTGTATGATTTGGTTTGGATGAAGAAAGTCAAAACAAATAATCAATTGTAAATTGATTATGTAAAATCATGTATAATGATCATGTTTATCTAAGGGTAAATGTTCAATTATGATTGAAATATATGTTAGAGAAGTGGTGTCTAGGCATGGTGTGCCAGTGACGATTAATTTGGATCGAGACACTTGATTTACTTCTCATTTCTGGAAAAATTTCCAGGGAGAATTAGGATTGTTGATAGGCACGGCGTATCATCCTCAGATTGATGGTCAAAGTGAAAGGACCATTCAAACGTTGAAGGATATGTTACAAGCGTGCGTAATTAATTTTGGGGGTAGTTGGGATGATTAATTACCTTTAGCAGTGTTCTCATACAATAACGTTTATCATTCCAGTATTGGAATGCCTCCATATGAAATGTTGTATGGGAGGAAATGTTGTACTCCTGTGTTGAGAAGAAGTTAGGTAATGAGAACTGGCAAATAAAAAGGTAGTTAAAGTAACAAATGAACATATAGATTAGATTCTAGTTCATTTGAAGGCGGTATAGGACCGTCAGAATTCCTATGTTGATAAGCATAGGAGGATTATTGAGTTCCAGGTGAGAGATATTGTGTTGTTAAAAGTCTCACTGTGGAAAGGTGTGATACGTTTTTGAAAACAAGGGAAGTTAAGTCACGTTTTATCGAACCATTCAGAATTATAGCTCGGATAGGTAATGTTGCTTATCGCTTGGAGCTACCAGAGGAAATTGAATGGTATACATGATACTTTTCATGTGTTATATCTAAGAAAATGTCTGGCTAATGAATCGGTTTACATGCCACTAGAAGATTTGGAAATTATGACAAGTTGAAATATGTGGAACAGCCGATAACTATATTGACAGGAAAGTCAACCAGTTGAGAAACAAATCCCTGAACCAGGTGAAGGTTCAATGGAATAATATAAGGGGATTTGACGCCATGTGGGGGTCAGAAGATGAGATGAAGAATTCTATTCTTTTCTTTTAATGTCTGAGCGGTTTCGAGGACGAAACCTTTATAAGGAGGGGAGATTTGTAACGACCCGTTTTTAATAAAACGAAATGTAATTGCTATAATCGTTAATTGAACGATTGTGATGGTTACAATGACAACTCAAAATTCTCAGGTTAGAATCATAACTCGAGAATGAAGAGAATGAGTGTAAGCGAAATCACGAAACGAGGCTCTGATTTCAAGATACGCTAAGTTGAAGATAGCGTTAAATAAGAGATCATATATTTTGAATTTTTCAGGTCTTGAAATTATAACCATTGGAAAGAGCTCGAAAAATCGTGAACGTGGGCGAAAACGGCGCGTAAAACGGAGTTCGTATGCTCCCGGAATCGCGAAAACAAAATTGGAAACTAACTAAGGCGGCGGAGGTACGCGAAGGAAATCCTCCGCGGTACGCGACGGACCAGAACGCATAAATATCTGATTTTCTTGATCAGATTTCATTTCTGGTCGATCAACTCGACTTCCAGACGCCTAAACTCAACTTTTTACCCCCAAATCTCAGTTTTGAAGCCATCCAAACATCCGGATCAAGTTAGGAAACGTTTCTACAAGTCCTGATCTTCATTTCTATCCGAGAAATCCGTCCGAAAGGGTAACGATTCGACCTCTTCTATTAGTTTGATAGAATATGAGTTAGATTTAGACTTTAATAATGATATCATGGTTATTGTTGTTGATTATTGCCTAGTTGATAACTAGGGATTGTTAGAAACGAAGAAATTGATACTTGGTTGGTGAAATCTTCGTTTTGAAGCCGAGATGATGTCCAGTTGTTATGAAACCCATATCATGGCGTGATAACTAGTAGGATGGGTTGAATATGATTTTAAATAAATTATGGATTATAATCCATAGGTTAAATGATGATTTTGATGAATTGATGTTAAAATTATTAACAAGTTATGATCTTAAATAAAAATTAAATAATAAAAGTGATTAAAGATCGTAACTAATATAATGAACATCAGTTATTTGATAAATTGCCTAGGGAGGCATGAAATATGATTAATTGTGATAATTGACTAAAACTTGCTAAACGTAGTAAGATAGAGTCAGTTATGTGATGAATTGACTTTGAGGAAGTCAAATCAGTCAAGTGTGTTGAACTTGATTGTATGTGTTATATGTATTGAATATAGTTGTATATGTGTGAATATGCAACTAGGTGTTGGTGGTGAAAGTCAAGTGACAATTCACAGAAGTGGAAAAGAGGTTGTAGGAAGTGAACAACCGTATGAACCAGGTAAGTTACCCAACTTACTGTAACATTACATATAAGTAGTAGAAAGAGTCTACTTGATTGTGATGTATATATATATATATTGATTGATTCATTTGAATGAATGTGCATAACTAGATTGGAACTAATTGAGTTAATAGACTCTAAAGTACATATGTTAAGTTCCAATGTGTTTATGTTACGGTTGAATTAAGTATGAAACACAGATTGCATAATAATAGCCGGATGAGTCGGTGTTTGAGTATGACATCACAAATGTGTGAATAGTCAGAGGTGCTGACAAATAGCTATGGTGGAAGTACATGATTGTGAACACCATAGTGTAACTTTGATTAAACTATTGTGATTAATAGTTGATGATTGGTAATATGACATTATTACATTGTGAGAGTCAATTCGAATAGAAATGACTAAGCTTGAATTTTGATTGTGAAAAATGTATTTTTACATTTTGTTGTTATGACTCCACAATGGTGGATAGCCAGAGGTGCTGGCAATTGTCTAGATGGAAGTACCGGTGGGTGAACATCTTAGACTTGATAAATATGACTCCACAATGGTGGATAGCCAGAGGTGCTGGCAATTGTCTAGATGGAAGTACCGGTGGGTGAACATCTTAGACTTGATAAATATGACTCCACAATGGTGGATAGCCAGAGGTGCTGGCAATTGTCTAGATGGAAGTACCGGTGGGTGAACATCTTAGACTTGATAAATATGACTCCACAATGGTGGATAGCCAGAGGTGCTGGCAATTGTCTAGATGGAAGTACCGGTGGGTGAACATCTTAGACTTGATAAATATGACTCCACAATGGTGGATAGCCAGAGGTGCTGGCAATTGTCTAGATGGAAGTACCGGTGGGTGAACATCTTAGACTTGATAAATATGACTCCACAATGGTGGATAGCCAGAGGTGCTGGCAATTGTCTAGATGGAAGTACCGGTGGGTGAACATCTTAGACTTGATAAATATGACTCCACAATGGTGGATAGCCAGAGGTGCTGGCAATTGTCTTAGATGGAAGTACCGTTGGTGAACATCTTAAGACTTAATATATGTATGATACCACAAATGTGTGGATAACCGGTTAATCCGGAAGTTAAATTGTTGAAACCACAGATGTGTGGGTAATTGGTTAAGCCAATAAAATATATGTATATTTGGTGTTTTAAATTTAGCCAGAGGTGCTGGTGGTAGAGTTGAATTAGATAATATATTCATATTGTGAAAATGTCCCACTAAGGGAAATAAATGCACCATATGTGTTGGGTGCAAGTTGATGTTTGAATATGATATATTATTATCTAAACATGATTAACATCCATATGATATGTATGTGGATGGGTTTAAATAAGTTTTTGGGGATTTTGGGAGGGGTTACTTACTTAGTTCATATGAACTAATTGTGACCTTATATGTGATGTTACAGGTCAAGATAGATATGCATTGGGCGATCAGATCGGGCACGTTGTGAAGCAGAACTAAACGTTATGTAAATCTTTGGTGAGATCAAATTTAAACACACCAGATTTTATTAATCATAAATGTAAATGATTGAAATTAAGTGTGTTTAACTTATAAAAATGAAATTTCACGCTTCCGAACATAAAATTTTGATAAAGTTTAAACTGGGACCAAGATTGGACACGTGTAATCGTGTGCAAGGTTTGGGTGTTACAGACGGCGAGTAGGGCGGTGGAGCAGGGCGGCGACGACGACTATGGCGGTGGAGGAGTTCGGTCGGTCGAAGGCTGAAAATGGAGGAGTGGATTGGAAGAGGTTGGAAGACCTCAAGAAGAGCTTGGTCCACGTCTGCGCCAAGAAGAGGCCGCGCAGACGTTTTTTAATGAAACGTCTGCGAGAAAACAAACGATCTGCGAACCTTTAACCTCTTCCCGCGTCTGCGTGGCGCAGACATAAGAGGTTAGAAGAGTTTTTTTTTAAAAAAACAAACACCCCCTAAGTGTTTCAAGCGTTTTAGTAATCCATTTTTTGTGTTGCCCATCGATTAGTTAATCTATCATCTCACAAAATAAGATTTTGTATCATTTATCTCAAAAAAATTAGTTACGTACAACTGTTTTTTCTTGAGTTAAAAGCTTTGATTCGAATGAAGGTATGTATTACACTAATGAACGGTGTTCTCACTTGATTAGCCAGTTTGAACCTTTAGCCTTTAGAAGACTGACAAACAACAGAAAAGGTTCAAATCTTGTCGAAAATAAAGTTGGTGTAATTTAGTTGGTGTATAAGATTATATAAAGTAGAATAGGTAGATAAATGTATGAGTTGTCAATGATATGTATGTGTATTTGCTTTTGAGAGCTTGTTTCAAAAATAGTGTAACTGGAAAAAATATATATAATTACTAGATAAATGTATATGAAAATTTATTTACTAAAACGAGCATTTTTCTTTACTTTTTATTTTTATCTAATCTAATATATTTTCATTTTCTTTTTAACATCTTTTATAAATATTTCATTTTCTTAAATATCTTTTTAACAACTTTTATAAATATTTCATTTTCTTAAATATTTTTTTAACATGCACGTTTGTGTTTTCTAAATATTTTTTAAAGGACGTTGTTTAAGTATTTTGTTTTAAAAGGATTTTTTTAATGTACTTTAAAATAATTGTTTATTTTTTAAAAATGGTTTGTTTTTAGTCGAACGTCTTTTTAACGACCTTTATAAAATCATATTGTTTTTTACAATTTGTTCGGTTTTTCTAACATTCTTTTCAAAATCGTTCGCGTTTTTACATTCTTTTCAAAACCGTTTGTTTTCTTAACGTCTTTTCTAGTTAACAATTTTTTTAAAGAAGATGTTGAGAAAGAAAAAAAAAAAAAGAAATACTATAAAAGACGTATAGCAAACCAAAAGATTTAAAATGGACTTTTAAAAAAATTTAATGGTCTTGAAATGTTTAAAAACAAAATAGTCTTGAAAAGAAGTTTAAAGAAGCCAAACTGTTTTAAAAGGACGTTAAAAAACAAGGATTAGGTTCAACTAAATAGTCTCCTTATCTAAAAAAGCTTAAGAAGGATTATTAACCATTAGATAATGAGATCAATTTAAGATGTAAAAATTTAAAATTTTAGAGGGAAAATTTGTTAGAGGACAAGTTAGTCATAAACACTTTCCCCCACAATTTTTAAACGTTCATAACTTTTACGTACGATATTATTTTTGAAAAAAAATATCTTAAAAACGAGAATAAAAATGAGTATAAATTTGCCATAAAAAATGAAATTTCTTCAGCTCATTGTGTCTCTTTTAAAAGTTTGTATATAATTATCTTTTTATGTTTTTTTACCGGTAATTGTGTCTTTTTTACTTGTAATTGTGTCTTTTTTAAAAATCATTATGTTATTCATACTCGTCATTATGTCATTGTTCAAAAATACACAACATTGAGCAAAAACACAAAAGACACAATGACCTATACAAAATACACAATGACCTCTACAAAATTATTATACTCATCATTGTGTTTTTACAGGTAATTGTGCTTTTTTTTTAAAGATCATTTTGTTATTCATACTCTTCATTGTGTTAAACTTGCTTAACATTATGTATATAGTAACATCATTGTGTCTTAAATTGTTCAGAAAAACACAAATTAAGAAGAAACACAAAAGACACAATGACATGTACAAAAAGGAACAATGACCTAAATAAAAGACACAATGACCTGTACAAATTGTTCATACTCGTCATTATGTTTTTTACAGATAATTGTGTCTTTTTAAAGATCATGGTGTTATTCATATTCATTATGGTGTCATCTCTGCTTGACATCATGTATTATGCAACGTCATTATGTCTTAAAATGTTCAGGAAAACACAAAATTGAGCAGAAACACAAAAGACACAATAACATGTACAAAAGACACAATAAACTATAAAACAAAAATTTTTATATATATAGCAATGCAAAACTGATTTTGAAAATAAAATAATGCTCGTTTTTATGGTATATTTTTCTTCAAAAAATAATTTCGTATGTAAAAGTTACGAACATTTAAATGTGAGGGAACTTGATAAAAAATCAAAAAAAGTAGTCATTACTAAAGTATCATTCAGCAACTTGATTTAATCATAGTCATTGTCTCATTGATTAATGATCTAATGGTCCAAGATCATTCCTAGGCTTTTTAAGTTAAAAAACTTATTTAGTATAACCTAACCCATATACAAATGGTTTTATAAAAAAAATTCTAAAGTATATTAAAGGACAATTATAGATAATTATATTCAAAAACAGTTTATATGTACGTTTAAAAAACATACGATTTAAAAAAAAAACATCCAAATAGTATATATCTATAATAATAAATAAAGGTTTTTAGTGGTACAAGTCAAGTTTCTAGAGCATCTCAACATTTATTTCTCATATTTCTCTCCTATTAAATACATCTAATATTAAATAATAATATTATATATTAAATATACTTTTTAAACATTTTGAAAATGAAAATTATTTTTTAAAACATTAAAATATATCAATATTAAAAACACATTTATTTTAAAAAAATTATTATAAAATTTTCAAAAACAATTATTTGAAACACAATGTTTTAAAAAAACCTGTAAAAAGAGTTAGTGTTTAAAGAAATAATAATATTATTTTAATACTTAAAATATTAAATCATACGAAATTGTAATCGTATTTTATATTAAAAATCATCTTATATTTTTTAAATTTTTATTGATAATTATTCTTTATATTTATTTATTTAATCCATATAATACACGAGTACTAAACTAGTAGTAAAAAGATTAAAAAATTCAAACGATGCTAAAATAAGCATTGAAAAAATCAAACAAAATTTAAAACTTCCGTTATGTTTAAAAAAAAAAAACAAACATTCACAGAAAAAGTTGAAAATAAAGAATGCTTTAAAAACGTTTAGAAAAGCGAGCATTGTTAAAAAATTGTTTAGAAAAAATAAACGGTGTTAAAAATTATTTATTATATTAAAATAAATAAAATGAATAATTAAAAAATAAACGAGACAAGCCGAGTCGAGCTTGAGCTTGAGCTTAAAACTTTCTAAGGAGCCGAACCGAGCCTTGAAAATAAAGAGAGCTCAGACCCTATTTAATTAAAACGAGCCGAGCTTGAACATTAACGAGCTCTGAATCGACTCGACACGTTTACAGTCACATTCATGAGAATGATCGACAAAAGGTAATATGATGAGGGTTGAGAAAGATCAAAAATCATTAACTAAAATAATAATAAGACAATAATAAGATAAATAAAAATATAGTTTTTATAAAACCAGGTGCATTTGTTACAAATGGTATTTATATTCAAAACTAGATTATTACCCCGTGTGTTACACGGATTCATTTTAGATATTATATAATTAATAATGAAAATAAAATAATTATTTAACGATTTTTTGATATTAATGATTAAATTATGTATTAATAGTTAATTTAAGTAATGAAACAATATTTAAAATTTTTAATAACAATAGAAATAAAATTTAACCTTCTTCATTTGTAATAATTAAGAACCAATGTTAAAACTTAAGCTAGTTTCTATCAAAAACTAATTATTTCAAGCTAAGAAGATAATGTAATATTTTTGTAATTATTAAAATTTAATAATCTAATTTGAAAATATCTTTAAGCATAGAAGACCAAAAATATAACTTTTATTATCATCTTTACTGTTGGTTTGTATATATATTTTTAATAAAAAAAAAATTTTAATATAAAACTTATATTTTCTAAAAATTGAAATATTTCTAATTTGTAATAAATTTTGTAACTTTTATTTTATGAAAATAAAATATTTCTTGCTTTAAAAAAATTAATATTAAAATTTTTTCATATTTTATAAAAATTTTTAAATGTGTTTTTAATAAAAAGATAAATTATATTATTATTTATTAGTATGAGAAAGAATATAAGTATTTAATAGGTGATAAAATTAAATGGATTGATATTAAATTGACATGTGGCAAAAGTAGTGTAACAATGTCACAAGTGGCAAATTATATTTTTATTTATTAGTATAGTAAGATAAGATGATATACAGATAAAAGAGCCAAATATTTGGCTTTGAATTTTAACAGTTGTTAACCTTTTATTTTGAGAACAACTCAAACAAATCTCACAGTTGGCTATATATGAGCAATGATAAGAATTTGACTTATTTTTGGAGAAGATAGTAAACTCTTGGTTCAACAAACATCATATCAACAAGAGTTAGAGGCCCATATGCAAGAAGATAAGCCCAATCAAAAAAGATAGGAGTTAGCCCATAATCAAATTGAAAACAAAAAATAAATTAAAGATTACCTTTTTAACATCGTTTCCCAAAGATGATTTATTAAAAAAAAAAATTAATATAGTCGTATATTTAAATACCTTCTAGAAACAAATTAAAATTAAAAAATATGGCATGTTGCTAAGTGCTAACTACCTTTCAATAGTGATAAACATCAATTTTTAACAAGAAACTCTTTTAAAAGGTAAAAAGATCAACCTTTTTAGTTTTCCACAAACTTAATTACTTAACTGAATCATTCATTTTGTCTATAATTTACTATATTGTGTGACACGTAAGACCTAATGTTAGACAGGATTTTTATTGATGTTCAAGTGCTACATTGTTAGCTTATTTCTTTTGTTATTTTATAAGAAATCATAAACCAAACCGTTAACAATGGTTTCTGAATAATGAAAACCAAAACCGAATCGTTCAAAATAAAAACCGAACGCTATCAACGGTTGGTTCCGGTTTGGTTTAAGGTTTGAGCTTTTGATCCTATTAAAAATCAAATCAAATTGAACCAAACCTTTTATAGTTCAAGGCGAACTAATTATACCATTATACCAAGTACAAATGTATTTTTTAAATGACGCATAAATCATGAACTCAATAAACACAAATATGTATAAACATGCATATACATGAATCTATGCATATATATGTGTGTTTGTGTGTGTACATATATCCATATCTATATGCTGATATGCACGCGCACATACGGTCCAGTTTTTTACGACGAGATTTTGATGAAAACTGTAAACCAAACCGTTTATTACGGTTTTGCAATTTTGATACCGACCAACCAAATGTTTGGGGAAAAAACCAACCGACAAAATGTTTGAGGAAAAAACCAATCGCAAAACCAAACCGACGACAGTTTGGGTGGTTTCACGGTTTGAAAGATATCGAACCATGAAGGCATGAACACCCTTAGTATTAAGTTCCTATGTTATATACTTTTGACAAGCCATAATAATGAAAATCAAAGCACTAAATGTAATCCAAGAAACAATCCCACTCAATTGGAAAGAAAGGTAATTCACTCTATGTTAAATGCGTTCAATAGTTCACTACTTTTTCTCCCTCTCTATGCATATCATCCCATCTACCTCAAATCCTGAAGGTTAAGCATGAGGCCTTACCCTCATTATGACATCTTACTTTATGCTTCTTCTTCTTTTTTTTTTTTCAAGTAAATTACCATTTTGTCCCTATGATTTAGTCGCTTTTACCGTTTTAATCCAAAAGTTTAAATTTCATGATTTTTCATCCTTATGGTTTACATTGTATTGTCATTTTCATCCCTGTATTTTTGTCACTTTTATCATTTTAGTTTAAAAGTTTAAATTTTCCGGACTAAAATGGCAATAGAAGGGAAGCTATAAGGACAAAAATATTGAAATTTAAATTTTTAGATTAAGTGCATGTTTGGGATTCCATTTGAAACTAACTTATTAACTTATTGATTTTATGAAAAAATCAATAAGTTAAAAAGATGTTTGGTAATGTCAAAAGGATTTTTTGTTTTAACGTTTTGAGTAAGGTTAAAAAGTTGTTTTTAAAAAACTATAATTTGTAGCTTTTAGAATGACTATTTAACTTTTTGATGTAATAAGCTAAAAACTAATCCCAACACTTTTTTTTAAAAGTTAATCCAAACAACTTTTTGACTTTTTGACTATTCACATATCAAAAACTAATCCAAACACTTTTTTAAAAACTTAATTTTAAAAACCCATAAGTTAATAAGTACTTTTAACAAAAATTAGTTTTAAACTTAAATAAGCAATCCCAAACATGCCCTAAAATGGCAAAGCAAACAAATCACGGGGACGAAAATGACAATTTATTTATTTTTTTTTTTTGGAGATCACCATTAAGCATATAAGTTTAATCTTTTTTCACTTTGTTCTCAATTAAGGTGCAGTATCAAAGCTAATGGTTAAAGGCTATGTAGTAGACAGAATATCATCCCTACTCTGTGTGATCCAAATCAAAATCAATTTGCGTGATTGGAGGAAGAACTTGACAATGCAGATGACACAAAATCAAAGCTACAAAACAGTTTTGGTGCTGATCTGTGTGATTGAGCAAAGAAACTCCCACGGTGAAGACGAACGAGTAAGAAATCGAGACCCGTTTGAAGTTTTGGTGAATTTGATCAAGAAGAAGGCAATCTTTGAACAATGTGTGTGATTAAGGTAATGTAGCATAGGTACGACTTAAACGAGTTGGTCAATTATGGTGGAGTCAACCCTACAAGAATACAGTTTGTGGAAAACAATTGATTTGGTAACAAGTAAAGCGGTAAAGCTAGAAATAATTTAATGACAAAAACAATATCCGTGTTTCAAACTGTATTCGAAGATGTTGCTTCAAGCGGAAAGGCATAGAAATGCAAAGGATGTATGGGAAGCACTTCGCGTGCGATATGTGAGCATTAGAACCAATCTAGAGATGTTAAACATGAATGGATTATTGTGTTTTGAACATGTTTTATATGATCACATATAGGTATGTTTTAACAATAACCAAAAATCAATAAAACTTCTAAAATTTGATAACATCAAGCTTCTAACAAAAACACAAATAGGGCATCACAAAGTTTTTCATTTTTTTTTCCATTTTTTTAAAAAAAAATATATAGCATTAAAAAATCAAATAGAAGCTATAATTACAGAAGATTACTGATTGAGAAGATTTACATCTAGAATTACATTACATCTGGTTAATATATGGTCAATAATATGCACCAAATATCTTTAATTACAATGGTTAATCTACAATTATATGATTAAAAAAAATTAACTAAAATCATCTGCACCTTTCATCTTTAGCCAGTAATGCAGTATAAGGTCAAAAACTCTAATCAACAACCATGAAACCAAAAACTAAACCTTCCCATCAGCCAACGGCAGGCTCCGAGCCGTTGCTACTCGAGTGTCTGAATCGGTTACCGAATTGGTCCCTCTCGACGGAGCTGAAGACGGGATCGGGAACTTCTTAGGAAGCATTTGTTCCCAAGTAACCTCTTTTGGGAATCTTGAAGTTGCCTCAGAAAAAGCAAGAAATGTGATGACAGTCAGCAGCAGAAACTTGTGGCTCAAGGAAGCTACCATTATGAATGGCTCAAGATGATCAGAGGTTTGTGTGATGGCTTCAATTCTGTGAAGATTATGGTGTGCTTTTAGATAGGTTCATCAGTAGCAGACAATGAGGAGGAGTTTGTGAAGAATGCCAACTGTTGTGTTTTGGAAAAGAGGTGACAGTGGCAGACCATATTCTTATTTTAGACCCCAAAATCTGTTGGTGTGTACCAAAAAGTTTCTAACCCAGTGGTAGCCCCTTGACTTGTTTTATTAGAGGTCTTGAGTTGGAGTCTCACATATAACAAATATTGTTCAGAGTTGAGCCGGAGGTTTTCCTAGTTGTAGGTTTCCTTTTAAGCGGGTGGGTCTGGTTACCACGCTCTGTTATTCGGAAGGAAGGCTGATCTATTTTCTAGGATGATCCTGGGTGACTGTTGGTGTGTACCAAAGAGCTTCTAGTCTAATAGTAGTCCCTTGATTTCTATTATAAGAGAGTTCTTGGGTTGAGTCATGGTGTTTTCCTAGTTGTAAGTTTCTTTCTGTGCGTGTGGGTCAGGTCACCATGCTCTCTTTTCAGACGAAAGGGTGATCTATTTGTCAGGATGATTCTGGGTGACTGGGCGTTTGCTGTTAAAAAAATTGTTGGTGTGTGTTGTTTGATGTGTTATTTAAAAGAAAAGGTCAGGTTGCTTTGTGTAGCAACTCAAGGAATAATTATAAGCCGTAGGAGTGGTGGGGCAAATCTTTGGGTGTCAGGCTTTGTTAAAGATAGACAATTACTACACCCACCCACTAGAAGGATGATTCTTACAAGTTAAAACTGTTTTAGAACAAAAGAACTAATCATTTTGTAAGTTTATTCTTCATTTAATAAAAAAAAAAATCTATGTCACATCTTGTTTCTCATAGCTTGTCGTTATTTGTACACATCTGGATGTTAATTAATTAGACCTCCCATGATTGGATAGAATATGAGTTGGATGATACGATTTATCAGTTATTATCCTGTAACTTGTCATATCAATATGATCTTTTTTTCGTTATAATTAGTTTGATACCATATATGAAAAGGAAAATTGATCGTATATACAACTCATTTTAGGTGTTTTTTACAACATGCCTTGACATTATGTTTTATTCTTGTCTTGCGAGCCAATTATTTAACGTGACATATATTTATGTAAAATGTACTATATATGTTGTTATATGTTAATTCATTACATTGTTAGTTTACAACAAATCAACATTTTATTATATAAATTAAGATATAATCTAATAGAAGAAACGAAATAAGCAGAAGAATGCACGACAAGGGACGAAAAAGGTCATCTTTGAACGCACTTGTAATGGCTGAAAATAAACCACATACTTTTGATTTGACAATTTAAGAAAATACAACGGAAATGTCTCATTTTGTAGGATATCTAACATACCAAAACTTTTGATTTGACAGATTAAGAAAATACAAACGGAGGAGTCGTCAGGCCAGGATTATTGTACGATTTTGTCATCTCAGTTTGTCGAGCTAATAGTTAAAAGGACCGGTTACTTGTCATATAAATTAATTGAATTTAATTGAGTGTTCATATGCTTACTTTGTCATAAACAAATATTGTAAATTACCATATCGTTTAAATAACATTTAATGCAAGAAGAAAGTTATAAACAAAAAAGTAATATATAAACAAAATGTTTAATTTATACATCCAAATATAAATAAAAAATAAAGCTATGCATCTGGCAGAGTTGAGTCTAGTTGGTCTTGCTATGGGAATCTCAAATGTCCTAGACCAATCAACAAGAAACTTCACTATATTTAAAGAAAGTAAATAACAAAAATGTATACTAGTAGTTAGAGCCTTAGAGGTAGGCAAAAAAGCCGGAACCGGTCATACCCGAACCGATGGGTACAAACGGGTTCGTTTTTTAGACAAATTATTACCGAAACCAGAAATGCCGAAACTGGTTCCATCTGTACCCGGCCAAAACCCGAACCGGAACCGGTAAAAAACCGGTCGAAACCCGGAACCGTGTATTGACTTTGTTGACCGGAACTGGAACCGATTGAAACCGGAACCGGTTCCAAAAAAACCCGATTTGCACACCTCAACTAGTAGTAAAAGGAAAAAAATTACCCAAGTAGTTTTAAAATTGGAATTCATATTTTCATACCCCAAAGTTCCAATCATTCCACCACATCCACTTTTTTTAATGTTTTTAGAAGTGACACGTATAAGGGGACGGAGTTGTCCCACTTTTCCCCACTTTTTCCCATTGACACATTAGCGCATATCACTTTTCCTCATTTTGCATGGTGTCGTCCCACTTTTTCCCGCTTTTCCCCACATTTTTAATGATTTATTTTAATAAAAATGAAATACATTCATTAAAAATAAAATATAAAATTACAATAAAATTTAAAAGGATATTACATTAAATTAAAAAAAAAAAAACCACAACGATTTACTACCAAATGGTGGAAGCTCAAACGTAAACGGATCCATTTGTTTAAACTTTATAAAATTTGATTGTAGAATGAAGGAAGAAAATGATAAAGAATATTAGTTTTGATGTAAAAATGGTGATATTTATGATGTAAAAATTGTGATATTTATAGAGTTTGATTTTTTTTAATATAGCAACGGTCGAATTTTTGCTTTCTCCCACGTCCGGCCTCAATCGGTGACCCAACCTCACTTTCCCCCGAGCCGAAACTGGGGGCGCGGTGCTCCCGGCGGCCCCGTTTTGGCGAAATCTTCCCCGGCCTTTTCCCGACTACCACTCCGAGTCCCCTAAGATGCTAAGAATTGGTGGGTTGTCATTGGTCACCAACGTAGCTAACTGCAAAATCGTGTGATACAACGTATTTACAAGCTTTATTAAGTATGTTCTCACTCTTAAAGCATTAATCCAAATAACTTTGTCAAGATGATGTCAAATTTTGGATTTTTTTTACATCATTGTAACACATCTACGACACTTTCTTCATTTATGAGTTTGCGAAAATTAATCACCGTTAAAGACGTAACATCGTTGTAAGTTTTTTAACTTACAGCACTATAACTATTTTATGCCCAAAACTTACAACGATATTAAACTAGTAAGTAACAAGAAATGTATAGAAGAAATAAAAGGGAAAAAAACTACCGGCCCTTCTACTACCGGTCGAACCGGCAACAGGTGGGTGAACCAATCCGGTTATGGGTTCTGGGGCGTTTTTGGGTGAACCGGCCGTTGAAGCGGTGATCGGACCGTTGGTCGGACCGGTGGTTGAACCGTTGTTTATTTTTTATTTTATTTTTTTTATTTTATATATATATATTTATAAAATGTTTATAAAATCATCCGATTCTTAAATCCTGTCCGATCGATCCGACCCGTCGAATCTCTGACCGATAAGGAGACCGGTTCGATGTCCGGTCTGATTTTAAAAACATTGTCTACTACATTCTCTTTGTTTGATGTTATTAGATATGGCACATATAATGCTAAGAGTTGGTAGGCTGTCATTGACCAGTTGGCAACGAAATTTCAAAATCGCGTGATGTAACGTCTTTAGTGCTTCATTAATCATTACGTATATTGCTTCTTAGGCATAGAAAAAGGTGTATAATGTTACGAGAAATAAGTTTTGGATATTGAAACACACATGATAACATTATATACCATGAGATGTTATTCGATGAGTTTTGGTCTCAATCACGTTTTTCATGGTAACAACATACTGATATAACCTACGATGGTTATTATTGTTGTTGTTATATATACCCACACATAAACACACACACACATATATATATATAAATAACTAAAAAAATCATATTTATAGTCACAAGATTTAAGGGACATAAAAGTAATTTTCCCCCAAAATTAGAAGAAGTTGTTTTTATGTCCTTCAAACTTATGCCTAGAATTGGTTCTAAATTGAACGTTAGGAAGGGTTCAATTGTTAACTCTTCGTTATTGTAATAACTGAATAACTACATCTTATTACTTTGTGACTCATATTAAAGTAAATATAAAGGTGTAGTTTTTTTTGTATTAATGCAAATGAGCCCACATTAATTACCCACAATTATACGAGTTTTTTACTAAATAGGTGTTTATGGAATTTTATTTACCAAAATGGTGTTGATAGAAATTTATTACCAATATAGTTTTTTTAGCTTATTTACACCTTTTTTTCTTTGTTAAGATTTCTTGTTCTTTATATTACATTAACTAGGTTAAATCTCATATATTACACGGGTTGAATATACAAAATGTAATATTCTTTTCAATAAAATGGTTATGTTTATAAAAAAAAGAATTACACTTAAATTTTTCATAATTATACATATTGTATTTTAACATTCAAATCATCCTATCAAGTTAAATATTTTAAGATATCTAAAAATAACTCATTGTAAACAATTGCTTTCGTTGTTGTTGTTGTAATTATTATTACTATTGTTGTTGTTGCTGTTGCTTTTGTTGTTGTTGTTGAGTATTTCAATGAACATAATTTGAAGTTAATGACAGTTAGAGACCTAAATAAAAGTTTAGATAAGAAAATAAGTAAAAATATTTATATACTAACATTTAATAATGTTACTACACATAAAAGGAAGTAAATGTAATGAATTATAATTATACATGTAAAATATATAAATAAGTATTTATTTTATGTAACTTACATAAAAAAATGACAAGATTTAAAAGTTTTATAATGTTTAATAATAATAGTAAGTTAAAATATAAAAATATATGAATATACATGAAATAATTTAAGTTTTTAATAAAATGATTATATATTTGTATAGTTTACGATTTGTTTTATAATATATCTATTTTATTTTGTTTAGTTGTTTGAATTTTTGAATATAGTCTAAACATATTATTAAATTTTTGCGTTGAAAGTGTAAAATATTCATGACATGATTATTTATTTGTATAATTTTTAAAATTTAGGAAAATAAGTTAAAATAATAAATTTTCATATTAATTAATTATCACTATTAATAAATGATTTAATGCTTTAAATTTTGGGAGAAACAAAAATAAAACATTCTCCATTGCATGACAAGTGCCACATAAAAACCTTAATTTATTATATAAGATAGATTACTTGAAATTCTTTTTCTTTCTAGATTATTTTTGCTTGGTGGACTAAAATTAACTTTCATATATTCTCTTTTTTTTTAATTACTTTTTTCTTTGTATTGCATTAATTACTTTATTTTTTTTTGTTTCTAGATTTTTTTACCCTGTGGACTAAAATTAATTTTTATATATATTGACATATCTAACTTTTACATTTCTTTTACCAGATGCTACATGAAACAATTAATTGAAAAATGATCTGGAGATAAAATTCATGAAATTACAAACTACATGTTTCGTTAATCTTTTAGGTATTATTATCTACAAATAAACTACAACACAAAAATGACTTAAAACTATTTATTTATTTAATTTCTTTCTTAAACTACAGTGACTTATAATAAATTTCTATTTTTTTAAAATACTAAAATTTATATTTTATTCAATACTTTAGATTTGTATTATTTTTAACCAAGCCTGTTTTTTCTAATTCGTATAACATGTATTGCCCTAGTTCCGATTTTTAATGCTTAATTTCATAAAAACGTAATATTTACCATGGTTAAAACCAATGTTTTCATAACCGGACCGGACGTCAAACCGGTCTCGTTACTGGTCAGAGGTTCGACCGGTCGAACCGGATTTAAGAACCGGATGATTTTATAAACATTTTATAAATATCTATATATATATATATATAATAAAAATAATAATAAAAAACTAAAAAAACCGGTTCGCCTGTTCGACCGGCCGATTCACCCCAAAACAGCCCATAACCTCTAACCGGTCCGGTCCGACCACCGGTTCCCGGTTCGACCGGTCCGGTCCGGTTTTCAAAACATTGGTTAAAACCACCGGTGATCTAACTTGATTAATCTTACTACTATAATAAACAAAAACATTTTGTTGGCACTTGTCATGTTTTTAGAATGTTAACGCCACATGTGATCTTATTGTTATTTCATTTCATTATCTTTCTTAATAAATAAATATAACATCTCTCATATTAAATAATTATAATATTAATCATATTATTTACTATTTTCATATTAAGAATTAAAATAGTTTTAAATATATTAAAATTTAATTTATATTAAAAAATATGTACTTTTTTCTAAAAATTGGAATTTTCTTATAAATAAGAACTTTTTAAAATTGATATTTTTAGGAAATTAACAATTTTGTAAAAAACAAGTTTTTTTTAAAAGATGATCTTTTTAAAATGAAACTAACTATAAAACTAAGTTTTTCAACAACATGATTTTTATAAACAATTGATATTTTTTTAAAACCAAAAGTTTTAAAGAAATGATATGGAAAACTATGATTTTTATAAACAAAACGATTTTTTTTAAAACCAAAGGGCTTATAACCTAATGGTACCCCTTGACTTACCGAATGAGAGGTTTTGGGTTCGAGTCTCGACTGGAGCAAAAAAATGCTCTAGGTTGAGCTTGGGGTTTTCCCAGTGTGGGTTCCTCCTAAAAGGTGGTGTCAATGTATTAATTTAAACAGTAATACTTGGCGTTAGCTGTTCAAAAAAAAATTATATGAAGTTTTCAACGTAATAGTTTAAAAATCTTAGCTGTAACAAACTAAGAAGATCAGATGATAAGTATTTAGTTATAAGAGTTTTTAATTGTTAGTCTATTATATAAAATCTTTGTCTATATTTACTTTGATCATTATACACCAAAATATTGTTTTATAATTCTTAAGTTTTTATTACTAACTATTTAATATTTTATGATTAATCCATGTAATACACGGGTTAATAATCTAGTGTAATATATAAAAAAGTTAAATTTCGTCCATGGAGTAAAAATAATCTAGAAACCAAAAAATTAAAGTAATTAATGAAGCACAAAGAAAAAATATATTTAAACAAAGAGAATGCATGAAATTTAATTTTAGTCCACCAAGCAAAAATAATCTATCAGAAAAGGAATTTAAAGTAATTAATGTAATATAAAGAAAAAGAAATCTTAACAAAGAAAAAAAGGTGTAAATAAGCTAAAAACACTATATTGGTAAATAAATTTCCATCAAGACCATTTTGATAAATAAAATTTCCATCAACACCTTTTTAGTAAAAAAAACTCACAATTATATCACCTTTTTAGTAAAAAACTCAAAATTATATATATGTGATTTTTTAAAACTAACGAAGGAAAATTGTCATAAAATATCAAAATATAATATAAAAGATAAATTATATAGTTAAAAGCTTGAATTAAAAACAAAAATTTGTGCAAGAAGTAAAAGGGTAAAAAACACTAAAAAACTATCCCCGTATTTTGAACTTTAGACTCCTACTTTCAAACCCCAAATTCTCAATCATTTCATTCCATCCTATTTGTTTAATGTTTTAACAAATGACACATATAACATATAAAACGATAATAGTTGGTAGGTATAATTAACCGGTTCCGGTTTCGGTGAACAACGTTAATAACCGGTTTCGGTTCCGGTTTTTGGCCGGTTCAGGTTCGGGTTTTGTCGGGTAAAGGCGGAACCGGTTCCGTTTTTCCAGTTCCAGTTTCTATGACAATTCGGAACCGTCTGTACCCACCGGTTCGGGTATGACTGGTTTCGGTTCGGGTTGTCGGTTCCGGTTCGTGGTTTTTTGCCCACCTCTAGGTATAGTTAGTATATACAATAGACATTCCTCTATCCTTGTGTGTCTCCTAACAAATTAAGGTTCGACCTCCTTAGTTTTAAATGTAAAGATTGGAACACATCAATATAAAATGGATAGAAACATGGTATACTTCTTTAATTCGTCCTTGAAAATGCAAAAGGGAAAGTCTCTCGTAAGGCTTTTGGTTGGTTATATCAGTGTTTCCCTTCGAAACTATCAAGAGTCAATGTTCCCACATGACTATACCCGGCAATCTTGACTCATAGCAAGATAATTGAGTAAACAATTATTGCATTTTGGGTGGAAATGGGTAACATTATGACATAGTATGAGTTGAGATGGGTAACACCTTAACACAAAGCGGTCAAGATGGGCAACTTAAAAACCATGTGAACATAATGGATTTCAATGGGTAAGGATGATCAATAATATATTTAACAAGAATTATTAAAATTATTCAAATAAACTATTTGTTTATTTTAACTCATTTTAGCTTGAGTGAAATTGATTTTTTTTAAAACAACCCGTTTAAACCCAAACGGATTTTGTTTGAAACCCGTCTTGACCCGCACCTGTTTTGACCCGCAATCGTTTTGACCCATTACCCAACATAACACAACCTGCCATTTTGCCAGGCATACATATGACTAATTGTAATTCAAACTATATTTTTTTTTATTATGCAAACTTAACACTTTAATTTTTTTTATCAACGATACGACGATACCTAAAATATCTTGAATAAAACTGACAACGCGTAGATAATCCAAGATAATGGTCGATATAATAGTATCTCATCCGAAAATCCTTCGGTTCACTTCGTTTTCTTCATAAAAATACTTCGCCCCCTCTGTTTTCATCCTAAAAATCATTCGGCCCCCTCCGTTTTCTTTCTAAAAATCCTCCGACCTCCTCCGACTTTTTTTTCCAAACTCCGTCATTGATGGTGTCCCCTTCAAGACTTGAACACACAACTTTTTGGTTAGGTGAGAACATCTTACCACTACACCAACTCTCATTCTTTTAATATTTTAAGGGAGAGCTTGCCGTGAAGTCGTTTTAGGGTGGCACATTTTTCTCTATTCATGTGAAATAATATGGGGCATCTCATTTGCGGTGTACACATATAATGTATATATGTGTGGGCCTTGAACGGACAAACGTAAAATTGCACTAATTTTAACATTACTTTACTAATTTTGTGAAAATAACATTAAAAGTGTCAGAATGATTAACTTCAAACGATAACTTTGAGTGGGGACTCCTTCAGAGCATCTCCCCCCCCCCCCCCTCAAGATCCTACTTAAAAGTGGAAATATATTAAGTAAGTTAGTCTGTTTATTTGTTCAATCAGTATTATTAAAATGAAAATGGTAATGCAAAAGGAAAATATGGTGTTGCTATTTCTCTTCGGTCAAACATAATTTCACATTACCCCTAAAATCAAATCATACTCATATGACTCTTTTGATGGTGTTGCTTATCAAACTAATTTTTGTGTTACTTTAATAAATAATTGCACCATAAAATTAAGTTTAATTGGATCAAATGGTAATTTGTTTTTCAAATAAAAATGGAAGCCTTAAGATACAAAAATTACAATAAAATAGACGAAATGGAAGACTTTTTTTAATGACAATGAACTAGGTGTTCTTCCGAGTCTTTCCTCATTAGCATTTTTTAATCAACGTACCTGGTTTCTCAAAGACACTCCTGGTCTCCTACTTCTCAGAAGGAAACACACCACCTGCTCATCTAAGAGCAAATTGCTCGCATAGAGACTTGAAACCAAGACATCTCATAAGAGAAATCAAGGGAATACGAACGTATACCGCAAGGCTATAAGCCATTTGGTAAATAAAAGGCTTCTAACATACATATATTCACCACGATGAATAGTAATTATTAGACATTATAAATCTGGTTCTTGAATTCGGTTCTTAAATCCGGTTCGACATGTCCAGCTGCTAACTAGTAAAGAGACCGATTTAACGTTTGATTCGGTTTTAAAAAAATTGACATTTTGTTTAAGTCTCGTCACAGATAGCCTAATTAATAATTCATATTTTAAAGATTTCATGAAATAGTAATTATTAGACATTATAAATACCATAAAACACGTTTTTAATGATTAAAGGTTCATCTTCTAGAATTTAATTATTACCCCCGAAGGGCCGAACTAACACCAGTATTTATATTTATATACATCTATAATTGAGGCACAAATTCATTTTATCATATACATAATTATAGATCCTTTGATTAAATGATATCTATATATAAACATTTTCTGTCACCAACTAAACCAACTAGTTTTTATACTCTTCTTATGATTGGATAATTATTAAAATTTTATTAAATCATATATATATATATATATATCATGATTGTAGAAGTCGCTTGGCGCTAGTCGGACGGCGAGGGACCGCCTAGGGATTAATCATGATTAATCGGGATTAATCGGCGCTAGGCGGATTGGAATTTTTATATGTAATTTTACAAATATATATTATATACACACATTAATATCAATAATTTAATATAATACTTCAAATAATTTAAAAAATAAACTTAAATATACTAACTAAAGTACTTCAAAGTGCAAACTTAAACACTGAGTTCAAAGTTTAGAGATGAATTTTGATGTTTAGCTGGCTGGATTCAATGTTTCAGAGACATATATTAATGAGTTTTGGTTGAGAAAATGTGTAAATAATCATGAAATTGGTCCCTTTTTACCATAAAAAAGTCAAAAAAAGTCAAAAAAAAATAAAAATCTGGCTAGGCCGCCTAGCCCACCTAGGCCAAAATCGAGACAGTTGACGGGCGCCTAGCACCTAGGCCGATTTTTACAACCATGATATATATATATATATATATATATATATATTGGTAACATTTATACCACATAATTGTGAATCATTTTAAATACAAATGTTTATATCACAAGAATGATTTTTTAGAAAATAATCATTTTTATAAATTACTTAACAAAACTTAATTTTATTCAAGATAATTTTTTTATAAACATTTAACACAAGGAATTATCAAATTCTAAATATATTTCATTCAAATCTATTTAAATAGAATACATGTAACCTTTACTTATAATTTAAGGTTTTAAGAAAATAAATTCTAAATATTTTCATATTAACAATAATCAAATATTAACCAAATTTCCAATTATTATATCAAATATTATTCTTTATCATTTTAAAGAAAACAATAGATTCATGATATAAACTTAGGATGAATTGGTAGTTCATGAATTCATACAAAAGTCAAGAATCTTTGGATCTATCAATCAAACAAGTGAGTTTATCTCATATTTCCATTTTACATTTTGTAATTTTTTGGGATGTTACACATGTTTGTAATCAAACGTATTCAAATCTTTATAATTCATTCCAAACATATGCAATCTTTAGATCTATTTAGGCTTTGTGTTAATTGTTATGTGTGACACTTGTTGTGATTTGTTGTTGTTAGTCAAACAAACAAGCACTGGTTGTCACACCCCCACCTCTCGTCACCTTTGATGATGTCACTTGCTACTCTGATATGATTGCGGAAGCATAGTGGTGATGTCTTAGAGATGAAGTGTGACTTACTTGAACCGATATCACAGCACACAGATTTACTTAAAATGAATATATTACAAGGGTTTCGTTTGTTACATCAACTTAACAGTTAAATAGATTACATAATCTGATACATTAAGGTTCAACTAAGTGAAGTGCATCCTCATCGTGTCGTCACCGTGGTCCTGCAAAAATGTTGAGTTTAAAACGTCAGCACAAAGCTGGTGAGTTCGACAGTTCAATTTAAAACAATATGATATGATAAGTAAGTTCTTAAAATGTTCAGTTCCGGATAACCATGGGACCCGTATCTAGTTCCTTTCGGACAGTTGTACATTTCACGAAGATACTACCCGTCGGTAAATATCTTATTGCCTCATTATCTTAATGTCTATCACTAACATTAAGAAAGTTGTTATGGAAACAGGTACAAAACATTCACACCAGGGGAGCTGCAATCCTCCCAGCGAATGTGTTGTCAGCCAATAGTACTATCAATGATTCATGTTCGGCCCTACATGGGTTCACTAGATACAGTTCAAGAGATGAGGACTTTTGAAACTGTGATAAAGATGCTAACGGAAAAATCCCATGAAATCACACAAAAGTCACATGAAATCACACAGATATCAGTGATGCATATCATATGTTCAGAAACAGTTTGCAGAGTTACCCCGATGTTTATAAAACATTAAAAAGAAAAGGGGTTGTAGGAAACTCACCTGATGATTCAGTGGTAGCAGAATATCACACAACTGGTAATAATATGATGATTCTGCATTTAGTTTTATTTAATGAGTTATTAATGTTTTAACTTACTGATTAAATCTTCTTGAACGTCCAATGTCAAAGACATTGCCTTAATAGTCATCAAACCAATATAAGATTTTTAATGATTATCTTAATATCATATCATACAATGTATGATAATGTAGGAACCTATACTGATTCAGGTTCCTAGTACTAGGTTGATGACACCCTTGATTAATCCATATAATCTCAGATTAACCAAATAGTTAATGTTGTTGATTCTAATGCTAAAGCAGTTCCTAGACAGTTTAATGGCTTAGGAATGATCAGTCCTTGTTATTGATTACCCAAATATCATGAAATATCACAATGTAATATTAGAATAGGTTTAATAACCATGTTTAACATACTAATCTGATTGTTATCATGAACATCAGATAATCGTTCCAATGAGTATGTTAATGATTGTGATTAGTTTGAAACACCCAACTTTCACGTTGCATGTCAAGGATTAATCAAACTAATCACCTACATTGTCACAACCAAATGGTTTAAACCATTATAACCATTGTTATAATTTCATGCAAACCGGGCATTACAACGGATCAAAACAAGGATTTACCCATTAACAGTTCGAGTTTGTCATTTATAATCAATCCTAGCCATCATCTAGGCAATAATCAACAATCCTAACTATATCATTACGTTCAAAAACAAGATTTAATCATTCATTATCAAAATAGAAGGGTAGAATGAACCATTACCTAATATGGAGGAGTTCTGCGGATAGAAAGATGATCTGGTCTCGTAGAAACGTTCCTGGATGCGATCTAAACGTCCCAGAGGCTTTAAAATAGAGATTTGATGTGTTGGATGATGAAAAATTCGAAGGTGATGGTGCTGGCGTCGGGTAGAAGATAGAGATGAATGAGGATGATGATGATCTGATATTTTTAAGCAAGTTGGCGACTTCTCCATCCGTCGCGTACCGCGGAGAGGAGAAAAGTGGACTTCGCGTACCGCGAAGAAATCCGGGAAATCGCAGATATTTTGCAAGCATCGCGTACCGCGAAGAACCCCTAGCTCCTCCTTAGCGTACCGCGAAGACCATTTTTTTCCATTTTTCGACAGAAACTTCGTTTTGCGATTCCGGACCATCCGTAACTCCGTTTTGTATGCGGTTTTCGCCCATGTTCCTCATTTTTCGCATACTATCATCCTGCAATAATTAAAATTGCTAAATCAACATGGATATCAAGCCCGATCGAAGGTGCTTACGTCATTAATGACGTAATTCTTCGAACTCAATTGTCACACTGGTACTTAGTAACTTAAGATGTTTTTAGATACCATCTTCGCAATGGCTATTGTCATTGTGTTAAAAAGGTGAAAAATGCATTTAGCTAACTTGTTGAAATAAAAATGTTATTTTATTTGTATGGATACTTGTTTGGACACAAGCATTGGGACATTTATTCACATCAAACTTGTTATTATTCATACTTTTAATGCATGCTAGTTAGATTTATGTTTGCATCTTTTATTTATATCTATATCAAATATATGTGACACTCACAAACTATGCAAATAGTTGATCAAACTATATTTTACATATGTAACAAGTTATAAGCTTAAATAAAGATTATATAGGAATTTGAGACCTAGTTTAAACAAAAATCAAAGTTATGCATTGGATTATTATGATTTAATGTTGATTTGGATGTTAAATTGAATGATTATCATGTTTTGGTTTAAATGAAATGATTAAACATTGAAACTTACAAATAACACAATAAGCTTTTGGACAATTATACATCACACCCATACGTATTCCGACTTGCATGTTTTAATCATGTTGTTAGCATTCAACCTGAGCTTACATCGAACTCTTCAAGAGATTCATAGTTACATTACTTATATTTTCCTTGTTTGTATATGAAGTGGATTCAGAGTCGTCTTTCAAAGAAGATTTAACTTGTATCCATGCACTTCTAGGAATAACATGTCAAATAAATGAATTTATGGCAAAATATTTTCTAGAAAAATAATCTAAAGAATGTGTTGGTTATTTCTCTCTCGATGAAGTGAACGAATGCAAATTTGGTAATATAGTGTGAAAAAATTGATTTTTAGAGTGTTTTTTAATCTTTAAACTCCTTTAACATAACTGCCAAAAACCGCCATAACAGTTGGAAACTGCCATAACCCTGTAACAGTTGGAAACCGCCATAATCCTAAAAAACCGCCAAGTAACCATCGCCATCGCAAACCGTAATAACCATTGGAAGCTGTCACTTAACTACCTCAACTGCTTATTTTTAATGGGGCCCAAATTATGTTTCAAGATAATATGATGGTAGAGACTGATCTTAACGTCATTACAGAAACCAGCGTCAATATGTGTGTGTGTGTTTAATTAAGAACTAAGAACCTAAAAAACCATTTATAGACACATGTTTTTATTATAAAATTAAAGTAAAAGAAAGTTAGTTTAACGTGACTATACGTTGTTGTTTTTTATCCTCAATTGTTGCATCTTATTTGAATCCATCCCCGCATGTATACATTTAACTTAAATTAAAAAGATAAAATAAGAAGATAGTTTTGCCTAAGAAGAGTATTAATAAATAGAAATTTAACATATGGCGTACTATAAAAAGAAATAAGAATAATTTATGTATAACATCTTATTTTTTATGCTAGATTTTTTTGTAATGAATTTTTTTTGTATTAGAGTTTTTTTGTACTAGATTTTTTGTTTTTTGGTACTAGACTTTTGTTTTTTTGTTTTTCACATGTCAAATTACTATTGTTTTTACTCTTTTCCTATTAAATCCAACTCCTATAATTATTTTAAAAGTATAATGCTCCATTATTTTATCAAATAATATATTGACATTCCTTTTAGCTACACTTTGATATTGAAAATCTAAGTTGTCACAAAGAATATTTTCATGTGGCTTTTTATCGGTTTTTATATTCAAAACCAAGCTATTACAATTTCATCTTAATTACATAAATGTGTGACATCATGCACAAATTCTCTAAAGATTGTTAGCTCCATTTCACAATTGTTTAAATTATAACAATAAAAAAAACAAAATAATTATATACACTCAATCATCATAACATACATTAGTTTAAAAAAAATTAGAGAATTTCGTATACGTGCCGGTTCTCGAGAACACTTGTGTTGTAATTGTCATATAAAATACATGTATAATTCAATTTCATTTCTAAACAATGTAACATATGACACTTTTACAATAAAATGTTGTAACATCACCCCTTGTTAAAGGGGCACATTCAATGTAACGTTGACAAAAAACAAACTAAACTTTGCTAAACAAAAATAACAATAGAAATTAAATTAATAATAAATGACATAATACCATTCGTCCACGTGTCATTTGACGCAAAAAACGGAGATTTTTGATCTATTCAATGGCGTAAGATAGCGTTTCTGACTCAGTGGGACGCCAGAATGTTTTTTCAACATATAACATCCCCTCGTTATCCTTGTTGTAAGACATTTTGATATTCCAATTTAAAGATTTTGCCATATTTTCCACGTCAGCAATGGTTTCAACGTTATCACGAACGATCAGTTTGCCTCCTGGTCTCAAGATTCTGTCAACTTCCGCCATTAATGATTGTAACTTGCACCTGTGAAGACACAAATCATCTATGTTTATGAATCGCACCAAAAGACGGAGATACCGTGAATTTCTGGCATGACATGATCACATGAAAATAATATGAAATTCATCTATAGTTTTTACTTTTTAGTAGAAACCCGTGAACACATTTAGCTAAACAGGTCGTGCTCAAGTTAACCTAGCGGGTTTGCGGTTTGACCCAATTATTTTTTTCAAAATGTGTTTTATCTTTTAACTTCTTGAACATGCCGAATTTTAAAAAATGGAAAAGATATAGGCTTCCTGTTTTCAATAAACAAGAGGTGTTAAATAGGTTGTGTTCATGGGTTAACTTATCATGAACCCGGACCCAAAAATCCAAACATGACGTGAGTATTCCCGGGTTGACAGGAACACGACCTGTTAGACGTGAATTTTTTTTTATTTTTTTTTTATATTTTTAAAATATTAATACTTTAAAGTTACTATTTTGATACAAAAAATAAAATGTATATAAAAATATAACAAGTTAATTATAAAACTTATGTTAATTTATCTTTTTAGTTTAAAATTATAGTATAAAATACCAATCAAGTTGATTTATGGCATAAAACAAATTCAAAAATAATAAAATAATAAATAAATGGCTTAAAGGGTTCACCATGAACCTTTCATATTGATAAGAACCGACCCGTTTATAAAAATGAGTTCACCTTGAAATTGACCTAAACTTATTTATACCAAACCCAAACTCGTGAATTTGGTGTTAGGTACATATCTTGTTAAAAAGTCACACTAATACATCGAACGTAATTATTTTAAAACATTTGTACCTTTTGTTGTAAATATTTAATTTTAGGGTATCATTATGAAATAAATTAAAAAAGAAATTAAAACTTCATGTTAAACGGATTATGTTGTGTCAACCTGTGAAAACTCATGTCATGTCCGAGTTGACATGTGTAAGTCAAATTTTGGGTTCGACCCGTCAAAGAAAATGTTATCAGAGCATGTCTTTAATATCCAAACTTGTCACAAATTACAATATTGGAAAAACAAACCATAAACTTTTTACTTTTAAACCTTAATACCCAAAACTTATTATTTGGACCAAACCAAAGGGACCATTAGTGTTGTAGCCATTAAAAAGATTCAAAAAGCCCCCCAAAAAACTCGAGTTTACTTGGCGAGTTAGCGGTTAGCTTTGAACCGTCATATATCACATTTTTATGGTAAAAATACAAAGAAAAAAGGCTACAATTTCACAAGAATAAGAAATCAGTTATTCTTACTGTAACATGCATTTAAATTGCATATAATATGATATGATTGAAAGAAAAACTAATCTTGAGAAGCAGATACATTACCTTTTTTTAACATCAGAGAAAAGATGATCAGCATGAAGAAGATCATATGATCGCGGGTAAGTGCTGAACGCTTCGCACCAGTTGTGATATATGCCAAAGAGTCCGCGTTCATATATGATTGGAAGGGTATCTGGTGAATCGAGAGGTACAACGTTCATCACCCAAATCTTTAGATCTTTCATTGCAGCAGCAAATCTAAAAAGATTTGTCAAAAGAATATGTTAAAAAGATTTAATTTGTAAAACCGCAATGTTAGAGAGAATATCTCAACCCATTTACTAGTGAACCGGTAATTTCAAGTCAAGTTTCTTCTCTAGTGGGTCGGACATGTAACACAAAAAAGAGTGATGGTCCTGTGGTTTGGGCAAAGTAATAGGTTTGGCTACTCAGGTTTAAAAGTAGGGATGGCAATGGGCCGGGTTTGGGACGGGTTTGAGTAATCCCAGTCCCATACCCGATTATAAAAGTATGTCCCATACCCGTCCCAAATCCCATCGGGTATCGGGAATCCCGGCGGGTTTATGGTATCCCGGCGGGTTTAGCTAAATATATTCGTTGAGAATAATTGGCTTAAAACACGTCTAGTATCGGGTAACTAATAATAAATTTATTTTTTTATAACAAAAAACTATATGTTAAATATGCCAAGAATAAACTATTAATATATCAAATAACATGAAATTTCAAAATGTTATAAGGTGATTATCATTGTTCAAGATAAACCAAAAAATAACAATTATTAACAAAATTGTTCAAAAATATTTTTGTAGTTGCCACAAAAAAAAACAAAGATAAAAAAAGAAACAAATTATATGAACAATTTCTAAAGTTCAAAAGGATTAAAAAAGAAACAAGTTCTATGAATTCAAATGTATATAAATGGTATTTATAATCGGGTACACGGGACGGGTAAACGGGTATATATAATCGGGTAATCGGGCCGGGTAAACGGGTATATGAACAAATCCCAAGCCCGTCCCATACCCGCGAAAATTTTTAAAATTAATCCCATACCCGGCCCAATACCCATCGGGTTTGGGAATACCCGTCCCATATGTAGCGGGTTTCGGGTAAAACCGTCGGGCTCGGGTTTTTTTGCCATCCCTATTTAAAAGCTACAAGTTCGGGTATTGAGGCTTAATTTCGTTAAATTGAGTACCCTTTGACTTTGACTATTCAAAAAGTCGACATGTATTTTCGTCATTTGGGCCTAATTTAATTTAACAGAAAAGTCAATGGAAACTCGCTATAAAACTGAAAGCACAAAACCCATACTTGCTAATTTTTTTAACTTGGTATCCAAACTTGTTACTTTGCCCGTTGCCCAAACCATATGGACTATCTGTGTAATTAACTCAAAAACTTGGCTAAAAAGGAAAAGAGTCTAAGGGTCAAACACGGGCCCAAAGCATTTATACGATTCATAAGGAATCCTATTTAATGTTTTATTATTAAATTACTTTTTCATTTTGAACAGCCAACGAATACATTTTAAGTCCACTCACCCGGGTAAACACAATGGCGAAAAATTAAATTACTATTATTGAAATCACATTTGAGACACTACCTGTTACAAAAAAGTTATACAGGCTCAACCCATCCCGGTTTCTTTTTGGCAGTTACCCAATCAGCCCAAATGCCCGACCCACCCATCTTGCCACCAACATGTTTAAAATTTTGCAATCTGAATTTACTCACCCTCCGTATATAGACCGCATGTCCATGACATTTCTGACAGATGACCAGTCGATTCCTAAACCATTTAAGTAAGATTTTGAGACAACGCGTTTCCAATTTTCATAATCAGCAGTGAAGTCCTCAGGGGCAGGTTTTCCATAAACCCCAACGTCACTGCTCTTTAGCCAGTATGGTGGTGACTCCAACCTCTGTGGCCATGTCTCTGGCCATTTTGAGCCACGCACTGATTCATCAATGGGTACTTTATGCATACATGCTTCAAGTTGCACATTCCTGCATTCACAAAATCATGTCATGCTTTGCTATATCAAATACAATTCGGCAAATTCCACAAAATAGGAGCTATACACACAGATGCACACACATATGTATAGGGGCAAGATCTTTTTATTTGATTAGCCCCTATATACACATGCATGCATGCATGTAGGTATGTATAGAGAGAGAGGGGAGGATTCAATTGAGAACTAAAGAACCATTTATGGACACAAGCTTTTTAGTTTTAAAATTCAAGTAAAAGGAAGTTACTTTTATGCCTCTTAAATCATGTGGTTTATAATGGTTTTTTTAGTTCTCAACAACTTTTTGGTTATCATTTGAATGCATCGTGTGTGAGTATACATATGTTAAGTATGTATGTATGCATGTATGTATGCATGTATGTATACACACACACATATATGTGCATATGATATGTAAATATGTATGTGTGTGAATATATATATATAGTTAGAGTTGAGAGATTTTACCAGACTGCATCAGGATCATCTTTGTTTTCACATAGTGGTGGATCGTTTTGTTGTCTATTCTCATAGCATTCGTTCGATGTAGGCTTTCTGTATATTGCTGCACCAACCTCGTTCAATTTGTCATTGTTGATCACCACCAACTCCCAGCACATCGCCTTCGTTAGTTTAGACATAGCTGCCAATAGTTTGAGCAGAAAGCGATAAATTTTCCAAATCCACCAACAATGCAGCACTTTGTTTTTTCTTGGTGTTTTTTTATTTTTCTTAATGTAAAACAACAAGCACACACTCATTTAAACCTACACCTAAATTTACATCACAACTTGTTTCCAGCAAGATTTGAACCCTTCACCTCAAAAATACAGAAGACACACCTTACAACCAGATGTCCCAATAAATTCCAAATATTTGAAGTATTGGATTAAATGACAAAGATATAAACACAAGTCATGCAAACAACAAGTAATCAAAATGTCATACCTTCCCAAATTTCGACATCTTCGGTCTTATTTTGGTAAACTGGGGTAGCAGACCATACAAAATAACCACCAGGTCTTAACACACGGTTGAGCTCCAACAGAAGTTTACCGCCTATAAAACATATTTTTTTCTTAATATATCATTCCAAAAATAACAAAATACTAATAAAGTAAAACAAATAGCTATTATTTCCCCATGAAAAGAGGTAAGGTTTACCTACACCCCACTCTCCCTATACCCTACCAATAGTTATGTTATAAGTGGGATTTACCAGGTATGATTGTGATAAAAACATAAAAGAAAGCAAGAAACAAGATTCAAGTTTCACCTTCAATATGCCATGGCACTCTGCAACGCGCACAATGAACAACGTCAAAGATCTTGCTTGGAAAGGGCAGCCTTTGGGTACCCATAACAGCTGAAATGGCAGGAATACCCCTCTCAAGTGCAAATTGGACTTGAGCTTCATGTTCATCCTTTGGAGCAAACGACATTGCAATAACATCTCTCTCGAAAAGATACCCCCCGAAGCTAGCAACTCCACATCCAACATCCAAAATCACTCGGGTTCTCTTACCCCATGCGATATCAGAAAGTGACTGCAATTACAAAATATATATACACATTTAAAGCCCTTTTTAAGACATAAAACCTCATACATCACTTGATACAAATATTTAGAATTTAACTAAAACAAGATAATTGTTGAAATCATATTTGACCCACTAGTTATTTATAAAATTTTGGACAATAAATTTTTGGGTCAACCCAACCTGACTTAGCCTGTTCCAGACTGTTACCCAACCCACACACAGCACAGCCAGCCCAGTGAGCCACCTCCCTATTTGGACATAATGATACTAACGTTTTGGATGAAATCTATATAGTGGAGAGCTCCATTCTTGAACTGAGTACCACCACCAGGAAATGTGAGATACTCGCCGCTAACTTTGACCCAGTTTTGATGTCCTTTTACTGCAGCAAGCTTGGTGTGCGGGACGTTGCTGTACCAAATCTGGAAAAAAAAAACGTGCACACAAAGAAGTCGTCTTAGCAAGCAAGCACATACGTTTAGCAAATAAACAAACATAACCAGTTAAATATCATAAAAGATAGTGTTTGAGGAAGGTAGGATGAAGGCATACTTTACCAAAAGAGGTTGCCCTCATAAATAATAAACTACATAAATCATCCTTTAATAAATTAGATAAATTTTTCCTTTACATTAACAAAAATGATGAAATTCATTATAAATTTTTATTTTTAAGGATGATTTCTATAACTATTTCTAATAAAGGATATCATCCATAAAATGAATGAATATAAAGGATGATTTATCTAATTTACTCTATTATTAATAATAATAATCTTTGATTTTTTTTTAAAGTGGATATTAAATTCACCTGATCTCTGCTTTTAGGCCACTTTATGGGTATCTTATAGTCAACAGGAAGAGGGACAAGGCATGTAGGGGGATCGGTTGGGCAATGTCTCTCCCTGTGTTCATAGTGGCTCCTTCCATGAAGGTGTCGAATGGCTTCTAAGTTATCAAGACAAGGAATGTAGTCTGCGCCTGCAGTAACATTGCATATCTTCCATTTGTAGCCATCTTGGTCCTCTTTAGATATTGATGGATTTTGCGATGCTTTCTCGCTTGCTGACTCTGCAGCCTGAGTTGAAAACGCTCCGTTTTGAGTATTGGTTTCTTTTAAAATCTCAGACTGTGTTGCACCCGATATATCTTCTGTCTTGTTGTCACTAGAGCTGTCTTTCGTTTCTTCTTTCTTATCTGTTTCATTTGCATCAGAATTTGAATTCTCACTTTCATTTAAATTCTCACTTCCATTTGATTCAGAATTTGAATTATCGCTTTCTTTTGAATCACCATTTGAATTCTCACTTTCATTTGAATCACCGTTTGAATTCTCACTTCCATTTGAATCACCATTTGAATTCTCGCTTTCATTTGAGTTGGTGTCTTCAGAATTTGATGTTTCTTCAGTTGAATTTGAATCATCTCCTGTGTTTGTTTCAGCTTCATTTTTACCAGATTCCTCAGAATTGGTATCTTTAACTGAATCATCTGATGACAGATCACCTGAATTATCTTCAAATTGGGAAGATATTTTGTTTGTGTCTTTTTGCTTTGATTCCCTGACAACAGGCAACTCAGGATTTTGACCAGGAGCAACAGATGATGACATGAACATCCATACCCCAACTAAACATACCCCAACAAGAACTACAATTGTTGCAGTAGAACATGATGATTTCTTCCCATCGACCCGGGAATATTTTCCCTGAGCCATCACTTCAAACTGTTGTTTTTCTTGAATAAACCTGAAAAGTGAAAATTAAAAGTTAACCATTTATAGCACACATCCAAAAGGATGGAAATACAAGTTCTTGGAAAGAATATTTCTTCAAAAAATGAATTTTTTCATTCTTTTTTTCGTAACCCTAAGAACATTTAATCAGAAAACTCACAGTACCCATTAACACCTACTGCTAAGTGCTAACCAAGGGGATCAAGTAAAAACCATCTTCTACTTAGCGAGTGGTTTTCAAGGGGGTTAAAGGCATACAACCAGCAGAAGCTTGATTCAAACCTTAGACCTCTTGTGTAAGAGGGACCAGTGAGCTTGGACCCTTTGAAAGGAGACGGAAATTTATGGGACCTAGAATACATGTCAATTTTTTGAAGCAAGGGATAAAACCACTATTTTTAACTAAAAATAGCCTTTCAGCCGCAAAAATTAACGCTACCGACGGACAAAAAGAGGCAGCTTCGCCAATGAGAGGGACTCAAGCACTTGCCATTTTGCTACACTTGAAGGTTAAGATGGTCATTTCATGTCATCAAAACTTTCAATTCAGCATTTAAAACAATATAATCAGATTCAAATCTAAGTTATTCTATTTGTATGATCCAGCTACCACATGATCATATATGGCTAGATCAAAAGCTAAAATGCACCAAAATTGTAGAATCAAGATTATAATAACACAATTCTTTGTTCCCACATGTGAAACATAAAGATTTGTTCCCATTAAAGATCATATTACAAGTATAACAATGAAGTTCAATCAACACACCACCAAAATTCAACTCGAAATTCAATTGAAAACCACAGATCCCAAATTCAAAGCGCCAGTTATTCAAAATCTAGACCACAAAACACTAGATCAGAAATCTAATTAAACCCAATATATCCAAATCTACCAAATAACAGCTCTAAAATCACACAAAAACGAAGACCAAAGACTACGACCCATCAAATTTAAAGCTGGAAACAACAATCGTAGGAAAAAACAAGGCCCAGCTGATTTTCTCAAAGAAAGATTGCAAAATGATGATAATTACCGATAATTTAGGCAGAAAAGATTCACCTTTGTGTCTGTTCTTGAAGATCTGAAACTCAAATGTTATAAATCGAAATTCATCAACTTGTGAGAACCATTTGTGGGGAAAGTAGTAGTGGCTGAGAGAAGATGATGAACGCGTATTGGGTGTAATTAATGAGGATCTGATGGGGATATATAGAGTAGAGGGCAGTAGATCAGGGTAGTGTGAATCGCACCGACGTTTTTTTTTTTTTTTTTTTTTTTGAGGTAGATCTACGGGAGCCATTGGGGAAAGTGGGGGACATAGTAATTTGAGTTAATTACACCAAGATTTTTTTCAAATGATGGGATTGATCTTAATTTTTGAAATCGATTTGTTTGCATAAATTTTATCGTTTCGAATTTCGATCGAAAAAAGTTCAAATCGTCAATTTATGAAATTAACTAATAATTATAAATGATTATAAACGACTTAGTAAAATAAATCGATCCAACCGATCAAAACTTAAAAGGTCCAAAACACCAAAATCTAGCCGATGACTTATATGCATCATAATTAAGTTAAACTAACAAGAACCAAAAACATAGATTTTTGAATCCTTAAAGTTTCTTACTACTTGCTTATTATCTAAATAATTTGTTGATTAAAGTGCTAAAACTGATGTATGGACCTCATTTCTTTTTTTCATCATAATATTTTTTTTTTGTTTCAATTCTGGTACGGATTCCTTTTTTTTATTCGTTTAAAATTCAAAAACTACCATTGTTATATATGTATGTGATACTTTTATTTTTGTGTTCATTATTATGTGGTCTGTTGAATGTGAAGTATATCATTGTTATTAGCATGTGTTTAGACATTTGGTTATCTTGTATTTTTAATTTGTTTCGAATTTGATTTGAGCAAGCCTCTAGTAGGTAATTCTACCAATGCATCATTGGGATATCAATATCGTAGCACTTTTCGTGACGGTGTGACTGGTTCACGACATCTCCATAGTCAGGCACTCAATGAGTGGTGTTTTGGGAGGTGTATGAATTTATCATAGCATAATTGTTTCGTATTGGTTAGTGATGGTATATATCCGCATACAGCTTACAATTTGGTAAATTAGGCTAATGGATCTAAATACTGTGACACATAAATCCATTACACGATTACACGTGTCTAATAGCGTCCTCTTTAACTATTTACTTAACATTAAACAAAACATTCAACTTCGGAAGCATTAAAGTTATTACAGACGTAAAAAAAATTATTCAAGTTACCAAACACACCACAATTCATCAAAAATTAGTTACTCGAGTTTCTAAACACACCACAATTCATCAAAAATTAGTTTGAATGTAAACCCATCGACCAAAATTTGCATAACGTTTGATCTTCACAAAATATGTGCCTGACATAAACTTTAAACACACATCTATTTTTAGCCTGCAAACACCACATATATACACACAGTTAGCTCGTATGAACTAAGTAAATCATCCATTTAAAGCCCCAAACAAGTACGTTTAATCGTACAAAAGTTGCAAAAAATATGCAGTTGGCCGTATTGGCTTGGCATTAGTAGAAATAGCTGGGTGTGTGATACCTTGACTGGGCGTATGATACGCCATACTTGGGCAGCCATCAACAAAATATATGTTTTGTCCAATTTTGCACGTTTTCGTTCGTTCTTTCTTCTAAACTTCAACCCATTCAAAACCAAATACATATATTTGATATATTACACAACCATGACATCAAATCATTCAATTTCATCCATCAATTTCAACTTAAATTTCATAATTTCTAAGTTTAGTTTGCTAACGGATCAAAACCACCCAATTACATATCAAGCTTTTGTTATGATGTTCTCACACAGACAATTCCATCGTAACTTTACAATTTACTACCAACCATTGTTATGATGTTCTCACTCAAGTCCTACCGTCATAACATTTGAATATTACCACAATCTAATGATCAATATTCAAACCTTATTATGATATTCTCACTCAAGTTCTTACATCATAACATTAAAATATGACTACCACTCTCCAGTGTTTAGTATTCACACATTATTATGACGTTCTCACACATGTCCTTTCATCAAAGATTTCAATTGATGTAAATCAACTACAAGTTTATCAAATTTTCTAGGTTAATAATATATTATTCACCCACTGGTATTACTACCATAGATTTAGTTAACCATTAGATACATAAGTTCATTATCAATAATCAAAGCCATAATTAACATAAAATGTCAGATTGACCAACCATCTCTTTATACAATCAACTCAATTCATCTATGAAATTAATTATATTCATATCCAATCCAAACCAATAAGTATACTAAATCTACTATACATATATGGTGTTTTGTAAGTTGGATAACTTACTAAAACACTATAATCACGTATTAACAATTGGTGTTTTGTCTTGTCTTTGACTTTTCTTTGAACTTCCACAACCTATTAACAACATTTCCAATTCTTTTAACTATAGTTCAAGTTAAGATTGACACAAGTTCCCCCAATTAAACCAATTTGTTATCATTTTTCACATGTTCATGATGATAAACTATTTAGACTCAAATTCAAGATTTAAATCTCCATTTTGACCAAAAGTCAAATTATTAGCATTTCAACAAACACATGTTGTGCAGATTTTTTTTCTACTCACCATATGTCTTTTCAAACCATTCCTAATATCTCAAGTTTGATATTAACAAAACTAAATCTAAATTTAACTCAATGGTTCTATTGTTATAACATTCATTTATCTAACAAACCATGTTTAATTCAATCAAGTTCTTATGAACTTCCATACAATCATCAACTTCTTATTATCATCATAAACATGAAATTCAAATGTGTCTATGCATTGTCTACATGATTACTAAGATCATACATGTGTAGGAACCAATAAACAACTATCAGTTTCGAGTTTCAAAACTAACCCGCCAATGCCCAAATAAAACCCCAATTTCATTACCAAAATACACCAAATCACTTACCTATAAATGTAGAACAACAAGAATAGACATAATTTATGTTTGCATCAAGGATTCAATCAACCATTGGAGCCAATGTGCTAGAAATCTCTGAATTCCTTCTTCTGGGTTTTCTTTAGGTGTTGACCAAAGCAAAGAGAATAAGAGAATGATTTTGACTTTAGTCAATTCACTAAACTATTAAAAACCCAACTCTGGATAATTGGCAAAATAGTCTTTTAACTTTACATGTCATATAACTAGATTAACTAACGTAGTTAATTAGTTTATCATACCAACATTATCCAAAATTTTAGTTAAATAAATGTTTAACTCAAAATTTCACCCGGTCAATTATATTATAATAATTTTCCCAAAAAGGGTCGTTACAAGTACATTGTTTGTTGTATTTTGTGCTCAAACAAAAATATCCTTATTGTACAGTTTAATTGATTATATATATGTTCTGTATTAGTTGCATTGGATATCCATCCGTGTGGTTATTTCGTACCTGTAACAACTGTGCCGGAAACGTCGCTGGAACAGTGAACGGAACAGTATCGGCACAGTAACTCAGGTACAAACTATGCAATCTATCGATATGCTCTCAACAACGTAATGCTTAACAGTAAACTATTATGCTATTGTTTCTGAAATCTGATTAAACTATACAGTTTAACAGTCAGAAACACATCAGACAACATTGAACGGTGATACTAATGCTTATTAATGTGTTATTATGTTTAAACTCATGTGAGGTGAAACAAAACAAAAACTAAAACAGTTGTTGTTGCGGAATGCTAAACCGATGAATTATTCGTATAGGTGACGATCTGTAGGAATGATTCTGATAGTTTAACATTCTGAAATAATAACTGAAAAGTAGAAAACAAAAGTCGGAAAGCAAAACCATCGTCGTGTTCGTTCGAATGACGATTCGAACGAATACGCACGATGGTGACGCGTTCTGACGAAACGAAAACGAAAACGATAAAAGATAAGAACGATCATAAATTCAAAGAAATAAGATATTTATTATTTTACAATTTTGAAACTCATCATTTAGAGAATTTAATTAAACTATTTTAACAAATCGCGAACAGGTTTAATTAACGCGTAAAAATACTAAATTTGTTAAATAAATTATTTAAACGATACTTAAATTATTTTTGAGGTAAATAAATAAATATCACGATATTTAAAAATATATCTGTAATTAAAACATCATGAAATAATTCTTGTTTTAATTTAAACGCGAAAAAAATTACGCGTTACGTTCCGGAAACGTAACGAAACCACGAACCGAACAACGAAAACGAACCCGAACCCACTCGGGGTATAAATACCCTAAATGAGGGTATTTTTCTCACTTTCACTCCTTCTTCCCCACTTGAAAACCCTAAACCCGGTTTTGTTCCTCCTCACCATTTTTGAACTTCAAAAACCTATAACTTACTCATTTCTTAACGAAATTGAGCCATTCTTGAACCCAAACGAAGATCTTGATCTATACTACATGAAAGTACAACCAATCTGGGAAGAAACCTGCTAGGAATCAAGGTACGAGGCTGTAAAGAACTCGAAAATTAGGGTTTTTAAAACCCTTGGCCGACCCATCCTATGCAACCAGTTCTACACCCTCGTTTCTTCACCCCATACCCTTGTAATTAGTTTGCACCCTCACAAACACAGAGAATCGCCATCAACCATGGTCAAAACCCGACTTTGAAACCCTGTGCAGGGTCGAGCAACAGTGCTGCCGAAAGAAGCCATTCGGCCGGAGTAGAGGCTTTCATTCGCCGGTTTTACTCATTCGTTGTTCACCTTCGGCAGATCCTCCTTCGGCACTTCACATTCGGCCACCATCTTTCCTTCGCCATTACACCTATTCGATTATGTTCCTTCGGCCAGGTTCATCTTCATTCGCCTGAGACACCATGGCTGACCTATGACAACCATTCGGCTCTAACCTCCGGTCGGCAGTCATGATACTCGACCACTACCCTTATGTAGTCATCATACTACCGCACCCTAAGAAGTTCATACGGCTAAAGAACCAACTAATAACCTATTCTGGCCCAACAATCCAAATGATCTCACTGGTTCGGCCCAGACTACATGTGGACCAACAGTGTTTCCTTGGCCCAGCATCGGATCAGTTAGCCTATCTTTGGATCAACTCAGAAACCCAACAGAATTCTTTGGCCCAGTTGTTCAGCCCAGCAAACCTTCATTCGGCTCAATAACCATGCCCAACAGCTCATTCGTTTAGCATATGGATCACTACCTTGGCCCAATCAGTTTCGTAGTTGGCTTAAACCCATAAAATGGGCCCACGAGACTTGGTTAATTTTCAACTAAATCTCTCGGCCCAATTGACTGGGCTAGTCCACTTAACATTCGGCCCAGTGCCATTTGAGTTTCGGCCCACCTTAGTCACTTGGCCCAAGCAATCTGATCGGCCCATGTTACATCAATTCGGCCCAGACATCGGGCCCATAATGCATTCGGTCGTGGCACTTGAATAGAATTATTTAACTTGGGTTTCATCCAAACACATAAATAACTTGATGTGGGTTACACACATGGAAATTTGGGGTAGTTTATTACAATTCGATTAATGAACTACATAACATCACAATAATAAGTTTTATAAAGGATGTTGTGTAGTAAACTAACAACTAGGAAAGTCTATTTCAAGACTAATAAAGGATATCTATATGGTTCACACTATGACTCCAAGTTTATACATACAATTAATTAACTTATCATTATAGGATTGTAGTCTATCAAGAGTGAATTAAAGACAAAGAGAAGTGACAAGATTAATTCTGAAAGCACTACTACAACAAATGCTAAACTCAATTTAAATGGATTTAAGTACTAGAATAAGTCGTAACAAGTGAACCAAGGCCGAATGATGACCAAGACCGAGACTTCCGAGTATTAGCCAAAGTCATGGCTAACACTTACACACGCACAAATAATTCATAAACTTATACTTATAAATTCGAACAACGTGAAATCAATACAGGATCGTGAAAACGAAATCAATTACAACAAAGAGCGTGTGCATTCTTGTTTGAGACTAAGTCAACTACCACAACTACAAGGTGAGTTCATTGTCCCTTTTCAAACTATTTTGGTATTAACTCGGGACTGAGAAGCATGTTATACATTTTAAAACAAATGTTTTAAATTTAACAAAATGCTTTTATGCTATTTGATTATGCCAAGTGCTAAAGGCATAAGACACTATTCAAACTAAATGCTATTTGATTATGCCAAGTGCTAAAGCCATAAGCTACTTGCTAATACTAAAGCTATGTGTAAATACCAAGTGCTAAGGGTATTTGCTATCTGATGATGCTATTATGGGTGCTAATTCTATGAGGTTATGCTACAAACTACTACTATGAGTTATGCTAAATACTAAGACTACGGGTTAAACTAAATGCTAATACTACGGGTTTATGCTACAAACTTACACTACGGGTTATGCTTAATACTGATGCTATGAAACTATGCCACTTGTTAGTGCTAAGGGTTTATGCTAGAGACTAATGTAAATACTAAATGCTAATGATGCTATAATGCTATGGGGATACTAAATACAAACATGCATACATACACATCGAATACTTGAAGCTATGGATACTATAAACTCTTGAATGCTATGCGATTGCCATGCTCAAACAACGGTTTGGCCTCTCAGCGCTTGCCTTACCTGTTGTAAAGCTAGTTCTTGTGCATAAGTTACGTAAATGCTGGACTCTTTGTATGCTAAAACTATTGGCTATGGAAGAACAATAGTTGGTCTCTCAGTGCTTGCCTTCATGTGTTCTTCCTAGTCGGGACTGTAAGAACAATAGTTGGTCTCTCAGTGCTTGCCTTCATGTGTTCTTCACAGTCGGGACTAGAAGGCATCTACTATGGTCTCTCAGTGCTTGCCATAGGGTGTTCTTCATGGTCTCAATCGAGGAAATTGACTGATGGCCTCTCAGTGCTTGCCATGCAGTGTTTCCCACAACTATTTACCTGGGCGATCAGTAACTAGGACGATATTGGTGATCCTTAGTTGACTTTGTGTCGACCTGGAAATCCTCTATCTCCCCCTGAGTTGCTAATTATACCTGGGGCTGGTCTGGATTGATACTGGATTCCTTCGGGCATTCGGTTATCCATATCGGTAACTATCAGGCTAAACTCACGGATACTATTGGTGCATGGGGTAAACTTATATACAAAATGCTCAAACGATAACGGAAACGGGATTGGATGGTAGATAAAACGCTTAATTATCATTAGCATCAATGTCCTATGTGACTTAGTATGTGGTGGGATGGCGTCTGGGCGGGTCGTAGGCTCGACTCAGGGGTATGCCCTATATATAAGCATACCGAGTTAGATGATACAGGTGATGTTAATGAGGTTAAGGTTTTATCGAAGGAAGTTTGCTAAAGCTATTTTAAACTTATAAACTACATGAACTCACCAACCATTGTGTTGACTTTGTTTTCTTACATGCTTTCTCAGGTGATGCACAAGTATAAGCTAAGGCTCAAAATTTTGCATGCTAGACAGCCCAACTAGAGGACCTAGCAGACTTTTGGATAGCACATCTTTTGTAGCTAATACGAATCTCTTTTGATATCTTGTACAGATACAAGATAGAAACATTTGATTCTTTTGGATAGGTTTACTTAGTTAAATTATCAAACATTGACATTGTAATTTAACTCTGTAATCCTATTTTAATGCTTTATTGTGCTTTAGATATTCTTAACATTGATGCTATGTGAACAATCTGATCAACCCGATTATCACACACGATATCGCGCCCCGGGAACCTTCCGCCCGACGGGGACATCCGATCCTACCCCGCCAGCTCGGGGTGTGACAGTACCAAACTCGTTGTTATATCTTATGTTTATGATCATTACAATTGTAATTTCCACTGACTTTGCCACCATCATAAATGTTATCGAATGTCACTATTATAGCCATTACCTTTTGTTAGATTAGCTACCTTTACTATTGTTCTTGAGCTACTGAGCAATTTGTTCAAACGTATTTCCTTTTGTTGTTTTCTTTGTTTTTACAACAGATATTAACGAGATTTATGGGGATGTGTGAAGACATGAGCAAGAGATTGAAGAGTTTAAATAGACTATGATAATAAATAATGTAATTAGATATTTTGTGCTTCTTTAGTCAAATATGAATAACTTTAATTATGAATTCATGCTTTTTTCTAGAAATTTGTGATAGTGAGTACTTAGTGATACGTCAGTCTTAGCCGGTTTGGGGTGTTACATATATATCTTTGGTTGATGTACTTAGGTTTAAACTTTATAATTGTGCATGTCTCTACTTTGATAGCACAGGAGTGCTTTCATTCCCTGTCACCCGCTTCTATAACTGGCTATTCCTTATCGGCATTTCAAGACAAAATCTTTCATAATCCATCCTGGAATTTGACAATTTATCGAGTGTATGTCATGACACATTTAATGATATAAAACTATAATATTTCTCTTGAACAATATTTTATGATATACAAGTCATTACGTTTTCATGTTTATGATTGCGCTGAGGTATGTCGCCTACTTTTTGTATTAACAAAAGCAATCACTCTTCTTTTTTTCTTTATAGTCTCTCTTTAAGCTTGTTACGATGTCTTCTGTTCAAGCTTGTATTCAAAAGACTTGCTCAAATTAGTAAATTCCTTTCAAGATTTATTTGATTTTAAAAAATCATTTTGAAAACAATTTTTAGTAGATTTCAGGTTTGTAAGTAATACTTGTATGATTTGTTTAAAATATACTTTGAGTTAAAAAAAAGTCATTTATCTTGTAAAATTGCGGTTTTGTTTAATGTTAATATTTAACTTCTCTTGATTCACAACATATCTATGTTGTGATATTCTTGACCTATTTCTTCAATCAAAGCTTTTATGTCTTGTAATACATTGGATTAAATGACTAGGGGCCATCGGTCGCAGGTGAGGAGCCGAAGCTTCATTGGACAGGTTGGTCGCTGGGGTGTGCATGAAATTGAAAAAACCAACCCAAAACCAAAAAAACCAAAAAATCTAAACTGAAATAACTGAACCCAAATATAAATCGACATGTTTGGTATAAGTTTTTTAAAAAGCCGAAAGTTTAGGTTTAGGTTTAGGTTTGGTTTACTTAAAATAAAAACCGAGAAAACTAAATATACGTGTGTGTATATATGTATATATAAATACATTAACTTTAAAAAATGAAATAATTTATAAATCATATATATTTATTTTTTTGGTTCTTGATAACAAAAGCCATATACATAGATAAAAGTTTCAAATTAATTGCATGCTTAATACCAAAATATATAAATCAAAACTAAATTTAAAATTTTTTATATATAACTATAAATGTTAAGTAATATTGTAGTTTAAATATTTGTGATACAAATACAATATTTTGGGTCATTATTCTATAAGCTTAAAAATATTAGGCCTAAGTAGAAAAACCAAAAAAACCCAAACCCAAATAAGATTTAAAAAGATGAGAACTGAAAATCGAACCCAAACGGGTTTAAAAACCCAAAACCAACCCATGCACACCCCTATCGGCCGTCGTCGGAGAAGTGGAGAGGAGCCGTTGGTTGTAGGTGAGGAACCGAAGCTTCGGTCGCTGTCGCAGGAGAGGAGTCGTCATAGGTAAGCGGAGCTTCGGTCGTAGGTGAGCCAGCATCTCTTTTCTTTCCATTCAGACTTGTATTCAGACATTTCTATTGTATTCAAATGTTATTTTGTTCAAATAAACAGTCTAAATATAAACGATTCAGATTCGGAATCATTTATATGCAAATAAACAATCACTTGGCTCTTAACATGATTAATCAAGTGACGTGTTGTACATTGGATTAAATGAATTAATATGATTAATCAAGTGACGTGATGGTAACATGTTATCATTATTAACAAGCTATTAACATTCAGACTATGTTTTATCCATCATTCCCCCTCACTCCACGTATGCGTCACGTAGGCGTCACATAATCAACCAACACCATCACCACCACTTTATCACTCCACATCATCTTTACCGTTTTTAAGTTTATTTTATTTTATTTTTTTTCTCCTCCCCAAGGTCATCACCCCGTGAGAAGGCTCATGCCTCTGCCATTCTTTGAATTTGTATATTTAATAATAAAAATAAGATAATTATTTTACAATTTCTAGCACTCATTTTTAACGTATGATAGTTTTACTCACTTGAAGTGCTACAAGTCTGCAAAAGAATAAGGATAATTTTGTTAACTTTTAAGAAAATAAATAAATTATACGGATGCTTTTTTGTTTTTTTGGTTTTGGCACAACTTTCTTTCCATATGCTTGATTTTATATATATTTAACTTTTTTAGTTTTTACCTGTAATTAATTTTACCAGTTTGATTTACTACAACTATTTTTAAGATATAGCGATTTCTAAGTTTCAAATATTACATTCTAACATGTTTATGATATCGATGCCTTAATATAAATTTTATTTAAATCCAAACTCGTCCATGTTTCTACCTAAATTTATAATTTAGTTTAAATGTTTGTTTTTCTTTCATAATTTTATAAACATAACATTTTATTAAATACGAATATAATATAACAATGTGTTTATTTTTATATGCATTATGATATAAATTATGTCTAAAATCAAGGGATATAATTTGTTTTAATTAATGTCATTTTCAAAACAATTTAATCTGAATATATCGTTACGACGTGCGCCTATGTTTATTTACATTTTTAAATTTATTTTATACTACATTATTATCCCGTGTATTATACGAGTTTAATATAAAATGTTAAATAGTTAGTAATAAAAAAATTATAAAATTATAAAACGATATTTTAAGATAAAATAATTAATTTACATATTAATAAATACTTCAAGTAATAAAACAACAATAAAAAACTTTATAACTATACAAATGATATGTGATATTTTTTATTTGTAACAATTATTATCTTTAAATTTATTGATAATAAAGTTTCAGTTTGTATTTTATCAAATGCTAACTTTTATAAATCAAGAAGATAAAAAATATAATTTATGTAATTATTTAATTTGAACGACTCAATTTAAAATTTTAAATATAATGTTAGATACAAGGACCAAAAGTGTGTAACTTTTCTATCATTTTTTTACTTTGCTTTTTAAAATAAATTTAAAAAATGTCATTGGTTTATAAAAATCTTATTGTTCAAAACACTGGTTTATAGTTTATTTTATTTTTTATAAAAAATTCATTTGTAAAGAAAACTTTTTTTATTTAACTTTGATTTTCTAGAAAATAAAATATTTCTTATTTTAGAATAAAATAAAAGATAAATTATATTATTAGTTATTAATATTATAATTATTTAATAAGAAAAAGAATATAACTATTTATTATGAAAGAATTAAATGAATTTGATAAAAAATTGACGTGTGACAAAATTCATGAAAGAACATGACAAGTGACAAAATATATATTTTTATATTAGTATAGATAATATTCAAAAATCAAGTTGTTTTAATAAATAGAAACTTAAATATACAAAGTGTGTATTTATAAGGGTTTTTTAAAGAATATTTTAATACGAATATTTTTTTACGCGTTTAGCCGACTAATTTAGAGTTATTTCCTAGGAAATATATAACTTATTGCAAGAATAAAAGGGTGACGAAAGCAAACCCACCGGCACATAAACACACACCAAATATAAATTCACACACATACACATACATATATATAGGGAAGGGTATAAAAAATAACCCTCATTTTTTGCTACAACTACATAACCCATTTCAACCAATCATAAATTTACACATAAGCTTTTCATTAAATTATTAAAAAGGGCATCCTAGTCATTTTACCTTTATAAGTTTTTCCCCCCATCTTTTTTAAACATTAATAACTTTTTTATAATATATTATTTTAAAAAAAAAATTGCACCATTATATTCGTCTCATTTTTCTCTTTAATTCCGTTATAGTCTCGACTAATTTTTTTTACTTTTTTTAGATGCCCTATATTTACATCATTGTAACGAGCTTAAATATAACAAATTTAATTGAAACTTTTTTAAAAAGGATAAATTACAGTGATGTAATTTACATTGACGTAATTTATCGTGATGTAATTTACATTGACGTAAAATTTGGTTTCGGTTTTTTCGGTTAATTTGGTTCCGGTTCGGTTTTTTCGGTTAATTCGGTTTCGGTTCGGTTTTTTTTTGGCTTTTTGCTCATCCCTAATTTGTAACGAGCCTAAATACAACAAATTAGTTTGAATTGTTTTCGAACAATGATAAATTACTGTAACATCTGTGCCGAAATCGTTACCGGAACAGTAAACTGTACAATAATTTGTACAGTAACTCAAGTACACATTACGGGAAACTATGCTATGCAATTGATACATTTCTGATTTACATGAAACTATTAAACGATTGTCTGAATCTGACTTAAACCTTAGGGTTTAACAGTCAGAAACATGTCAGACAACACAGTGTTGAAACATAGATACTTGATGTGATACTATTTTGTATAAACGTATGTGAGGTTAAACAAAACAAAAACCTTAACAGTTATTGTTCCGGAATGCTAAACCGACGAGTTATTCGTATAGGTGACGATCTGTACGAATGATTTTGCTAGTTTAACGTTCTGAAATAATGACTTAACAGTAGAAAACAAGAATCAGAAAGCCAAACCATCAACGTGTTCGTTCGAATGACGATTCGAACGAATACGCGCGATGGCGACGCGATCTGACGAAACGGTAACGAAAACGAATAACGATACGAACGATCACAAATTTAAAGAAATATAATATTTCTTATTTTACAATTTTGAAACTCATCATAAGATAATTTAAATCTAACTATTTTATTAAATCGCGAAGAAAACTTACGAAACGCGAATAAATAATCGAAACGCGTAAAAATAATTAAATTCGATAAATAACTCACTTAAATGAAATTTAATATAATTATTAAAACTTTAATAACATTCAAACTACTAAAAAAAAACAATTCTTTTTATTAAGTTATGAAAAATGCGCGTAACGTGCCGGATACGCGACAAAACCGTGAACCGAGCAACCGAAACAAACCCGGATATCCATTTGAATATAAAAGCACCAAATACTTCATTTATTCCATTTTTACATCATCTCTCTCTCACACATGTTCTCAACCCGTCACCACCCAAAACCCACCATTTCCAATCTTTGCAAGATCATAACTTCTTCGTTTTTAACCCGATTTGAGTGATTCTTTCGCCCACGTGAAGCCCTTGAAGCCCTCTACATAGAAGTACAACAGATCTAGAGAGTTACTCACTGAATCGCGAGGTATGATGATGTGAAGATCCACGAAAATAGGGTTTTCATGTGTATTTATTTGATTCACCATGGTTAGCTGGTTCAAGATGGTGTTACACGCACCATGTCAGGTTGAAGACTCCCTCATGACACCATCTTAGGATAACACAACCACTAGAAACGGATCTCAACTGGTTCGAGTTGAGAATGATGATGCAAGGTGGCTGGTTCGTGAACAGAAGGGCTGTCGAACCTTCATGGGTTGAAGGTGGGCTAGCCGAACCTTCTTGGCTGAAACCCCGAACCTTGGCGAGCCCTCAACCACACCTGCGTGGCTCTCTCTTGCTCACGAACCTCGTGGAGGCCAACCAGCGGGCATGGCGAACCCTACTGGTTCGCTGGGGCTGAGTCACGAAGCCTTTCCCTCACTGGCCGAACCCTCAACCACCGAACCCTAGTCCCACGAACCTTCTGCATCATCTCACCGTCTATAGCTGCGAACCATGTTTATTTCAGCCGAGCCTTTTTGTGGCACCTGGCCGAACCTGTGCAGTATTCACAAAACATTTAGAGGTTCGCTGGAATCATGCTGCTCCCATGTTTCCTGAACGACAATGCAATAATTTAATTGGGTCAACTTGAATAGAATAGGCCCAACAGTCACCATATCTAATCCAATGTTATTGCAGCTCAACTTCCTTATGTAGTCAACCATTTCGGCCCAACTTCTAGGCCCAACATAGAATTCCAGCCCAATAGCAAATCCCTTGGCCCAACTGAAAACATGCAGCAGCCTAGACTTCAATGATATTAATTATAACCGGTTAACGAAATTCTAGGCCCACACGTGAATGTTGTTTAGTCCAAATCTAGCTCAGTGTTCATTTTAATCACCTTAAGCCCAACAGCAAACTACTTGGCCCACACTTTTATTTGCTATGGCCCATGAAATCCACTCAATCCATTTCTTTGCCTAAGCCCAAATCGTTTGGCCCAATAGCTTATGATAACGGTCCAACCGTTTAATTTAAACCGGCCCACATCTAACCGGCCCAAAGAAAATACAAGGAGCCCAAGGGATTTTTAGGCCCACTTCTTGTTGGGCCCAACTCATATCAACCTGGCCCATAAGTACTAATCAATCCAATAACAACCCATGATGGGTTATGTTGGCAACTATTATTCGGCCCACTTAATTTGGACTTTAAGACAACATATTAACATGATGAACAAGGGTACATAAAATTCTTTTGTAAAGTTTAGCAAATAACTAAGTATGTCTACAAAGATACATATAATACAAATGATAGACTTAACACCTAAAGGTTTTGAACTTCCGAAAATAAAGTAGGACCGAATAAAGACCATGACTCATTCGTATTAGCCAACTTTAGGGCTAACACTCACACTTATACGCGTATGAATTAATGCAACATAGACTTATAAACTACAACACTATGAAATCAATACATGATCGTGAACATTAGGCCAAGAATCAACAAAGAGCGCGTGCATTCTTATTCTTTTTCATAGTCAATCACTAAGGACATAAGGTGAGTTCATTTGTCCCTTTTCAAACTTATTTGTTTTACTTCGGGACTGAGAAGCATGTTAAATACTTTCATAAACTCTTGAAATGTTATTTAATGCTTTAAACTTAAACATGATATTTATGTTGAGACTTATACTTGAGACTTAGAATACGTTGAAAAACAATAGACTTGAAACTTATACTTTAAACTTGAGGCTTGAAAACATATGTTGGATGCTTAGAAGACTTGATGCTTATACTATAACAATATGCTTAAACTCAATGCTTGACACTTATGCTACAAACAAGATGCTTAAACTTGGTGATTGGTGCTTATGTTGCAAACTAGAAGCTTAAACCATATGCTTAATGCTTATGCTATACACTATATTCTTAAACTACACTTTTGATGCTTATGCTATAAACTATATGTTTAAACCACACACTCGATACGAAAGCTTGAATACTGAATCTATACGCTAATACTAAATGCTAAAGCTAAATACAAATGCTATATGCTAATGCCATGTGCTAATGATACAATGCAAATACTATATGCCTATCATGCTTAAATGCTCGAAATGCTTGAAGTGCTCGTAATGCTATAGACTTTGAATGCTATAAACTTGTCATGCAAAAACAACGGTTTGGCCTCTCAGTGCTTGCCTCACCGGTTGTTAAACTATTATGCTAAAACAAAGGTTTGGCCTCTCAGTGTTTGCCTCACCGGTTGTTAAACTATTATGCTAAAACAAAGGTTTGGCCTCTCAGTGCTTGCCTCACCGGTTGTTAAACTATTATGCTAAAACAACGGTTTGGCCTCTCAGTGCTGCCTCACCGGTTGTTAAACTATTTAAATGCTATAAACTTGAATGCTAAAACCATTGACTATGGAAGAACAAAAGTTGGTCTCTCAGTGCTTGCCTTCATGTGTTCTTCCTAGACGGGACTTGAAGAACAATAGTTGGTCTCTCAGTGCTTGCCTTCATGTGTTCTTCATGTTCGGGACTATCAGGCACCTAGTATGGTCTCTCAGTGCTTGCCATAGGGTGACCTTCATAGTCGGGACTTGAGGAGTAGACTTATGGCCATTCAGTGCTAACCATATAGTGATTCCTCAATGTTCACTCACGCTATAAACTTAACACAATGCTTAAGCTATAAACGAAATGGATGGTAGGTAAGATGCTTAATTATCATTAACAGCAATGTCCTATGCGACTTAGTATGTGGTGGGATGTTGGCTAGGGCTTGTCCCTTACATATGCCCTATATATAAGCATACTGAGTTGGATGATACAGGTGGTGTTAATGAGATTAAGGTTGTTACCTAGGGGATGCACGAATGCTTTTGGGTCAACATCATAAACTTATCAACAGGATGCCTGTTAAACTTATTGAAGCTATTACATACGAATGCTATAGACTTGTAAACTTTGAAAACAGTAAACTAAAGCTATGATGAAGGATGAATCGAACGGTAAGTAAAATGCTTAATTATCATTAATAACAATGTCCTATGCGACTTAGTATGTGGTGGGACGGCGTCTGGGCGGGTCGTAGGCTCGACTCAGGGGTATGCCCTACATATAAGCATACCGAGTTGGATGATATAGGTGTTGTTAATGAGGTTAAGGTTTTACCTAGGAGGTTTGCAAAAGCTATTTTACATATACTAAAACTACATGAACTCACCAACCGTTGTGTTGACTTGATCTTTTACATGCTTTCTCAGGTAATGCACAGGAGTAAGCTTAAGCTTTTGGATTGCATACTAGGATGCCAGATAGCAGACCTAGTAGACTTTTGGAGAAGCACATATTACGCTATGAATGCGATACACTTTTGATATCTTGTACAGATACAAGATATAAACATTATTCTTTTGGTTAGGTTTAATTAGTTAAATTGCAGAACATTGCTATTGTAATTTAACTTTGTAATCCTATATATCATTTGATTGTGCTTTAGATATTCTTAAACGTTGATGCTATGTAGACAATCTGATCATCATGATTATCACCCTCGATATCACGCCCCGGGAACCTTCCGCCCGACGGGGACTGTCACACCCCCAATTTCCCACTCGTGGTGTCAGTCCACGTGGGTGTGACGTGGCCAGGAATCACAGCTCTTGGTCATATAGAACGACTTCTATATGAGTTACACAATCACACAGTTTGCAAAAACCAAACAAGTTTATATAAGTATGCAGCGGAAAATGTAAATCGTCAAATACATAAGTAGCAGCGGAAAGTAATTGTTGAAATAAACACTACAAATGATTTAATTGTTTTCAAATCATTATTAATGCACACAATGCCTAGGACACGAGTCTATATGCAAGCCAGACTCCTTAAGGCTTCCTTGTGCGCATCCTAGCGTGTGCTCCATTAGTTACCTGAGAATACATGCGAAAAGTGTCAACTATAAAGTTGGTGAGTTCACAGGTTTAAGTATTTGAAAGTAGTAAAACAGTCATATATACTGGGTATGTTAAATAGTTTTGTTGGATCTACGATCCGTAGAGTGTGTCATGTCATCTTACCGAAACTCGACTGTTTCCATTTGCCTCTGCGGGTCATCGCGGAACCCGAAATCAACATCGATATTACACTCGTTATGACCGCAGTCAACGTTGTTGCCGAGTGGGGTTGGTCAAACCCAGTAGTACTACGTAATAACGACTCGTTTGTACACAACTAACGGTAAGGGTAGAGAGGTCTTGATGCGATAATAGTACACTCAAAATAATTTTGTGACATACCAGTCATATATCTAAAGCAGTTGCATAGCATTCTCACCCCAAAAGATTTGTAAAACATTCAATGAGTAAAAGTGGGGCTGTAAACTCACCTGAGTCTGCTTGAGTGCGTTCTTACGAGAACGGAGTAGCTCGCTGGCTAGTAGTTACCTATATCACATAGGTGTTATAAGTTTGTGATCATAATTGTGTGGGTCTCACAGGACCGTATTCATGTCTAAACAACTCCTGGTTGTTATGTGGGTCGCGTTGACCGTGGTTGATCGTGTTGGTCGTGTTGATCGTGTTTGACCTAACGACCCGTTGGTGAATCGTGTGTCGGTTGTGTATCGTGTAACATTCGTGTAAGTGCTCGTCGGGTGCAAAACATGCAAGTCTCGTCTATGGACAACTTACTATTTATAGTAAGTTTCCATTTATGGGAAGTTCACAAAGCATATTGATTTTATAGTTCTAGCATGCTCATTTGTCCTATGTGATCATGTTAACACATAGCGCATCATCATATGAATTCACATAAGTCGTTGATAACATGTTAGCACGTAAAAGTTTCCTAAAATGGAAAGTTCCCATTTTAGCGTACGTGATATCGGAAACCATCTAACTTAGCATCCAATCATCATATTACAACATTTTAAATCACTTAGCATGCATAAATCATACAACATGTTTATAAATTGGCTTTTGTAAAAATAAAGTTACTATAAATAGTAACTTTGTTGTTTTAGCATAAAATAACCATTTAAGCATTTCTAAACTTATTTTCATGTTACAAATCATCAAAATAATCCATCTAACATCATTTAAACATGTCAACATAACCTAACTCGTCACTTAGCAATATTTCATCAACAAAAGTTACTAAATATGGTAACTATGTCAAAATGACTATAGTCAACCTCTAAATCGTATTCTAATCATCAATATCATTCTAAATACATTAAAACAACATTCTCATATACATGCATGATCATCATTGTCACCAAATCACCATTTCGTAGATAAAAGTTTCTATTAATAGCAAGTTCATCAAAACTTATCATTTTCATCATTTTAATCAAATCTATCTATGAAATCACCTCCCAATATCATCAATAAATATACCAACAAACTCAAAATCATCCCAACATTTTTGGATCATACATGCATGGCCATTTTTCAATATTTTGCATACCAATCATGAGTTCTAACAATACCCATCATCATAGATCATCACAAAACTCAATCTAGTCATCTTAGATCATCAAGAAACATTGTGAAATCAACAAACCCAGAAAATAAATTCGTGCATGTGGGTGATTTGTGCTTGCATGTGGGTTTTACCCATGCATGTGTGTGTATTGATGTGTAAGAGAGTGTTTTAGCCATAGGAACTACCTTAGGAAGTCCTAGAAGTTCGAGATAGAGACTCAACAGCTCCTGGAGCTTCTGGACTATCAAACTTGTGCAGCTACAAGGTGAGGAAGATGATGTGAACGCTCTAGCAACGTCTTCCAACCTTCCCCCAAAGCTTCCTTGTGGTTCTTGAGCTCCAAGAATGGCTTCTATGGCTTCCAAATGAAGGTTACAGGTGCAAATGGCGGAGATTAGCCGAGGGTTGGCGTGTTGGGTCGAAAGAAATGATGAGAATTGGTAGAGTAGGCATAATGGTCTTGGTTTTATAAAGATTTGTCGTCTGACACCCGTCGCGTACCGCGACGAGAGGCCAAAAAGATTCTTCGCGCTACGCGAAGGAATCCGGGAGTCAACTCTTCGCGATGTCTGTCGCGTACCGCGACAGGAACTCCTGTTGAGCCATCGCGTACCGCGATGGGTTCCTGAGTAGCCCAATAAGCTTAGTTTTGTTGTTTCGAACCGATTTTCGCGTATTTCTCGAATACGATCATCATTTCTCGTCACTTAAGCGTTGTTCTACTAAATTAGGTCCTCTGGAACCTAGTTGTGCAGTGTATGTGTACTGTGGTTCGATCCGTTCACCAACGTTCGTCATTCAAGACACGTGCAAGTTCTGTGCGATAATTTCTCGAATTATCGGCGTGTTTGGTCCGTTGTGCCACTTGTCACACTTAAATATAATTATTCTAGTGCCACGTATGAAATAATAATACACATTATTATTAAAATAAAATAAATGCTGACTTGGAATTTATGGGGTGTCACATCATCCCCCAGTTAATAGGAATTTCGTCCCGAAATTCAGTTCGTGTTGTCGGTGTTTGGCTAGTTTGTGAACAAGTGAAGATATTTCCCATCATTTGGTCCTATCGTTTCCATGTGTATTCAGGCCCTTGCCGTGAGTTCCATTGGACTTTCACAATGGGTATCTTAATAAGTTTCAACTTCTTGATTTCCCGGTCCATGATTTCCCCCGGTTCCTCAACGTAGTGCAGTTGTTCGTCAATCTGGATTTCCTCTAAAGGAATTGCGAGCGTTTCGTTTGATAAACATTTCTTGAGATGTGAAACGTGAAACACGTTGTGTACACTATTCAATTCTTGCGGTAGCTGTAGTTCGTAGGTCACGGGGCCTATTCGTTTTGTGATCTCGAATGGACAAATGTAACGAGGGTTTAGCTTTCCCAGTTTCCCGAATCGAATCACCCCCTTCCAAAGCGAGACTTTAAGAAGTACTCGGTCTCCCATTTGGAATTCCAAAGGTTTGCGTCTCTTGTCGGCATAGCTCTTTTGTCGGTCTCGAGCTGCTGCCATTTTGTTACGTAATTGCGCGATTTTCTTGGTCGTTTTGTACACAAGTTCGAGGCTTGTCAGTTGGCTTTCACAACTTCCGCCCAACAACGAATGATCGAAACTTACGTCTCTAGAGTGCTTTGAACGTTGCAGCTTGCATACTCGTGTGATAAGTATTGTTGTACGAGGACTTAACTAACGGTAAGCGAGTCTTCCAGCTATTGTCATAGTCATTGACACATGCTCGAAGTGCGTTTTCCAATCTTTGTAAGTTCGTTCGCTCTGCCCATCAGTTTGCGGATGTTAACGGTTCTCATACCCAAATCTTGTGCCCAATGTCTGATGATAGGATTTCCAGAAATGTGACGTAAATCCGTTGTCGCGGTTAGAGATGATCAAGATTGGCACTTCACGTCGAGTGGCCACTTCCTTCAGGTAAATTCGATCCTGTTCTTCTAGTTAGTCGGTCTCCTTGATGGGTAGTGAGTGTGCAGGCTTCGTTAGTCGTTCAACGATTATTCAAATAGTATCGCAACCACTTGCCGTCCTTGGCAGTTTAGTTATTAAGTCCATAGGAATTTACTCCCATTTCCACGTTGGTATCTTGGGTTGTTGAAATAGCCTTGATGGATTCTGGTATTCAATCTTAACCTTTGGGCACGTTAAACACTTACCCACGTAAGTTGTTAATTCTGCCTTCACGCTCGGCCACCGATGGGTCGTCTTTAGGTCATGGTACATTCTGTCAGAGACCGGATGTAAAGAATGTCGGCTCCTTCGGGCTTCATTAATCACTAAGCCCCTCAGTCCTCCGTAGTGTGGAATCCAGTTCCGATCCATAAGATAGTAGGTTACGTCGGCCTTCGCCTCCATCTGTTTATCCGTGTCACGCAGGGATAAATGAGTGAGGTCCTCGACCTTCAGAGCTTCCTGTTGTGCGGTTCGGATTCTGATTGGGTAGCTTTGAGTGAATCGTAAGTTGTAGTGCACGTACGTTTTTGGGTTGTTTCTTTCCGGCTCATCGCGTCGGCTACTACGTTAGTTTTTCCAGTGTGGTATTTGATAGCACAATCACAATTGCCTATCAACTAGTCCCATCTGAGTTGTCTCATGTTCAGTCCCTTCTGGTCGAAGGTGTGTTGCAGTCTCTTATGATTGATGAATATCGTGCATGTCGTGTCGGATAGGTAGTGTCACTAGATCCTCCGTGCGAACACTACGGCTCCCAATTCCAAGTTATGAGACGTGTAGTTCTTTTCGTGCACTTTCAATTGTCGTGACGCATAAGCTATCACCTTCTCGCGTTGCTTCAATACACAACCGAGTCCTTGTTTTGACGCGTCGCAATAAACTACAAAGTCTTCGCACCCGTTCGGTAGTGATAGAATAGGTGCATTGCACAATTTCTGCTTCAACAAGTCGAAAGCAGCTTCTTGTTTCTCTCCCCATTCGGATTTCTTGTCTTTGTGCGTAAGGGAAGTCAATGATTGTGCGATCTTCGAGGATCCCTCAATAGATCGCCTGCAGTACCCGGCCAATCCCAGAAACTGTCGCACCTCAGTCGAAGTCTTTGGTGCTGTCCAGTTCTTAATGGCCTCGACCTTGGCTGGATCTACGTGTATTCCTTTTGCGTTTACTACGTGTCCAAGAAACATGGACTTCGCGAATCCAAATATCGCATTTGGAAACTTTGCGTATTGTTGTTCCCTCTTCAGTAGTTCCAAGACACGCTTTTAAGTGGTCGGCATGTTTCTTCTTGGGTCTTGGAGTACATCAGGGTATCATCTAGGAACATGATTACGAATTTGTCCAGATACGGCTTACACACCCGATTCATGAGATCCATGAATACTGCCGGTGCGTTGGTCAGTCCGAAGGGCATGACCAAACATTCGTAATGTCAATCTTGCGTCCTAAGGATCGTCTTAGGAATGTCCTTTTTCTTGTATCCTCGTTTGATGGTAATCGGAACTCAAAACGATCTTCGGGTAATAGCTTGACCCTTACAACTAGTCTAACAAATCGTCCATTCGTGGTAATAGTATCAATTCCTGTTTGTCACCTTGCCTGACTCTCGGTAGTCGATACACATTTGGGAAGACCTGTCTTTCTTTCTCACAAGCAGGACTGGTGCTCCTCGTGTTGATAATCTTGGTCTGGTTAATTCTTCGTCTAACAACTCTTGCAATTGATTAGTCAGTTTCTTGCATCTTAGTTGGACCAATTGGTATGGCGCTTTGACGGTTAGTGCGGCTCACGGTGTGAGTTCTATCCGAAACTCCACTTGTCTCTTTGGGGTAGTCCAGGTAGATCTTCTAGAAAATTACAAACAACTTCAATATCTACCATTTTTCTTTCCTTCTATGTTTGTCTCGTGATACGAACTAATATCGTTGAGTATCCTTTCTGTAGGTACTTGCTAGCCTATGACGTGGTGTTTCGCGTTATTCTCCGTCGTTCTCTCTGAATAGGGATCTGATTACCCTTTGACAACGTAACATTGATCTATCTTCTTATTGCACACACTCTCTGCTTGGTCTGTAGTTACTAGTCTGTCCCCACCACTGCATCAAAGTTTTCGGGACTTACTGAAATTTGGTCGACCTCAAATTCGTGACCCGTCAACACCAAGGCGTATCCTTTGAAAATGGGTTGTGTCTCAATCAGCTTACAGTCGGCTAACTCTTACAGTCTAAGGATGTTGGGGTAGTGTTAAGCATTTTACTAAATTCGCTAAGCATCAGGCTACTCTTAGCACCAATATCACATTACATACTAGCATAGGCATTATGTAAAAAGGAACGTACCAGTCACAATGATAGGATCATCTTTTGCTTCTTTGGAGTCATTTACAATTGCAGGAGTCATTGTCACGCTTTCTTTTTCCTTCAGCTGTGGGCAATCCCTGCGCCAATGCCCAGGCTTGCCACACTTATAACATCCTTTAACGACTTTCTGGTTGTCTTTGCTACCAACTGGATTGCTTCTACACTCCTTGGCCATGTGACCGTTTCTTCCGCATTTCCGACATCGATAGCGTTCACACTGGCCGTTGTGATGATATGGGCATCTTTTGCACTTAGGGTATTTCCCTTGGTAGGCATTCTTGCCCTTGGTACTGGATGGCGTAGTAGTACAGTCGCTAGTTGTCGCTGACCGGTTATGGAGTTGCATTTGTTGGGAAGAGGGAGTTTGGTTGTGACTAGGCTCCCACTTGCGCTTGCGATCCTGAGGCTTCAGGTGTTCACCCTTTTTGGGTAGCTTACCCTCTGCTACCGCTTGGTTAGTCAGATGATAAGCCAAACAAATAGTGGATTGAATGAGTGTGGGGTCTGTTGCGGTAATCAGGCTTCGGATTTGTTTAGGTAATCCACTAACGTATGGATCGATCTTTCTGTAGTCCGGAGTCACTATTTCTGGGTATTGTTTACACCATTCGTGAAATCGAGTGGTGTATTGTTCGATTTCAGATCCTTCCATTTTGTGATTCCAAAACCGCTCCAGTTCCTTGGTTTCGTTCTGTGGATGGTATTCTTCCTTCAACATTTTGACGAAGTTTTCCCAGGGAATTGAGTTAGCAGTCCCCAGACTCAGTGTCTGGACATGCGAATTCCACCAAGTGAGGGCTTGTCCTTCTAGAGTCCCGGTAGCAAATTTCACTTTGTCTTCTTCAGAACACTGGCACATGTGGAAGATTGATTCGACCCTCTTAACCCATTGGAGCAGTCCTACCGCTCCTTCTGATCCCGTGTATGGTTGAGGATGGTAGCTGAGGAAAGTTTTGAAGGTGCATCCTCTTGAGCTGTTGTTGTGAGTCTCACTTCCTGTCTCACTGTTTAAGCATGCAGCCTCGTAATCCGTAATGGCCTTGTTAACCAGTTGTTCTACCATGGCCTCGACAGTCGCAGAATCGATTGACGGGTTGTTGGTGCGCACATACGTTCCTTGACCATCCATTTGTTGGTATCTATATACAACAGATATTGTATTACTCACTGTTAGAGTTATTGCGTGTAAGCATGTGTAGGGAGCAAATATATCATAAGTTTAAGGTACCATTTCAAAAGTAGGATCATAGGTTTGACGAGATTACTACTACCAAAATGATTTGTATGAGCACAACTCGCTCATCTCGGTTCTAACAATAGTACAATACTTCATATAGTAAAGAAATAAACTACTCGGTGGAAACAGCGGAGCTCGAATCTCCACTTCCAGAGGTGTACTATACAGTTTCCCAGCTGGTTGTAGCTTATCAATTGAACTTGCCAGAATTCGTATGTACCTATAAATTCACGATTACGTTGGCCACCATAATCGTCAATTTATCTTACACAGTCATTCTAGTTCATTCAATCTCGAGCTACTTAACAATCTCGGGTTCGAAGTTTTGCTTCCTGAGTGTCGATACCAAGGCTACAATCCATAAACATGCGTCTTTTGACTGGGTTTACACTCAAGAAAGAGGTTGGAAAAGGCGTTCGATTTGAGTTGGATTGTGCCATAGGGGTCTTCTTCATAGCATAGAAGAGTTTCCCTTCGGTCTTGAGTTCGCCTTTTCTCTAATCCCCTTGCACAGGTCGCATGTGTAGTTGAGTGTTAACGCCCACTAAGGGTGCCCGAGGCATGATCGTAAGAGTCAGATCAAATCACAAAGCATGTTGTTAAGTTAAGCACATAATGTGTTGTGTGAAACTAGTGTAGTGTCTAATGTAGAGCAGTGGCTATAGTCTAAGTTCACTACATGCAAACCTAGTTCTCTATAACCAAGGCTCTGATACCAGTCTGTCACACCCCCAATTTCCCACTCGTGGTGTCAGTCCACGTGGGTGTGACGTGGCCAGGAATCACAGCTCTTGGTCATATAGAACGACTTCTATATGAGTTACACAATCACACAGTTTGCAAAAACCAAACAAGTTTATATAAGTATGCAGCGGAAAATGTAAATCGTCAAATACATAAGTAGCAGCGGAAAGTAATTGTTGAAATAAACACTACAAATGATTTAATTGTTTTCAAATCATTATTAATGCACACAATGCCTAGGACACGAGTCTATATGCAAGCCAGACTCCTTAAGGCTTCCTTGTGCGCATCCTAGCGTGTGCTCCATTAGTTACCTGAGAATACATGCGAAAAGTGTCAACTATAAAGTTGGTGAGTTCACAGGTTTAAGTATTTGAAAGTAGTAAAACAGTCATATATACTGGGTATGTTAAATAGTTTTGTTGGATCTACGATCCGTAGAGTGTGTCATGTCATCTTACCGAAACTCGACTGTTTCCATTTGCCTCTGCGGGTCATCGCGGAACCCGAAATCAACATCGATATTACACTCGTTATGACCGCAGTCAACGTTGTTGCCGAGTGGGGTTGGTCAAACCCAGTAGTACTACGTAATAACGACTCGTTTGTACACAACTAACGGTAAGGGTAGAGAGGTCTTGATGCGATAATAGTACACTCAAAATAATTTTGTGACATACCAGTCATATATCTAAAGCAGTTGCATAGCATTCTCACCCCAAAAGATTTGTAAAACATTCAATGAGTAAAAGTGGGGCTGTAAACTCACCTGAGTCTGCTTGAGTGCGTTCTTACGAGAACGGAGTAGCTCGCTGGCTAGTAGTTACCTATATCACATAGGTGTTATAAGTTTGTGATCATAATTGTGTGGGTCTCACAGGACCGTATTCATGTCTAAACAACTCCTGGTTGTTATGTGGGTCGCGTTGACCGTGGTTGATCGTGTTGGTCGTGTTGATCGTGTTTGACCTAACGACCCGTTGGTGAATCGTGTGTCGGTTGTGTATCGTGTAACATTCGTGTAAGTGCTCGTCGGGTGCAAAACATGCAAGTCTCGTCTATGGACAACTTACTATTTATAGTAAGTTTCCATTTATGGGAAGTTCACAAAGCATATTGATTTTATAGTTCTAGCATGCTCATTTGTCCTATGTGATCATGTTAACACATAGCGCATCATCATATGAATTCACATAAGTCGTTGATAACATGTTAGCACGTAAAAGTTTCCTAAAATGGAAAGTTCCCATTTTAGCGTACGTGATATCGGAAACCATCTAACTTAGCATCCAATCATCATATTACAACATTTTAAATCACTTAGCATGCATAAATCATACAACATGTTTATAAATTGGCTTTTGTAAAAATAAAGTTACTATAAATAGTAACTTTGTTGTTTTAGCATAAAATAACCATTTAAGCATTTCTAAACTTATTTTCATGTTACAAATCATCAAAATAATCCATCTAACATCATTTAAACATGTCAACATAACCTAACTCGTCACTTAGCAATATTTCATCAACAAAAGTTACTAAATATGGTAACTATGTCAAAATGACTATAGTCAACCTCTAAATCGTATTCTAATCATCAATATCATTCTAAATACATTAAAACAACATTCTCATATACATGCATGATCATCATTGTCACCAAATCACCATTTCGTAGATAAAAGTTTCTATTAATAGCAAGTTCATCAAAACTTATCATTTTCATCATTTTAATCAAATCTATCTATGAAATCACCTCCCAATATCATCAATAAATATACCAACAAACTCAAAATCATCCCAACATTTTTGGATCATACATGCATGGCCATTTTTCAATATTTTGCATACCAATCATGAGTTCTAACAATACCCATCATCATAGATCATCACAAAACTCAATCTAGTCATCTTAGATCATCAAGAAACATTGTGAAATCAACAAACCCAGAAAATAAATTCGTGCATGTGGGTGATTTGTGCTTGCATGTGGGTTTTACCCATGCATGTGTGTGTATTGATGTGTAAGAGAGTGTTTTAGCCATAGGAACTACCTTAGGAAGTCCTAGAAGTTCGAGATAGAGACTCAACAGCTCCTGGAGCTTCTGGACTATCAAACTTGTGCAGCTACAAGGTGAGGAAGATGATGTGAACGCTCTAGCAACGTCTTCCAACCTTCCCCCAAAGCTTCCTTGTGGTTCTTGAGCTCCAAGAATGGCTTCTATGGCTTCCAAATGAAGGTTACAGGTGCAAATGGCGGAGATTAGCCGAGGGTTGGCGTGTTGGGTCGAAAGAAATGATGAGAATTGGTAGAGTAGGCATAATGGTCTTGGTTTTATAAAGATTTGTCGTCTGACACCCGTCGCGTACCGCGACGAGAGGCCAAAAGATTCTTCGCGCTACGCGAAGGAATCCGGGAGTCAACTCTTCGCGATGTCTGTCGCGTACCGCGACAGGAACTCCTGTTGAGCCATCGCGTACCGCGATGGGTTCCTGAGTAGCCCAATAAGCTTAGTTTTGTTGTTTCGAACCGATTTTCGCGTATTTCTCGAATACGATCATCATTTCTCGTCACTTAAGCGTTGTTCTACTAAATTAGGTCCTCTGGAACCTAGTTGTGCAGTGTATGTGTACTGTGGTTCGATCCGTTCACCAACGTTCGTCATTCAAGACACGTGCAAGTTCTGTGCGATAATTTCTCGAATTATCGGCGTGTTTGGTCCGTTGTGCCACTTGTCACACTTAAATATAATTATTCTAGTGCCACGTATGAAATAATAATACACATTATTATTAAAATAAAATAAATGCTGACCTGGAATTTATGGGGTGTCACAGGGACTCCGATCCAACCCCGCCGGCTCGGGGTGTGACAGATTGGTATCAGAGCTCAAGGTTATAGAGAATAATAGGTCATTACATAAATGGTTTGGCCTAGACTATAACTTAGGGACCTTCATGTAGAGAACATAAGACTTAAGCTTGCATTATGTTTTCTGCATTCGATCACTGCACTAACCAAATTCTTTTGGTTATGATCAGAATGCCGCCTAGAAAACAACCGACCCCGGTGCCTACTACACAGACATCTGCACCGCACTCTTCAACACCATCACCACCAGATTCACCACCGCCACCTCCTCCTCCTCCACATAGTCCTCCTCCAAACCCGACTGCAACTATAGTTTTGGATCCTGCTACTATTGCTTTGGCAACGTTACTGAGCAGTCAGCTGACTAATCAGATGAAGGATATCATCCCGGAGATGATCAACAGGATTCAAAGCCATGGCAACAACTCTGGCCACACTACTGGAGAAGCTAGTGGAAACACTAGCCACACTTCAGACTGTTCCTACAAGTCATTCGTAGGATGCAAGCCACCGAGCTTTACTGGAGTTGAAGGAGCCGTTGGACTGATCCAATGGCTGGAGAAAATGGAGAATACACTGGACATAAGCAGTTGTCCGGAACACCACAAAGTTCGTTATGCAGCTGGTTCGTTTAGCAAGCGAGCGTTGACGTGGTGGAATGCTCAAATCAGAGCCAAGGGCAGGGATGAAGCAATGGCAATGCCATGGTCAGAATTCAAACTTCTTTTAAGGAATGAGTTTTGTCCGAAACATGAACTGCAACAACTAGAGATTGAGCTCTCGAACCACATGATGAAGGGAGCCGATCATATGACTTTCACTACCCGCTATCATGAACTGGTAGCTTTGGTGCCAGAAATGGTGCCAACTTTGGAAAAGCTTATTGACAGATATGTTGCTGGTTTACCCTCCTGCATACAGAGTATTGTGCTGGCTGCAAATCCTGCTACTTTGGAGTCAGCCATTGCTCTTTCAGCTAAACTTACTGGAGTAATGGTGAAGTCAGGAGTTCTGAAAGAGGAAACGGGAAAATCTAAGGAAGCAACAACTAAGAAACCAGAGTATCATCAAACGAAGAAGCAAAAGGTCGTTGAGAACTATGCGATGGCCACACCTTTGAGACAAGCCCCTGCAGCACCTGTCAACCCTGCACCCAAAAACTATGTGGGAATGCATCCTCAGTGCATACACTGCAGATTTCATCATCCTACTACGTGCCATGCAGGCAATGCAACAACTGTGGCCGACTAGGTCACCGGACTCAACAATGCCGTGCTCCAGTCACACAAGCTACAAACAATGCCGCAGTAGCAATTCCTCCACCACAAAATACTGGCAATCATAACAATAACAATCGAGGATGCTATAACTGCGGGGAATTAGGTCATTTCTCCAGAGACTGCCCGAAAAGAGTACAACCAGGAGCACAAGTACCTCGTGGGAGGGCATTCATGATTGGAGCCGCTGCAGCACGCCAAGACCCGGAGACGGGTACTGGTATGTAGTATCTCCTCACTCGTAAGACTTCACTTTATGTTGATACTAGTAAGAATAAGAAATTATCTTATTCCTATTAGTACGATCACATGAGTATTCCACGGAACTTAGAAATTCGTTTATTTCAATAGAGACGAAGAAAGAATCCTTGGTTAATGCACTTAACATACATAGGAAACCATAGCTAACACTAAAGTTGGGTAACAGCTGATGCTCATAGCATTGGTTGGTTTAAACAATGAAGTGTTAGAGTTACACAAGGAATAAGCAAGCCGTAACCATAAGACAACTATAAGCAATAAGACTAGCAAAACTTTAAGGCTATATGAAGGAAATTCCAAACGCAACCTAGAGTTTAATCTGGGAGTGTAAGGATATCACATTGACCAAAGTTTTCTCATTGTTATAGAAAGAGTAGTACCCAGTAATTTTAAATTTCGGGACGAAATTTCTTTAACAATGGGAGACTGTAACATCTGTGCCGGAATCGTTACCGGAACAGTAAACTGTACAGTAATTTGTACAGTAACTCAAGTACACATTACGGGAAACTATGCTATGCAATTGATACATTTCTGATTTACATGAAACTATTAAACGATTGTCTGAATCTGACTTAAACCTTAGGGTTTAACAGTCAGAAACATGTCAGACAACACAGTGTTGAAACATAGATACTTGATGTGATACTATTTTGTATAAACGTATGTGAGGTTAAACAAAACAAAAACCTTAACAGTTATTGTTCCGGAATGCTAAACCGACGAGTTATTCGTATAGGTGACGATCTGTACGAATGATTTTGCTAGTTTAACGTTCTGAAATAATGACTTAACAGTAGAAAACAAGAATCAGAAAGCCAAACCATCAACGTGTTCGTTCGAATGACGATTCGAACGAATACGCGCGATGGCGACGCGATCTGACGAAACGGTAACGAAAACGAATAACGATACGAACGATCACAAATTTAAAGAAATATAATATTTCTTATTTTACAATTTTGAAACTCATCATAAGATAATTTAAATCTAACTATTTTATTAAATCGCGAAGAAACGCGTAAAAATAATTAAATTCGATAAATAACTCACTTAAATGAAATTTAATATAATTATTAAAACTTTAATAACATTCAAACTACTAAAAAAAAAAAAACAATTCTTTTTATTAAGTTATGAAAAATGCGCGTAACGTGCCGGATACGCGACAAAACCGTGAACCGAGCAACCGAAACAAACCCGGATATCCATTTGAATATAAAAGCACCAAATACTTCATTTATTCCATTTTTACATCATCTCTCTCTCACACATGTTCTCAACCCGTCACCACCCAAAACCCACCATTTCCAATCTTTGCAAGATCATAACTTCTTCGTTTTTAACCCGATTTGAGTGATTCTTTCGCCCACGTGAAGCCCTTGAAGCCCTCTACATAGAAGTACAACAGATCTAGAGAGTTACTCACTGAATCGCGAGGTATGATGCTGTGAAGATCCATGAAAATAGGGTTTTCATGTGTATTTATTTGATTCACCATGGTTAGCTGGTTCAAGATGGTGTTACACGCACCATGTCAGGTTGAAGACTCCCTCATGACACCATCTTAGGATAACACAACCACTAGAAACGGATCTCAACTGGTTCGAGTTGAGAATGATGATGCAAGGTGGCTGGTTCGTGAACAGAAGGGCTGTCGAACCTTCATGGGTTGAAGGTGGGCTAGCCGAACCTTCTTGGCTGAAACCCCGAACCTTGGCGAGCCCTCAACCACACCTGCGTGGCTCTCTCTTGCTCACGAACCTCGTGGAGGCCAACCAGCGGGCATGGCGAACCCTACTGGTTCGCTGGGGCTGAGTCACGAAGCCTTTCCCTCACTGGCCGAACCCTCAACCACCGAACCCTAGTCCCACGAACCTTCTGCATCATCTCACCGTCTATAGCTGCGAACCATGTTTATTTCAGCCGAGCCTTTTTGTGGCACCTGGCCGAACCTGTGCAGTATTCACAAAACATTTAGAGGTTCGCTGGAATCATGCTGCTCCCATGTTTCCTGAACGACAATGCAATAATTTAATTGGGTCAACTTGAATAGAATAGGCCCAACAGTCACCATATCTAATCCAATGTTATTGCAGCCCAACTTCCTTATGTAGTCAACCATTTCAGCCCAACTTCTAGGCCCAACATAGAATTCCAGCCCAATAGCAAATCCCTTGGCCCAACTGAAAACATGCAGCAGCCTAGACTTCAATGATATTAATTATAACCGGTTAACGAAATTCTAGGCCCACACGTGAATGTTGTTTAGTCCAAATCTAGCTCAGTGTTCATTTTAATCACCTTAAGCCCAACAGCAAACTACTTGGCCCACACTTTTATTTGCTATGGCCCATGAAATCCACTCAATCCATTTCTTTGCCTAAGCCCAAATCGTTTGGCCCAATAGCTTATGATAACGGTCCAACCGTTTAATTTAAACCGGCCCACATCTAACCGGCCCAAAGAAAATACAAGGAGCCCAAGGGATTTTTAGGCCCACTTCTTGTTGGGCCCAACTCATATCAACCTGGCCCATAAGTACTAATCAATCCAATAACAACCCATGATGGGTTATGTTGGCAACTATTATTCGGCCCACTTAATTTGGACTTTAAGACAACATATTAACATGATGAACAAGGGTACATAAAATTCTTTTGTAAAGTTTAGCAAATAACTAAGTATGTCTACAAAGATACATATAATACAAATGATAGACTTAACACCTAAAGGTTTTGAACTTCCGAAAATAAAGTAGGACCGAATAAAGACCATGACTCATTCGTATTAGCCAACTTTAGGGCTAACACTCACACTTATACGCGTATGAATTAATGCAACATAGACTTATAAACTACAACACTATGAAATCAATACATGATCGTGAACATTAGGCCAAGAATCAACAAAGAGCGCGTGCATTCTTATTCTTTTTCATAGTCAATCACTAAGGACATAAGGTGAGTTCATTTGTCCCTTTTCAAACTTATTTGTTTTACTTCGGGACTGAGAAGCATGTTAAATACTTTCATAAACTCTTGAAATGTTATTTAATGCTTTAAACTTAAACATGATATTTATGTTGAGACTTATACTTGAGACTTAGAATACGTTGAAAAACAATAGACTTGAAACTTATACTTTAAACTTGAGGCTTGAAAACATATGTTGGATGCTTAGAAGACTTGATGCTTATACTATAACAATATGCTTAAACTCAATGCTTGACACTTATGCTACAAACAAGATGCTTAAACTTGGTGATTGGTGCTTATGTTGCAAACTAGAAGCTTAAACCATATGCTTAATGCTTATGCTATACACTATATTCTTAAACTACACTTTTGATGCTTATGCTATAAACTATATGTTTAAACCACACACTCGATACGAAAGCTTGAATACTGAATCTATACGCTAATACTAAATGCTAAAGCTAAATACAAATGCTATATGCTAATGCCATGTGCTAATGATACAATGCAAATACTATATGCCTATCATGCTTAAATGCTCGAAATGCTTGAAGTGCTCGTAATGCTATAGACTTTGAATGCTATAAACTTGTCATGCAAAAACAACGGTTTGGCCTCTCAGTGCTTGCCTCACCGGTTGTTAAACTATTATGCTAAAACAAAGGTTTGGCCTCTCAGTGTTTGCCTCACCGGTTGTTAAACTATTATGCTAAAACAAAGGTTTGGCCTCTCAGTGCTTGCCTCACCGGTTGTTAAACTATTATGCTAAAACAACGGTTTGGCCTCTCAGTGCTGCCTCACCGGTTGTTAAACTATTTAAATGCTATAAACTTGAATGCTAAAACCATTGACTATGGAAGAACAAAAGTTGGTCTCTCAGTGCTTGCCTTCATGTGTTCTTCCTAGACGGGACTTGAAGAACAATAGTTGGTCTCTCAGTGCTTGCCTTCATGTGTTCTTCATGTTCGGGACTATCAGGCACCTAGTATGGTCTCTCAGTGCTTGCCATAGGGTGACCTTCATAGTCGGGACTTGAGGAGTAGACTTATGGCCATTCAGTGCTAACCATATAGTGATTCCTCAATGTTCACTCACGCTATAAACTTAACACAATGCTTAAGCTATAAACGAAATGGATGGTAGGTAAGATGCTTAATTATCATTAACAGCAATGTCCTATGCGACTTAGTATGTGGTGGGATGTTGGCTAGGGCTTGTCCCTTACATATGCCCTATATATAAGCATACTGAGTTGGATGATACAGGTGGTGTTAATGAGATTAAGGTTGTTACCTAGGGGATGCACGAATGCTTTTGGGTCAACATCATAAACTTATCAACAGGATGCCTGTTAAACTTATTGAAGCTATTACATACGAATGCTATAGACTTGTAAACTTTGAAAACAGTAAACTAAAGCTATGATGAAGGATGAATCGAACGGTAAGTAAAATGCTTAATTATCATTAATAACAATGTCCTATGCGACTTAGTATGTGGTGGGACGGCGTCTGGGCGGGTCGTAGGCTCGACTCAGGGGTATGCCCTACATATAAGCATACCGAGTTGGATGATATAGGTGTTGTTAATGAGGTTAAGGTTTTACCTAGGAGGTTTGCAAAAGCTATTTTACATATACTAAAACTACATGAACTCACCAACCGTTGTGTTGACTTGATCTTTTACATGCTTTCTCAGGTAATGCACAGGAGTAAGCTTAAGCTTTTGGATTGCATACTAGGATGCCAGATAGTAGACCTAGTAGACTTTTGGAGAAGCACATATTACGCTATGAATGCGATACACTTTTGATATCTTGTACAGATACAAGATATAAACATTATTCTTTTGGTTAGGTTTAATTAGTTAAATTGCAGAACATTGCTATTGTAATTTAACTTTGTAATCCTATATATCATTTGATTGTGCTTTAGATATTCTTAAACGTTGATGCTATGTAGACAATCTGATCATCATGATTATCACCCTCGATATCACGCCCCGGGAACCTTCCGCCCGACGGGGACTCCGATCCAACCCCGCCGGCTCGGGGTGTGACAATTACATCACTATAATTATCATTGTTAGAGAAAAAAAAAACAAAATAATGTGTTATATTACATCACTGTAATTTATCATTGTAATTATCATTGTTAGAGAAAAAGTAAAATAATGTGTTATATTAATTACATCACTGTAATTTATCATTGTTAGAAAAAAATTTAAAATAATGTGTTATATTTATGCTCGTTATATCGATGTTAATAATGGGCAATGAGAAAAAAATTAAAAAAAGCTAGTCAACATTATAACGGGAATTAAAGAGAAAATTACTTCACTATAAATAATGTGTTACGTCACCGTTAATTATGTCATTGTAAATTACTTCATTTTGTGTTACATTACTGTAATTTACCATTGTTAGAAAAAATTTCTAATTAATTTGCTATCGTTAAGCTCGTTACAATGATGTAAATACATGACATCAAAAAAATAAAAAAAAAAACTAGTCGAGAATATAACGAAATTAAATAAAAAAATGAGACGAGTATAATGGTGCAATTTTTTTAAAAAAATAATATAGTATAAAAAAGTTATGAATGTTTAAAAAAAAGGGGTAAACTTTATATAAATAACAAATGTCCTAAATGCCCTTCATACTAAAGACAAAGGAATTGACACGTGACGCGATCCTATACATTTACCATTTTCAAGTAACCATTGGATGATGGTTAATGGGTTGTAACAAAAGATGAGGGTTATTAAAAATTGCATGCCCCATATACATATACATATACATATACATATAACATATACATACACATATGTATGTATCTATATAAATGTATATATCTACCGGCTTCTTCTAATTCAGTGTCTACCCTTTCTTTGACTAATTCCTCTTCATCAAATCAATCGTGTTGACCGGTAAGCAATTTCTTGATCCTATTTCTTTTCAGATTCATGATCTTCCAACATTTGATCTTGTTTCAACTTGGGGTTTTAATCATTCTTCAATTTCATCGAAAAATCGTCTCTCATTTGGGTTTAATTTCTTTGAATCATATCATCAATTTTCTGAACTTCTAATCAATCAAGGTTTGGGTTTCTTCAAAATTGTAGGGTTTTAATCGAATCGATGTTCATTTTTTCCTATTTTTATTGAATTTTAACCTTAAAATCAGCTCTTGGAGACGATCGCACCGGTGGAACGCAAATCAAGAAATGTCAAATCCTAATGCTGCAGCGTGTGCAGAGAGGGCAACAAGTGATTTGCTGATCGGTCCAGATTGGGCAATTAATATTGAGCTATGTGATATTATCAATATGGATCCTGGGTATAATTTCTTTTTTATTTTGCAATTAATTCATTTGCAAAATCTTTATATTATGGTAATTTTTAATTGTGTTGTTATCTGTATTTTTGTAAAATTAGGGTTTTGTTTCTGCCATATGATTACAAGACATTGTTTATATATATGGGGAAGTAGAAAATCCATATGGGGAGACATAGTTTTACAATTTTTTTATAACTTGTTAATCTGAGTGACCGGCATAAACAATTATGCCAAATGCATTACAGTCTAGCGACATCTTGGTGGTGGGATAAGACACAGGAACCATAAGGTTGTTGGTTTGAATCACGCAAGGGGTTTTCTCAAAGTATTGAGATTCCTCTTGAACTGGTGACTTGGTGGTAAATATGATCGGGTGATGCCGCTGGTGGCACAATGATACCCCAATGATCCAAAATTAGTCTTAAAAAAAGAAAAAGAAAAGAGAGAGAACAATTATGAAAAGTTGGTTACCATGTGTTATTAAAGTTGAGAAGAAAAATCACCAAATAGCAACCAAGTCTTATAACTGTTCCATTTAGGTTACTAAGTTATAGTCATTTATGCAAAGTTTTGAACAATAGGACAATACTGAAATTTGAGTTGTTCCTGAAGTTGAAAATAGTTGAGGGGATTTTTGCCACAATATTGAAACCTGTTTACTAATTCTTGATTTTTTCTAACACCAAATATCTCTCAAGTTTCAATTTTGTTTCAGTTTTGTGAAATTTTTCATAATGGGCTTCATTTCATTGAGTGACCTAAACGGAACAATTATCAAACTTGTTACTATTTAGTAACCTGCTGTTAAACTTCAAAAGGGAATAAGTAACCAAATTTGAAAACCGTTCCATTTAGTTCACTTAATTTTGCTAATAGTGAGATATACTGAGTACGATGATTATGAGTTTTATCCATTAATGAAAACTTTCCTAACTATGAAATGATATTGAAACTTGAGTAGTTTTAGAAGTTGGAAAAATTTTTTGAGTATATATATTAGTGGAACATTAGAGAAACTTGATAGTTGATAGTGGCATTTTTCATGGATTAAAAATATTATTTTGTGGCAAAAAATCTTTATAATTGTATTTTACATTTCTTGAAAAGATTTATTCAGCTTTCCCTTTAAGTTCTCTTAGGAACATTTTTATATAATGATTTTTATTAACTTTATCTTGAGATTATGTGCTTAATTTTCAGGCAAGCAAAAGATGCTCTCAAGATACTGAAGAAGAGGCTTGGGAGCAAAAATCCAAAAATACAGCTCCTGGCTCTTTTTGTACGTGTTTTATCGCGCATTTTGGATGTTGTTTATTCATATTTAACATAGTTTTATCATAATTTGTTTACTTTGTTTTAATATTTGTTATTTATTCTGAAGAAACTGACTTTATATCATGGTTCATATTAATAGCATAGTTTGTTAACTTTTAATGCTTATTATGCAAGGAACCATCTTTGTATTTATTATTATTATTATTTTTTTTGTGTAATTGCTGAATTAGGTACTGGAAACCTTAAGTAAAAACTGTGGAGAAAATGTATTTCAGCAGATTGTTGAGCGGGACATTTTGCATGATATGGTCAAAATTGTAAAGAAAAAGGTACCTTATTAAACAAGTCCCATGATGTATTTCAATCTGGTTACATTAACTATGCATTTTTTACGAAATTATCGATAATTCTAATGTTGCAGCCAGATTTAAACGTACGGGAAAAGATTCTTATCTTGATAGATGCTTGGCAAGAAGCTTTAGGGGGTCGTGGGGGAAGGTATCTCCAGTACTATGAAGCATATAATGACCTGAAGGTGATTAGTATTTATGTTTTTGAGTATTCTTACAATTTCATACCGATTTTGAGTATTAAGGCTAAATACTGTTAAATTTGGTTGAAATGACCAAAATACCCTCATTTTGAGTGGTCAAAGTCAAAGGGTGATTTAGTCAATTCACCTATTGCAACATAAAAGTTAACAGAAGTTAGCCTTAATATTCAAACTTGTTAAAAAATGAAAGTATGTCTTAGATCGTGTGTGTGTATGTGTACACACAGTCACACACATGGTCTAAGAGTATAAAACCCAAATGCGTGCTTTAAACCCTTAGTACACAAAGGCCAAACCTATTACTTTTCGCAAACCATACGGACCATCTGGGTAATTAACTGTATTTCTATATTTAAATATTCATTTCAACGTTTTTTAATTATCGAGTAATCTACAGTCTGCAGGAGTTGATTTTCCACCAAAAGAAGATAACAGCGTGCCACTATTTACACCGCCACAAACGCACCCTGTGGTGCACCCAACTTCACCTTACGAGGAGGCGGCTATCCAGGCATCTCTTCAAACTGATGCTTCAGGACTCAGGTATTTTACAGAGTTGACCAATGTCATAGGGTCAAACCTTTTTTGACCACACCACAAATTATTCTTCTAGTTATTTTAGTTATTGCCAATTAGAGCCTTAGAGGTGGCATAATGATTGGACTAGCATGTTTGGTAACAGTTTAAAACGGGTTCATTTTAAAACAAATAAATTATTAATATGATTCATGTCAAGCCGGGTTGACTTGAAACACTTTCGTTAACAGTTCGCAATGGGTTCAGGTCAAAACGGGTAATTTATTAATGTCGTTGAAGTTTGGGTTAGAATTGCTAGATATAAGCTATTACCTAAAACCATTTATATATAAACTGTTCAAAATTGCCACATATATATACCTTTGATAGGAGATTCCTCAAACCTGATCACTAGCTTTGAAATGAGTGAGATTTTACTTGGTATGGTTGTATGCAGCTTGTCAGAAATCGTGAACGCGGAAGGAATAGCAGACGTGTTGATGGACATGCTTTATGCTTTGGATCCTAAGAATAAAGATGGGGTGAAAGAAGAATTGATTGTTGACCTTGTTGATCAATGTCGTTCTTACCAGCAACGGGTCATGACCCTTGTAAATACTACATCGTAAGCACCTATCACCTATCGTGTGTTTTCAGATTTACTCTAATATAGGGGTGTTCACGGTCCAGTTTTAAACCGCGAAACAGTCCAAACCAATCACCGTTTTGGTTTCGTGGTCGTTTTTTTCCCAAACATTTGGTCAATTGGTTTCAAAAGTTTGAAACCGTAGTGAACGGTTTGGTTTACGGTTTCACTAAAAACCGGTCGTAAAAAACTGGACCGGACCGTGTGTATATATATATCTCTATGTGCGTGCGTGCGTGTCATTTGGGACTTCAATGTGATTAGCCCGTTTCAAACTGTAAATTGGCAATGTGTGGATTGGTTTTAGTTGCTGATGGGCTCAAAAAGCCTAAAACCAAAAAGCTGAACCTCATAAAGCTCAAACCGTAAAACTAAACCGGAAATAAACAGTTGATGGCATTTCGGGTTGGTCGTTTTTCTTATTAACCGTTCGGTTTTGGTTTTCGTTATTCAAAAACCGTTATTAACGGTTTGGTTTACAGTTTCTCCTGAAAACCATAAAAACCGGACCGCAAACACCCCTACTCTACTATATAAAAAGTTTGACTTTCTTCTTTCTTTTGCAATTTTGACCATCATAATTTTGACTCTCTATCATTTATTCAGAGACGAAGAGCTTCTAGGTAAGGGTTTGACTTTGAATGATACTTTGATGCGTGTTCTTCGCCGCCATGATGATATTGCCAAGGGTGTGGACCCTACTCAACCCAGTGTGACATCAGCAACAGAATATTCAGTAGCTCTTGTGAATGTACCTCACGACGATGATGAACCTGAAGATGATTTTGGTCAACTAGCACACCGGTAAAATTATAATTTTCTTCCTTTCCGATTAACATTAGGGTTGTAAACGAGCCGAGCCTTGCTCGTGCTCGAAGTTAAACGAGCAGGCTTCCTTTATTTTTTTAATATTTAGAAACTTAAATAGAAGCTTTTTAAATAAAAAATAAGTTTATATAGAAACTTAATAATTAATTTCATATTAAACTCATTTGGATAATAATAGATTAATTATTGTCCAGATTTAATCCATTATCCATAGCTAAATAATAAGTATTAATAATTAAATAGGTTAGATTAGAGAATTGGGAAAATTAAAAAAATAAATGAATTAGAATGATGAGAAGTGTTACTTGTTATTTTTATTTTCACAAGCCAAGTCAAATGTGAGCCAAGAGCCGAGCCAACCCTAGCTCAGCTTGGTTCGTTTACAAACAACTTTTTTTTTACAAGCCAAGTCAAACGCGAGCCAACCCTGGCTCGGCTTGGTTCGTTTACAAACAACCTTTTTTCGAGCCAAGATTTTTTCTAACCCGTCATGAACTTTTTAATCAGCCTTGGTTGACCTTCATTAAGGATTGGGTAGAGGGTCAAAGCGAGTTTAGTCTTTGGTCAAATATCTAAATAGAGAGATCTATTAAACCACAATCAATGTCTTGTAGCACATGCTTTTTCTATGAGGTGAGATTTTGTTGCATCTTCAACCAAATGAACTAAAACATGCACATGTTTATATTGTTTCAGGGGACAGAATCGAAACCATAATGTTGCAAGAACCGAAGCATCGCGTGTGGCCCCGCTTCTTCCCCCTCCACCCTCATCAAAGAGGCCTATTAGTCCCGATCCAAGCACAATGGTCGACTATCTTAGCGGTGATGCTTACGCCACTAAACCATCAACAAACCCACCAAAGCCATCATCCCCTCCCCCTCCTTCAGACGATTACATGAACCCGACTGCAACACTTTTCAATGAACCCAGGTCCATAACAAACCCACCAAAGCCATCATCCCCTCCCCCTCCTTCAGACGATTACATAAACCCGACTGCAACACTTTTCAATGAACCCAAGTCCATGGACCATTCGCCTTTGGTGTCTATACCACCACCGCCGGCTAAGCATAGTGAGAGACGGCAGTTCTTTGACCAGAACATAAATTCACATTCTAGCAGTGGGTCGGGTTCATCTTATGACAGTTTGGTGGGTCAGACTCAGAATCTTTCACTTAGTTCTTCGGCTCCACCCAAGAAAGAAAAACCGGAAGATGCTTTGTTTAAAGACCTTGTGGATTTTGCAAAAGCCAAGTCATCGCCATCTTCTTCTTCGTCATACCCGAATAGATCGTTTTGATTTGATTGAATCCGTACAGTTGTTTGGTGGTATAAATTGATCAGTTCATGCTTTGATGTTGTATTTTATTAGTTGAGGGATTTTTATTGAGGAATAAATGGGTTTGTGAACTTGTGGATGGTTGTATTATGCCATTGATACTTGATTTTGTGTGTGTATTTGCCTACATCCACCCTTCTTGAATCCTACAAATAGTTGTGTTATGAGTGAGATTTTTTGAACATGGTTTGTGAGTGTAAATGAGGTATTTTTGGAATTATTGTGTGATTGATCTCTTGCTAATTATGCAACAGGAAAATAACTATAGCTAACGTGAGATTAGTTTACTTGGTAGAGGTCATAACAATGAAGGTATGCAAAATAAACAGTTCTGCAACTGAACCTGACAACCCTGCCTAGAACCAGAATTAATCTGCTCAAAACGACATGTACAGTAAATCTAGTTTCTCAGAGAAATTAGAACCGGAACCATAGTTGTTAAAAACCCCCGCCTGGGCGCAGTGGCGAAGCTTGACAGGTATCCCAGAGGGGGCGAAATTTTTTTTTTCCAGGGGGGCGAAAATTTTTTTTTCCAGGGGGCGAAATACAAGTTTATAAAAAACTTTACACTACGTATCGGAAAATTTACACTACTACACGAAAAAACAGGGGGGGCGACCGTCTTCACAATGCTTCGCCCCTGCCCGCCTAGGCCAAAAAAAAAAAACCTAGCTCACTCTTAGTGCTTCTGTTATGCTCAATGTTGTAGAAATCGCTAGTCGCTAGTCGGTCGGTGGGGACTAGAGATTAATTGGTCAACTAATCGGTCTAATCGGATAGTCGGGCCTACTCGGCCTTAGGAGACTAACGATTAGTCGCCCTCATTAATCGGCATAGTCGGGGATTTTTACAACTATGGTTATGCTTAGGCGCAGATTAGGTTTTTTTTTTTTTTTTTCCAAAAGCCATTAGAGGCGTTGGCTTAAGGGTAGAAGAAGCTGAATCCAGGCGGTGACTTTATCTAAAAAAAAAAGCGTTTTTTGTTTTGTTTTGATATTATTGGATTTAGTTTAATCTATTTTTTTAATACTCCACTAAACGAATAAGGAAAATAGTATTTTACGTATTATTTGTTTTGAAAATAAAAAATTTGGGTCGACTACTCCGACTCTTCAGTCTAACCGCATAACATTATCGGCTTCATGAGCTTGTATTCGAACATCATGGAATTGGTTTTTATCATTTGATATTTATTAATATGAATTAAACTTTTGATACGAAGTATATTATTTTATATTCTAAAGTATAAATGTGTAATATAATTTTATTTTTTATTTATATGTGTGTTTTTTCTTCCTCAGGCTAGCGGTTTTTCTGCGTCTATCGCCTAGGCCCTGGGCGAGACCATTGCGCCTTAAGTGCGCCTAACACCTTTAATAGCTATGACCGGAACACACCGGAAGTGTCTGAACATGTTCCAACTTTACCTTGTCAATCATCAGTTCTGGGCGCCTTTGGTTCATCATTGTTCAATGGAAAGACGTGGGTGTTATGGGAGCCGATGCGGTTTTGGGGGTTGGTTTGGGTGTGGACAGAAGAGGGTCGTTTGGGGAGTGTTTGTTGTGAGTTTTTTCGATAAAGATGAGTGTATTTGATGTAGAAATGGTTCGGGCCGGGTGGTTCGATGCCATCTAATCGGTTCATATGAGATCAAATCATATTTCTGTAGTTCAAACAAGATGTGGAACCTCATGTTTGAATCTCAAGATGAACAGAATCATATAAATACAAATTTTAGCTTTTCATTCAATATAATATGCATAGAATTACAGAAGTCTTCTTTTTAACTGTTACAACTTACAAGATTACAATCTGTTGATGTTTTGGTCAACTTACTAACCACGAAGTCAACTCTATGACCAACTTAATCTGCTACTTCTATACTTGCCATGGGTCTCAAACGTTTTACGTTAAATTCGTAGGACCATCACATACTCATTTCTACATTCCTCTGTAAATTTTGGTTTGAAAAAATTCCAAAAAAATTAAATTACATGAAACTTAGGCTCAATTACTCAAAAGTGTTCTAATTAATTATGTTACACTTATATAAGGCTCTATTTACGATACACACATATAATGTATATACGTGTTTGCCCTCAAGAAGAAAAGTACAATTACACTAATTTTAACGTTATTTGACTTAATTTTTGTGAAAATAACGTTAAAAACGTTAGGTTGGTCAGTTAATCAAACATGAGTCAAAGATCTTATTGTGAAAATATTGTCTGAACACATGCAAAAATTTATTTTTTATTTTTATTTTTTTTTGAACGGCATTTGATCAACGTGTGAACCACTGATTTCCAGGCCACGTCACAAAGGTCTAGTTACCATGACCTCCGTTGAGACCCCACCACCACCGCAGGATAGCCTAATGGTTACTCATTTGACTTCCTTGTACGAGGTCACGGGTTCAAAACACTCCCAAGGTGAAAAATTTATTTTTAATAATAAAATACTGTCAATTTGAGGTCGGTTCCGTTAATTGAATTGAAAGTGTCATGTGGAAGACTATTGTATTTCATTAAAAAAAAAAAAAAAAGAAAAAAAAACTACAACAAATCACATAGTTATACATAATTTTCTTTTCCAAGAGGACAATATCCCAACATTAATCAACTCCTCTCATCAACAACCATTAAAAAAAACTTCATGATTTTTTCTTCCTGTGGGGGAATAATGACCAGCATCCATAACTGCAATTATTCTCTCTCCTGCACCATTACAAATATACATTATTTCTAGTAATCTTTGCTTCACATTTAATAAAAAAATATATTTCTCCTTAATAATTCAACACACACACACATATATTTATATTCTTTTCAAATTTTCAGTATATGAAGTGTTTTTAAGGGCCTAATATTTATAAAATGCATGATAGTCTAAAACATTTGGTGTAAATCAGATTATATATACCTAAAAGATTTTACTACGTAAGTAGGTTCTCACGGTTATAAAATATATATAAAATATTTTTTTAGACTTCATATCCATCATAGTTTAAAAAATATCTTTAATTTATCAACTTTTTTAACCTTTTTAATATAATAAGTTTGATAAACCTTCTATATTCTATCTAAGAGGCAGCCCCTCCATTAAACAGGCTAGATATTAAAAAAGCATGTATTATTATACTGTTAAAAAATTAAATATAATAAAAGTAGCTGTACATGAATGCACACGTGTGACAAGGGCAAAGGTTTTATTTACATTGTTGAAAATAGGCACAACCATACAAATTCAATAGTGTCGTGTTCCACATGTCCTTGTACAACAAATATATATAATTATTAACGACACTACATTTTTATAAAATAACAAATAATAAATTTAAATTATTGTATTTTATAGATGCTTTATATTTCTAAAAATGGATACACAAATGTAATGGTTTATTATAACTGTATATATGTTTTTATTATTTAGGTATTACAAGCTAAACTTTGTAATTTTATATTTAAAATATCTTTTTTTTAAATTAAATATCTATTTGTTATGTTGTTTCTTCTAGATATCGAAGATATGGGATAACGTTAAACACAAACTTCTAAATGTATCTAAAGATTATTTTTAATTAAATATTAGAAAATCAAAGATGATACGCTCAACGCAACCACTGCATATTGTTTGTGGTTAAAGACTAAAGGCTTAGAGTTTTTTAAAGGAGCCCAAGACCCCGGTTCGAATCCGCTAGGTATGGTTCGAATGACCGGTCTACAACGATGATCATGTTCCGGTCAGGGTCTAAGCATAACTTGATTGTGATCTATCATTGGTTTGGCTTGGGAACCATGAATCAATTGCCTCATGGGACTTTGTTTGAACCGGTATCCATTAAAATGTTACTAGTAAGACTTGAAACCTGGTCTCTGATGAAAAAGAGTCAAGCCTGAACCACTGGGCGACTTTTTTTTTTTGACATAGCCCGGTTAGCGAGTCTGGTACCACTCGTTTTTATTTATTTATTTATTTAAATATTTAAATATGATCCACGCATTAAATACATGTACAGTACAAGTTCTTAATGCGTGTTCATAAACTTTCTTAAAATTGTGGCGTTTACGTGAAGGGAGAAACTCCGATACCCGTGGCTGTTATTACGGAGGCTGCTGGCGGTGCTGCTGCCGCTGCTACCACTGCTGCCGCTTCGTCCGGCGCTGCTGCTACTGCTAATCCCTAAACTTTCACTCTTGTCGGAATCTGTAAACCTTTTCCACCAATCCCTCCGATCGCCGGTGCCGGATTTTACACCGCCGGAGCCATGATTGCTACTATATGAACTTGTTCTAATACTATTCATCTTCTTCTTCTTCGATCCGATTGAAAATGGAAAAAACATATTAATCAAAAGCCCTTTGTTATGATTCAAACTCCCGGTTTTAACAATAATCCTCCCGCTTTTAACGCTGTTCTTCCTCCTTTTTTGACTCTCGTTTACAATCAATCGCGCTTCACCTTCCTCCACACTCTGCGTTTCATGATCTAGAAATTCTCTCCTCTGTTCAACAATATCTTTCAACGACAACTCGTACGACGTTTCCGGCATGTTCTCGACCATCTCCATCATCTCCCGTTGACCTCTGGCGATCGCTTGGGCTCTCGCCGCCGGTGACATCGGTCGGGAATTGGGGAATCTGACAGGACTGTCCGGCGGACTAATATTCCGCCATAAGGGAGGCGAACACACCCCTGAATCTTCCTCCATGGTTTCCAATCGGAATTCAAGACCGCCGTTTAATCGGTGCCGGTAATTGGCACGGTGATTTGGGTTTTGGTTGTTGAATCGAGGGTTGAGAGTAAACATGAGATGAAATTGGGGAATGAGGGTTTGTGCGTGTGTGAAACTTTGATGGCATTGTCAATGATGGCTTCAATGGCCCATTTTAGACTTAAAATAGCAGGAAACTTTAATATGGTTTCGTTTTTTAATAAATTAAAAGTCAAGGTTTCTAGATGAGTCGGCGTGAGCGTGAGGGTCTACGATTTTCATTTTTAACCGTTAAGTTTTACGTACTGACTTTATACGTCTCGTATAAGCCTATATCACGTGCATAGCTTCCTCTGATTTGACAATGACTGTTCAAATATATGTCGCGTACATGACATATACGAAACCTATATGAGTTAAATCATTGACAATAACAAATTCTGACAAATAATGATTGTTTCCTTATACCCTTGTATTTACCTAATTTGTCATGTTTAAATTGTTTTAGGGGCCGCTTATGAAAATATCATGGTCGGAGAAAAAATAGAAAGAAAAGAAAACGGTGTGTTAAATAAATTGAGAAATGTTTCATATAAACTAAGATATGAAAAACATATTTTAATCAAAATAAAATAAAGAGCAAATTACAAATTTTGCTTTCATTGGTTAAATCTTCTTACATATTTAACCAAAATCTTATAACAACAATGTTGCTGTTAGAGGTGCACAAACCGGTTAACCAGTCGAAAACCGGTTTTGGAATAACCGAACAGGTTAAACGGTCAAAGCCTAGAAACCGGTTTTTACTAATAACCGGTTCGGTTAATAACCGGTTTTTCAACCTCTAAAACCGAAACCGATATAATAACCGAAACCAGTTAACCGCAAAATAACCGATTTTTTACTAAGATTGACCGGTTAACCGGTTTGAAAAACTGGCTATTAACCGATTTGGTCCCTTGAAACCTCAAACCGGTCCTACACCGCCGGTTTTTTCAAAAACCTATAACAAATACAAATAACCGGTTTAAAAACTGGTTTCTAACCGATACTGGTTTGGTTAACCAAAACCATTAAATGGTATGAAATGAAAAAAAAAATAAAAACCTGAACCATAAGGACCAAAACCATTATTTGTTTAAATGACAAGGATTTTGTTGTTAGAAGATTTTGGTTTGAATAAAATAGGTTAAAGACTTAAAACGATAGGGTTAAAAACATAATTTACTCTAAAAATAGAAAAGCAAACTTCAATAAAGTAAAAGAAGTTTTTGCTTTCAGGTGTCACTCTCAACCTAGTTTTGATACCATTTTTTTGTATCATATATTAAGATAAAGATTTTACTATTCATGTAAAATTTAGGTTTAAATGTGTCACGCACTACAACTAATTTATAAATTGTTGAGCATGCCAACATATCAAACATTATAACTATCTTCACCTAATGATCCAATCTACTTAAAAGGTCCAAATTGACCTAGGATTTCAAGCAATTTGGTAACGAAAACATCAAATTGTTGTCAAGTAACCACATAAGATAAAAAAATCGATAAATCTCTCTAGAAATCCACTAATAGGCATCTAGTGTGTGTTTGTGTTTGTAAAAAAATAAGAAATCAACGAGGAATACGCTGTCTTGAATAAGATTTTATTGAACAACCAACATATTACAAAGAACAATCACAATATCATAATAGCCTCTTAAGTTCTCTTGAATTAATAGCAGTCTTGAATAGGTGTATCATCATCTCGAGTCATATATCAATACTTGTTATTTAATATGTTAGGGATTTAAGTGTATCTATAGCTTTTATCTACCAGATCTTGTGATTTTGAGCCCTAATCGAAAATAGGGTCTTTGTAGCACTTTTTTACATGCTGATGATTCTTCGTTAGAGTGGTACTAGCGTAACCAAGGTAGCGAGTCTGAGGGCTTTTGTCGTTCACTTGGCTAGGTAGCATCGTTAGTGGAGAATTAGTCTAATTAAAGAACATTTATCTATGTAAAAAAAATGATTTAAACGATTAAGCGATTGAAAATCCTAAAAGATAAATTTTGTCATCTAATTTTAGTTAAGGTAATTTAGTTGTTTATTTTGATATTAGCAATCTTAATATCAACTAACTGTTTGGTTAAATATCATAAAAAAATTTAGTACCGGTACTTCGTGGTGTTCAAAATATCCGAAACTCGAAAAAATTCGAAATCCGAATTGTATCCGAAACCCGAAAAAACCTTATCCGAAATCTATTTCGGGTTTTTCGGGTCGGATAACATGATTTTAGATTCGTGTCGGGTTTCGGATATGCAAAAAACTAGTTTTTTTGGGTCGGATACCCGAAAAAAACATGTTTATTCGGATGCGGGTTTTACGAGTCGGATGATATATTTTGCATTTCGGGTCGGGTTTCGGATATATTAAAAAAATTCAAACCCAAGAACTCCAAATAACTCGTTATCCGACCCAATGAACACCCATAAATTGGTACTTACATGTTCTTATGGTTTGATATTTGTTACTTTTTGTGTGATATATACAATCTGCTTTACTGTATTATTTAGTCGATTGCTGAATTGCATTTCTTATAAATACAAAAGTTTATCATTAATAATAAACACATGAAAAATTCTCCACATGTTGCATTTATCTGTATACCAAATTCTTTGAGTTTTTTAATCTTCCACTACAAGTGACATGGGGTTTGCATATTTCTCAACTTGCATTTTCTTTAAGCAAAATAGCCCTTTTTGACATAGTGATTAGTTGACTATAAACTAGTTGAAGAATGATAACCTTCAATATAATGAATCTATATGGTAAACCATCTGGTCCCTCATAATACTCGACTAATAACTAATTAGGAGGAACAAGTAAAAGCACGACCGTAATCAACCAGGTCGGTGTCCTCTAAAGAAAATTGACACAAGCGATAATTGAACTTGAAATATTTATGTTGCCTCTCTCAAACAAAGCGCAGACGCAAACAACCTAGTTGGTTCAACCGCTTGATTAGCCATTGGATGGTTCATTTTTCAAAGTGAAGGACTTTGTTATTCCTGGGCTTAGCCGTAGCCAAGGCCTAAATGATGTCCAATCTTGTTTGATAGAGTGAAGATATGGAATCCCTTCCTTGATCTTAAAGTTTTTGTCCATCTTATTGTTGTAACATCCCCGTTTTTATATTATATTTTCAGGATATTATATGTGCTATTAAAGTCATGGAGCAAGCAAATAGTAACATGCCCACTAGATTTTGGATATCTTCATGTCATTTTATGTATGATTTATTCGAAAATTGAGGTGTTACAATTAGGGTTATCGGTTTTTCGGTTCTGTTTATTTTGTTTTAAATTTTTTATCTGTTACCAAAAACCAAATCAAACCTAATTTGAAAGTTCTTTAACTGAAACGAATTCAATTTGGTTTGATTAAAGTTAACACTGAATAAACCGCTTAAACAAAATAAACCGGTTTTTGAATAAACCAATTCAACATTTTATACAATTATTACAAATATAAATTTATATCCAAATTCGGTTTAACCGGTTAACCGAATAAACCAAAAAATATATGGAACTGATAGACGGAGGAGACCCTCACAATTGAGGTGCCCGGGACGGGCTGAAAAAAAGGTCTCAGCGAATTCGATTACTAAAGTAGGGGTGTTCAAAAAAACCGAAAATCGTCTAAAACTGAACACCAAACCGTATTAGTAACTAAAAAACCAAACCGAATTCCAAAATTGGTTTATTGTATCCAAATTCCGAATTCAGTTTTCAGTTTTCAGTTCGGTCATCGGTTCTTTTTTTTAATTTAGTTTGTTCGGTTTATTCGGTTAACCGATTAAACGGAATTCAGATTTAAATTTATTATTTTATTAATAATATATAATGTTGAATTCGATTTTTAATTGATTTATTCTATTGAATTCTGTTTATTCGGATCGATTTATTCGGCTTTTAACCATTTTATTTGGTTTATATTCGGTTTTAACTAAAACCAAAGAACCAAACCACTTCTCGAATTCAGTTCGGTTTTCGGTAAGTAAAAAAATTGAAAATTGATTAAATCGAATCGAATATACCATTAACCCAACCGATAAACACCCCCTAATTTAAAGGTAATGATCAAAGTAACTTCTTATATTTTAAAGAAAATTACTTTTTATACCCTTAGATATGTGTTTATAAATATTTTTTTTATTTACTGCAACTTGTTACTTGTTATTTGAATGAATCTTTATACGTACACACATATCATAATTTTTGTTTACTTTTTTCAGTGATGGATACAGTTTAGTTTTTGTTTTTAAGCAATATTTAGTTTTTTTAAACACCCATGTTTACAATATAATTGATCAAGATTTTGGGGCAAAGAGAGTTTTCAAAAGGTGTTTGTGTTAATGCTTGACGATGTATGTCTCTTGATATGGTTTGAGTGTTTTTACACCATAGATTTCATAGTTTGTGCAATGTAAACATGTTGACAATGTACATTCACGTATTGAAAAAGACCTGGTTTGAAAATATTGGTTTTGTACAAGAAATGACCACGAAATAATTGTATAGTTGTCAAAACTCACTAATAATGGCATGTGTGAATAATCTTAGTCGGTTTATAATTGCGAGTGACTGAGTATCTGCCCTTTCGATAGGTGAGATAGCTGATTTGGGTTAAACTAGTCTTTAATAGTATGAGATATTGGTGTTCGACTAAGGGTCGTCAGATCGATTTAACGAATAAACTTATAAATGAACCAGTCGTTAATAGTAGAGATATTGGTGTTTGACTAAGGGTCGTCAAATCGATTTAACGAATCTATACTATATTAAATATAGGTTTTAATATGTCACTTGTCAACATTTTAAGCCATTCAAAGTTTATTTTCTCTCCCCTCTCTCTCTCTCATAATAAATATTTCTATGACATTTTTTATTAAATTTTTGATTTTTTTATCTTCTCTCTCCTATTAAATATTAATGATTTTATTTAACTTAATAAATAATATAATTAAATTATGAATCAATTCTTTAATTTTTTTTATAAAACGTCTTTGAAAAATATGTATTATGTTATTTTAAACATATAATTTTAAAATTCAAATATTTAACATGTGTACATGTTTAATACGTCTTTGTAAAAAAAGACATAACTAATATTATTAGTATTAATATAATCATGTAAATTTAAAAAAAATGTAATAAAATTATTTTAATTATGTAAATTCATAAAAACATAATTATAAAATTACATTATTTTTATTCGCAAACCCGTGTATTACACGGGTTTATAAACTAGTAAACTAATAAATGAATGTAAACGAATGTTTACGAACACAAATGAACAAACATTACATCTATTCATGCTCGTTAATTTAACTAAATGAATGAAATTTATTATTTACACTCGTTCATTTTTTAAATGAACGAATATAAATAAACTTATCGTCGAACGGTTTACAAACTGTTCATAAAACGTTCGGTTCATTTACAACTCAACATACTAATAATTAGTGTTGTAAAAATCGGCCCTATTACACATGTATTGTATCAAATGTTTCTTGTTTCGGATATTCCCTTTGCGATTCGACTTCTTACCGAAATGATTTCTAAATTATATATCACACTACAATTCTAGGTTAGATAAATATTAAGTAAACCTTTTCGTTCTATTTATCCTCATTATATTTTCATTTAAAGTAATAATTGTTGGTTTGTTTAATTATGAGATTTTATTCTGCGTCTATAAATTAACATTCTTTCATTTCATTTAAAATGTGATCGTACAAAATTTTACAAAAGCTTTTCAAAAGTAAATGAGATGACATTCAATAATATTTGCATAGTATTTATTTATTTATTTATTTTTGTTTAGAGCTATTTAAATGAATTTTCCTAATTAAATATGAGACACATGGGTTATTAAAAAAACCTTTTTGGACTGACCAGCTCAAGAACAACCGCAAATTCTGATGTGGTGGGGTTCGAAGTTCACCGATTGGCTGTCGGTGCAAAATGATTTATACCAAAACCAAAACCTTTAGTCGTAAAACTTGTGTGCCGTAACGTTCTTTTTAGTTAGGCTATGTGTAATCATCACATTCTTTTCACATACATATCTAAAACCATTACGTTCTTATCACTCAATCCCCTTCGTATACGACTATACGTTACCCCAATCACGCCGTCCCTGTAATGAAGTGTTGGGCGCTATTGGGTTGTGACACCTTGTCACTCGGGTGCTCACGTCTCATTACACAGAGTCTACACAGAGTCTAAACGAAAAGGAAACATCTCTACTATTTTCTTTGCAACTTTCTTTATTTATTAATATGAAGACAAGATTTTTGCATATTTTCAACTTTATATTTCTTTTTTCTTTATCAACGAATGCGAGATGAGACTATACAAATTTTATTACAAATATTAATTAATAAAAAAATATATATTATCGCTTAACGCTAAGGATCCGAATTCAAACATACAAATGAAAAGCATAAAATTCCTAACCCAAGTTTTCGGAAAATTTTGTATCCGAACTACGTGATCTGAGCTTGGCTCGATATATAAGGGGGCGAAGGGGAGGGGTCGAACTCAACATGTTTAAATCTTCGGACGAAAAACGCATAAAATTACACTACTGAGCGAAAAAACATCGGGTGGCGGCCCCATGGCCCTAACTATCCTTCATCCATGCGAATATGCTTTTCGGATTTGGACAAGGATTAAATAAAATAGATGTTTCGTATAACTGCATTTCAAATAAAAATTATTCTTTATCACAATATTCCTTCGGGCATTGAACTTTCTCAGGATTCTTGTACGAGCCGAGTCACCAACACCAATACTGTGTTTGTTGGTGTGGGTGACCTTTCGTCAATGAGTTTACCTGTCAGAATTTGCGTAAGTTATGTTTTTTTCTTTGTATGTTTTTGTTTTTGTTTTGTATTTAGATCTCTAAACCAACAAGTTTGAAAACCGACTGAGAATTTGTTCTTTTAGTAGGATCTCAAAGATGATATCTATTTCAGAAACACTATCACCCAGAGTCTTTGGTTTGGTGACTTTGATCACAATAAGATTCATAAGAGACGTGTTACTTCAATCAAATCTGGGTCGAGCTTGACGTTTGTTTAAGTCGTGCCTAGCTATCCCGACCATAAATTCGAGCTGCAATGACAGAGAAGGTATGTGTTAGAAGGCTCAAGGAGATTATCCTTGAAGGTACTCTGATGCTTAAGTTAGTAATTTATGCAAGACAATAAAGTGAAAACACATAAATATACATAAAAAGACAAGAGATGAGATATTTTTGGTGTCATGGCTGATAAAAAGGAATGCAAGGAAATGTTATTCTCTATTTATAAAGGAAAGATGGACTTATCTTACTTGGGGTCCAAGTAAGTTTCTTGTGTCTTGCTAACATTGGTAAGACCAACATGTTTACATAACTTAATATGCCAAAAGACAAATGAAGTTGGCTAAAAATGTCTTGCTAACACAGGCAAAACCAACCTGTTTAGGCATATTTACATGATACATCATCAAGATACGAACTTGGGATACTTTTGTCCATGATCCTCATATGGAATAAAGAAGAAGCGTGAAAATGGATTTAGAACCGACCCTGAGAATCAAAAAAAAATTCAGGGTCTAGGTAGAGAAAAAACTGAACCCTTTTAAAAAAAACTAACTTATTAATTGTAACATCAGTGACGGACGCGTGCCGGAACAGTGATCGCAACAGTAAACATGTACAGTAACTCAGGTACCCATTTCGTGAAACTATGTTTAGACTATTGATGCATTTGATTAACATGAAACTACTAAACGATTGTCTGAATCTGACTGAAATCTTAGGATTTAACAGTCAGAAAACATGTCAGACAACACAGTGTTGAAACATAAATACTTGATGTGATATTTTTTGGTGTAAACGTATGGGAGGTTAAACAAAACAAAACTTAACGGTTGTCGTTTCAGAATGCTAAACCGACGTGTTATTCGTACAAGTGACGATATGTACGAATGATTCTGATAGTTTAACTTTCTGAAATAATGACTTAACATTAGAAAACAAGAATCAGAAAGCCAAACCATTGACGTGTTCGTTCGAATGACGATTCGAACGAATACGCGCGATGGCGACGCGATCTGACGAAACGAAAACGAATTACGACACGATCGATCATAAATTTAAGGAAATAAAATATTTCCTATTTTACAATTTTGAAACTCATCATAAATAAAAATAAACTAAACTATTTTATAAATCGCGAAACAAACAAACGAACCGTGAAAGTCAATGAAACGCGTAAAAACAATTTAATTCGAAAGATTAATAAACTCAACGATAATTAAAATAATTTTTAGAAATAAATAACCATTCAATTAGTTTAAGATAATTCTTTTATTTTAATTTACGAAAAATACGCTTAAAGTGCCGGATACGCGACGAAAACGCGAACCAAGTAACCGAAACGAACCCGAATACCCGCAGGGTATTTAAACACCAAATGAGGTGTTTCACCTCATTTATTTCAAACTCCTTCTCTCTCCAAAACCCTAATCCGTTCATCTCTCTCTCTCTAGCAAGAACCAACCTAAAAATCATCATAATTTCTTCAATTGTGGATGAAATCACGTGATTCTTGCGCCTAAACGACCATCTTGAAGCCCTCTACAAGGAAGTACAACCGATCTGATAGTTTGCTCGACTGATTTTGAGGTACGAAGCTTGGAATGTTGCGGAAATAGGGTTTTATGGTTGCTGTTCGAACCACCCACTCTAGCCGTATCCTTGTATCATCATTTTGAGTTTCGCAACCCTAGCTATCTACCACGGCATGGGACTAACCTAGATAACGAATGTAGATGACTTGGTTCGATGAAGGTGATAGGCTGAACCAGGGTTCGTGAGGCTCAGGTAGCCGAACCTTCTTTTCTGGAGCCGAACCCTGCAAGGGTGGCCGAACCCTGGTGGTTCCCTGACAAGCGAACCTGCTGCATCTGCATAACTCACCTACCACCGAACCATTTCATGTGGCGAACCATTGATGTGGGCGAACCCTTGGCTAGGAACGAACCATCTTTCAGGCGAACCCATCATTCTGGAACGAACCTCATCTATCACCGAACCCTTTTACTCTTCAGCCGAACCTAAGCATGCATACCCACGAACCATCAGGTGCTAAACCTTCCAGCCCCAAGCAAACCCTTCGGTTTGTCGCGAACCTGTGAACATGAAGCCATGGCCGAACCTTGGGTTAGAGCACATTGTAGTCAAACCTTACTGGTTCTAAACATACAGCCGAACCCTACCCCATTTGGGCGAACCTAGCCTTCATGGGAGCCGAGCCTTGGGGCTTCTAGTTGATAGGTTCGCTGGTGTCACACCCCGGGCCGGCGGGGTTGGATCGGAGTCCCCGTCGGGCGGAAGGTTCCCGGGGCGCGATATCGGGTGTGATAATCGGGTTGATCAGATTGTTACATAGCATCAATGTTAAGAATCACTAAAGCACAATAAAGCATATGAATAGGATTACAAAGTTAAATTACAATGTCAAAGTTTGATAATTTAACTTGGTAAACCTAACAAAAGAATCAAAGTATTCTATCTTGCATTCTGTACAAGACATCCAAGAATGATTCATATGATTAACAAAATATATGCTTCCCAAAATCACTAGGTCCTCTATTTAGGCCGCCTAGCATGTAATCCAATAGTTTAAGTTCAAACCTGTGCATCACCTGAGAAAGCATGTAAGAAAACAAAGTCAACACAATGGTTGGTGAGTTCATGTAGTTTATAAGTTTAAATAGCTTTAGCAAAACTCCTTTTGGTAAAACCTTAATCTTATTAACTCCACATGTAATATCCAAATCGGTATGCTTATATATAGGGCATACCCCTGGGTCAAGCCTACAACCCGCCCAGACGACGTCCCACCACATACTAATCCGGATATGATACTGTTATTAATAATAATTAAGCCTTTTACCGACCCGTCCGTATAGTTTCCCCGTCATAGATTAAGCACCTTTGTTTGTAAGTTTACCCCATGCACCTATAGTATCCGTGAGTTTAGCCCGATAGTTACCGGTATGGATAACCGAATGCCCGGAGGAATTCAATATAAATCCAAACCAGCCCCAGGTATAATTAGCAACTCAGGGAAAGATAGAGGATTTCCAGGTCGACACAAAGTCGACTAAGGCTCTCCAATATCGCCCTAGTTACTGATAACCCAGGTAAGTAGTTGTGGGAAACACTGCATGGCAAGCACTGAGAGGCCATCAGTCCATTTCCTCGATTAAGACTGTGAAGAACACATGAAGGCAAGCACTGAGAGACCAACTATTGTTCTTCAAGTCCCGGCTAGGAAGAACACCTGAAGGCAAGCACTGAGAGACCAACTATTGTTCTTCCATAGCCTATAGTTTTAGCATACAAAGAGTCCAGCATTTACGTAACTTGTGCACAAGAACTAGCTTTACAACCGATAAGGCAAGCACTGAGAGGCCAAACCGTTGTTTGAGCATGGCAATCACATAGCATTCAAGAGTTTATAGTATCCATAGATTCAAGTATCCAACGTATATGTATGTATGTATGCAATTAGTATCCCCGTTGCCTTATAATATCCTTAGCATTTAGAGTTTACATTAGTCTTTAGCATTTAAAACCCATGGCATTAACCCGTAGTATTAGCATTTAGTTTAACCCATAACATTAGTATTAGCATAACTCATAGTATTAGTTTGAACATGATTTTATAGCATTAGCATCCACAATAGCATCATCAAATAGTAAATACCTTTAGCACTTGGTATTATCACATAGCTTTAGTATTAGCAAGTAGCTTATGCCTTTAGCACTTGGCATAATCAAATAGCATTGAGTTTGAATAGGGTCTTATGCCTTTAGCACTTGGCATAATCAAATAGCATTTAGTTTAAATAGAGTTTTATACCTTTAGCACTTGGCATAATCTAATAGCATTTAGTTTAAATAGAGTCTTATGCCTTTAGCACTTGGCATAATCAAATAGCATTTAGTTTAAATAGAGTCTTATGCCTTCAGCACTTGGCATAATCAATAGTATAAAAGCATTTTGTTAAATTTAAAACGTTTGTTTTAAAATGTATAACATGCTTCTCAGTCCCGAGTTAAAAACCAAAATAGTTTGAAAAGGGACAATGAACTCACCTGTAGTTGTGGTAGTTGACTTAGCCTAAGAATAAGGATGCGCGCGCTCTTTGTTGTAATTGTTGTAGTTTTCACAATCCTGTATTGATTCCAAATTGTTTGAATTTGTAAGTATAAGTTCATAATGGATTTGTGTGCGTGTAAGTGTTAGCCATGCCTTTGGCTAACACTTCGAAAGCCTCGGTCTCTACTCGGCCCCTTTTCACTTTAGACTCTTCCACTTTGTTATTAGTATTAAGTTCATCTTGACCCATTTGTTATAATACATTTGCTTTGATAAAAGACTTGGTACTTATTTTCAAATTCCACTTTGTTGGTCTTATAACATTTATTAAACCCATGTGGGCCTAAGATAGAAAGTGGACCGAGTAATGTGATCAAGTTACTTGTTTGGGCTTTCGTGTAATAAGTTGGACCTTGAGATGGCATTGGACAGTTGAGAGTTTTTAGGCCTATTTAAAGGCGTGGGCCGATGTTTTAGGGCTGTCGAAATGCAAGGGCCCGGTCAAATGTTGCAAAACCTAAAAATCAGTGGCCTTGTGGGCCCCTATTGGGGCCAGAAGGGCCTTGTTGGGCCAGAGGTGGGCCCAGGCAAGAATGATTGGGCCTGAAGTTACAATAGGTTGTAGGAATCATAATTGGGCCAGAAATAGGATATTGCCCAAGTTATTTGCAAAGTGGCCCCAAAGTTAGGACAAGTGCCTTAAAAGTGGGCCTTGGGTCAATTTCCATGGACCTCGGGCTGAATTTGTTGGGCCCCATGGATTTCATCATGGGCTCAAAGTAAGTTAGACCTTGGGCCCAACTGGGCCTGGTTCATTTGGGTTGAAATCAAGTATGGACCAAAATCAAGAAAATCAAGGGCCATCTAAGTGAGTGAGCTAGGTTAGTCACATAAATCAATAAATTGGACCAAGTAGGTATGTGGGTCAATTAGATGGCTTATGTGAAAGGGACTTGGGCCGAATTGCTCCTGGGCCCAATTAAATTGATTGGGCCGTGGGCCAACAGATTGGATGGTGGGTCGTAACAAAGTGTATAGTCCATAGGATCCCATTGGCCTAATGAATTTGTCGTGGGCTGAATGCTGTTAACAAGACGTTGGTCTAATCAAGTAAATTGGGCCGGTGCAAATCTCATGGACCAAATCATTTCCTGGAGCGTGGGTGGATGTTGGGCCTGACAAAAATGTTAGGCTGAAACAGAAGGCCTGGGCCAACTATTTTGGGCCGTAGGGGAGTGGGCCAAGACAGGAGGTCTGAGCTGATGATTGGGCCAAAGAAATAACATTCGAGCCTGGTAATTGTATTGGACTGAACCCTCATGGGAACTTAAATCGAGCGAACTAAATCAATTAGGTTTAGGCCCATTCACTGGTCGAATAATATCATGTTGAATGAGAGAATGATGATGGTCAGTATGTGCATTCCTATTGAGACTGATTGGTCGACTGAGTTGCCAGCTTAGGGGGTTTAGGATGGATGTTATCCGGCGAAGTAGTGGGTGGTCGAATGGATGGCAGTGGCGAATGATGATGAGTCCGAATGAGTGTAGTGCTGGTCGAATGAGATAAGTCGAATGAGAGTCAACCGGGAGTGGTTGACCGGCGAATGAGAGTGCTGCGAATGGGTATGGCCCAGCGAATAACAAAGGGTCGAATGGTGATGATGTTTGTCGAATGTGAAGGTGGCGAAAGAGCTGAAACCCACGAATGAGGGTGGTGGTCATTCGGCAGTTTGCACATTCGGCCGAGTGTGGGTTTGCTTCGGCCGGACCACCGCCCAGATGAGTTCCAAGTCCAAGGGATGGTGTTTGGTGGTGGTGTTATGCCAGAAGAGTTGTTCGACAGATGAGGTTTCGACTATAAGGGTTTCCAAACCGATTTGAAGGTGGTTTACACAAGGGTTGAAAACCCTAGTTTTCGCCACTTTACACTACAGATTACCTCGAATCAGATGATTTACAGCCCAGATCGGTTGTACTTTCGTGTAGTAGAGGTCGAGATCTTCGTTTGGGTTCAAGAATGAGGCGATTTGGTTAAGAAATGACCAAGTTATGAGAGATTGAAGCTCCAAAAATGGTGATGGGGGCTCAAAACCGGGATTAGGGTTTTGAGTGGGAAAGATGAGATGAAAAATGAATTAAATGTGCTCATTCAAGGTATTTATACCTCGAGTGAGTTCGGGTTCGTTTTCGTGGCTCGGTTCGCGTTTTCGTTACGTTTCCGGAAATTAAACGCGCGTTTTTCGCGTTTAGATTAAAACAAGAATTATTTCATGATGTTTTAAATACAGATATATTTTTAAATATCGCGGCATTTATTTATTTACCTCAAAAATAATTTAAGTATCGTTTAAATAATTTATTTAACAAATTTAGTATTTTTACGCGTTAATTAAACCTGTTCGCGATTTGTTAAAATAGTTTAATTAAAATCTCTAAATGATGAGTTTCAAAATTGTAAAATAAGAATTATCTTATTTCCTTGAATTTATGATCGTTCGTATCTTTTATCGTTTTCATTTTCGTTTCGTCAGAACGCGTCACCATCGCACGTATACATTCGAATCGTCATTCTAACGAACACGACGATGGTTTTGCTTTCCGACTTTTGTTTTCTACTTTTCAGTTATTATTTCAGAACGTTAAACTATCAGAATCATTCGTACAGATCGTCACCTATTCGAATAACTCATCGGTTTAGCATTCCGTAACAACAACCGTTATCGTTTTGTTTTGGTTAACCTCACATACGTTTACACATAATAACACATCAATAAGCATTTGTATCACCGTTCAATGTTGTCTGAGGTGTTTCTGACTGTTAAACTGTAAAGTTTAATCAGATTTCAGAAACAATAGCATAATAGTTTACTGTTAATCATTACGTAGTTGATAGTACATCAATAGTTTGCATAGTTTGTACCTGAGTTACTGTGCCGTTACTGTTCCGTTCGTTGTTCCGGCGACGTTTCCGGCACAGTTGTTACAGCTGGTTGCAGCACCATTTCTTTTTCCAAGTCAGTTAATGATATTTATGTGATGGTCAGTAAGGTTGTCCGTTCCAAATCCCTCGGCTCACACTGGTAATACTCGGCTCATTGTAAATTGGCTCAATCGAAAACACTAGTCCATGTCATGAGGCCCACCCTTTTTAATTATTCCGACCCAACATAGATAGCAGCCATCATGGCTGTTTAGCCCAAATTCTTATTCGGCCCACATCACTAGTACACAGCCCAATCACCCGGCCCAAAACCTCCGGCCCAAATCACTTAGATCGGCCCAGCATAGACACATTGGCCCATCTCCATAATGTGTGGTCTAGTTTAATTGTTTCGGCCCAACACTCCTTCTTATTCGACCTAAGGGATTATAGCAGTAGCCCAATATAATAGTTGAGCCCAAGCTCTTAATCTACGGCCCACACACACATTCTAGGCCCAAACTTGTAACGAGTGGTCCAATGGGTTGTCCGGCACAATTAATTCTGAATGAGTGGAAAACGTATGAATGAATATTGGAAATGATAAAATCAAGGGATAACCACTTTTACGAATGTGATAGTAAGTTTCTTTTAAAACAAGTTACATAAAGGTATAAAAGTCTTAAAGAAATGTCAACTTGTGATTAATGATCAAGTAGAACATCTTTAACAAAGAAGAATTGGAGCCGGATAACAAACTAGATTCTCAAGTGTTAGTCAACTTTAGGACTAACACCTACACGCACAACAAACCCTTATAAACTTATGCTTACAAGCTACAAATATTATTAAATTAATACAGGAACGTGAACATCAAAACAAGGCAAACAAAGAGCGTGCGTATTCTTGTCTTACATAGTCAACTACTACGGACACAAGGTGAGTCCATTTGTCCCTGTTTCAAACTTATTTGTTTTACTTCGGGACTGAGAAGCATGTTAAACCTTTTCACAAAATTATTGAAATGTTATGTAATGCTTTAAACATAAACTTTATACTTATGTTGAAACTTATTGGTGGAACTTAGTAATCATTGCAAAGCCTTAGACTTGAAACATACACACGAGACTTGATACTTATATTCGTGGAACTTTATACTTTAAACATTGTTGGAGTTATATGAGACTTGATGCTAAAACTTGTGAGACTTTATACTTCAAACATGATACTTAAATACTTAGACTTGTGAGACTTTATACTTCAAACATGATACTTAAATGCTTAGACTTGTGAGACTTTATACTTCAAACATGATACTTGAATGCTTAGACTTGTGAGACTTTATGCTTCAAACATGAGACTTGAATGTTTATACCTGTGAAACTTGATACTATGAACTTGAGACTTGATGCAAACTTATGGGATTCATGATGAAACATTGTGTGAACACTTAAACTGTATGCTTGAAACTACTACTTGCGCATGAAACATGGTACATATATCTAATCATAGGATACGTAATGGCTAAACTACTGGTAATCCAGAGCTTGTACCTATGGATTGAGATATATGTAAAACATAAACGTAACGAGACTAAGCTATTACCTATATAAGAGACATATAATGGCTAAACTACTGGTAATCCAGAGCTTTTGTCTGCTTATATGAGGTATGTAATTGCTAAACATAAACATTGCGATGCTAAGCTATTATCTATATAAGAGACATGTAATGGCTAAACTACTGGTAATCCAGAGCTTTTGTCTGCTTATATGAGATATGTAATTGCTGAATGACTTGTGTATGCATGGCTTGTGTCTATGTATGAGATATGTAATTGCTAAACTACAGGTAAACCAGAGCTTTTATCTTGTATAGGAGACACGTAATTGCTAGACTAAGCTTAACTAATCTGTGAGCTACGTAATTGCTAAATGACTGCTAGTGCAGAGCTTGTACTCACGTATGGGATTAGGGACAGCTAAACTATGTGCGTGTGAAATGATATACTTTAATTTATACATATTATTCGACTCAAATTCCCCCGGTTTTAACGTTAATAACATGCAAATTCATTCACAAATAGTCCTAATTATTGTTTTTGTGAATTTGTAGGATAAACGGTCTTGCTCGGAAGAAAATCAAGCTTTGAATGGAATTTCAGCATTTTCTGAGCAAATTCCCAGATGCGCACTGTCATGCCAAATCTTGCACTGGCAGTGCCGACCCATGCACGACCGTGCACAACTTTGCACGACCGTGCAACTAGGCAGTGCTAGCCCATGCATGGCAGTGCTGGCCTATGCACGACCGTGCACAATGTTGCACGACCGTGCAACCAGGTAGTGCTAGGCCATGCATGGCAGTGCTGGCCTATGCACGACAGTGCTTAAACCATGCACGACAGTGCAAGCAAGGCAGTGCCGGGCCAAATGGAGGTAGTGCGACTTTTGGCACGACCGTGCCTGACACCTCGAGTCAATTTTCGAGACTTAGCTGAAAATGGCAACTTCGACAACCGTCCCAGACCAAAAGTGAAGTACTGTAGCACCTTGCACGACCGTGCACCTATGGTGCACGACCGTGCCAAGTTCCAGAATTTCTATAAATTCAGCTTTTCACCTCATTTCAAGTGGTTGGACTTCCTGGAGCCAAAATACCTTCTGTTCAGATTTCTTGAAGCTGTCTAAGGGAGATTGTGAAGGTCTTGAAGATCCAAGGAGCATCTAACACCATCTTGTTTCAATCTTGCTTGCTAGTGGTTTGCATTTTGTTATTTTAATCATGTCTCTTGTTAATTCTAGCTACTTTGTTATTGTTCTTGTAAGCCTTATGGGCTAAACACTTCATTGTCTAGATTATGATGAAACTTTTGTTTATGTGATGATGATTTTATGAATTGGTCAAATGGGTTTATGACAAGATTCAAGATGAAGTTATGATTGTATTCCAATGATGTTGTAAATTTGTGTAGGTTGATTAGTGTTCAAGAATGATGAATGTTTAATCATACTATGTTGGAAAACCATGATCAAGCATTTGTTTATAATCTTACAACTTGTTTTTAAGATTATGCCATGAGATTAGGAATGATAATTGGTTTCTTGAATGTTATAAAACTTGCACAAGTATACTTTCTTTCACTAAAGTTTGGAAAAACCATGGTGATATTATAATTTGTTGAATATGATTAACATGTGAGTTAGGAAATTATGGCCAAATGACCTCATTTGCATGATTGTGTTCATAGATTGTAAGTTGGAAGAAATTATGACTTTGTTGAATTTATGCAACTTAGGGTGATTAGTATGTATAAGTCATATTAGTTTTCCTTAAGTTGTAGAATTAAGATTCTTGACGGATGACTAATTCTTGATTAAATCTTGACATAGACCTTGACATTAGGCTTCATAAAATAATCCTAGGTGATTAGAATGTGTTTATCATTTTAATTTTCCAAAAGATTATAGGATTAGATATCTTTGACCGGAATCTAGTCAACATTTGGGTTACCAATTCATAATAATCACATCGCTAGACTAAGTGGATTCATGATCTAGGCAATTTTCTTAGACTTTAGATTTTTCAAAAAAATCCTTCTTTTAGTTATTATTTTAAAATTCACAAAACCCAACTTTTCATGTGTTTGCTAAACATTGACCGAGATTTAGTATCGAGAGCTATCGTGTCAACGGATTGATATCAGGTTCTTACCATAAGCTATACTGCTATGCGATAGGTACACTTGCCTATTGTGTGTGATTTAGTTCTTAGTAAAAATCATTTTTAAAACTAAAATCTGTGTGAAAAACCCATTTAATAAATATATAGTTTTCACGCACATCAAGTTTTTGGCGCCGTTGCCGGGGACACGGTGATTTCAAGAAGAATCAGAGTTGGTGATTTAGCTTAGTTTTTAGTATAAAAATATTATTTTTATTCTATTTTATTTTATTTCACTAGTTTGATTTTTGACTCTTAGTTTTTATTAATTATTTTATTTTATTTTTCAAATTCTTTAATTTTATTTTATTTTTATTTTTTATTTTTATTTTTAACAGGTTTGATTCGGTAACTCGTTTATGCATTAAGTGTGTATGTCCTCAACCCCCGAGCCGGACATTGTCGAGCCTAGATCGGAACCGGAGCGGTATTTTCGGCAAAGGTTGCGGGAGCGGTCCCGCGTTGTAGCAAAATACCATCGAAGGAGACGGAGAGACCGACAATATCTTTGGCACGGGAGACACGACCATGGCGGACCAAGATGATGACCGGACGATTTCTGACTTCGCGAAACCATCACTTGGAGGATTGGAGCCGAGCATCACCCGACTGTCACACCCCCAATTTTCAACTAACGGAATCATACCGTTTGGGAACGTGACAAACCAGGATCTCAGATCATTAGACATAGCGAAGACCTCTATATGAATTTCAAAACATACGTTGGTCTTTAAAACATATCATTCAGAGTTTATAAAAAGTTGCGGAAGCGTTTAAAAACCAAATAACAGTTGATAAGTAAAACATTACAAATCAAAATACTGAAATATTCAAATTCAAATGTTCAAAGTTTATAATGCATGAGACTCTATCTTCCTAGTCCATGCCAGCTGTTACGCGCGCCTTAGCGTCCTGAGAAAACATGCAAATCAAGTCAACACAATGGTTGGTGCATAACACAGGTTTTAAGTAATCATAATGTTCAAAACATCAGTTTGAATAACAAGTTTGTAGATAACATAATCACAATTGCACAGTCATGATAGCTAGTCATATAAACTATTTACATACGTGTTCGACACCGAAGCTGACTAGTTGCCATGCTATAGCATGTTTTCGCCTTGCCACTATTGTCTATCACAACAATAGTAAAATTGTGTTTGGTCAGTCAAACACCTGCGTAGATCCCATCTACCAGGTGAGGTTTGTCAAACCTAATAGATCTATTTCCAACTACCACGCTTTGCATTACAGCAAACTAAACGGTTCGAGGTGTGTAAGGACTTTCAAGTTGATATGTTTTCACATAATGTAAACAGATAACTCATGCAAGTGATATGTATCTAAAAATCAGTTTGTTGCACATGTTTTCTCCCCCAAAACAGTTTAAATAAGAAAGGGGCCGTGTACGCACCTTTGATAATAGTAGAATGATCAAATACGTGTGAAGTTGCGTAGAAATCCTCTACGAAGAATCTGTGATTTAAACAATAACTTAAAGTTATTCGGATTGTCGTTCTGTGCTTGAAATCACATACGTATCAACATACGTATGTAAAAGTGTGAGAATTAGGCATACGGAAGTACGCGTGCTTTTGAAATCGTTTAAATAAAATCACATTTGATTTTATTTAATTAAACGTAATTATACGCGATTTCGTGTTCGGACTAAAATATGAATTTTATCATTCCAACACGTTCGTATTCTCGTTACGGTTCCAACGCAACTTGAACGGATGAAAACGGAGTCCGTATGCGAAAGTTATGGCAAAAATACAAGAAATCTATTTAAAATCCAAAAATGGTGTTGCCCGGATTCGAACCCGCGACCCCCCTCCTCAAACACACACGCATCTACCAACTCAGCCCGCTAGGGTGTCGCAATGGATATCAGAATTAAATTCTTTTAAATCCCATTCCAGTCCAAATCCCATTCCATAATATAGCCGAAGCTTGAACCCTTCAATTGATCGTGAATTCGAACCCGATAGTCCTCAAAACCATAGGGTTTTTCATCCCTAACCATAAACGAATTCATCTGAAACATTTAATCAAATTCTAATTCTCAATTGATTAGAAAAATCCTAACCCGACTTCATTACAAGCCCTAGAACTAAGAATCCTTAAATTCGTTATAGTTTGATCAAATTAACATGTGTTTACTCTAAATCGGAGCAATCTGAAACTTATCATAGTAATTAATTTGATTCTACCACTGATTTTCTTGAAAACCCCCAAATCGTTTTTTACAACAAGAACCCTAGGATCGAACTCTCATGATTCGTAATTCCTTGATGAAATTGACATGGCATTAACTTTAATCGGACTCCTCTGAACCTATCCATGCTATTTAATTTGACTTTAAACCTCATTTGAATACTAACCCCCAAACCGTTTTTGATGTAAGACTCTAATAATCGAACTCTTACAATTCAAGAATAATACATGAAATCAATGTATGGGTTTTGTTAATCGGTGCATTCAGAATGTAGCAGCATATTTTGATTTCATTTATAATCTCAATTGCACTAAAATCCCCAAAACCGATTCTAGGATGAACCCTAGTTCTTGAACTTGATCAATTTGATGATTTTACCCCGAATTAACATATGGTTAAGCTTAATCGGTTGTTTTAGAAAGTATATGATCAATCACTAACCTGTTTTGATGAAGAATCGATATAGACCCACTTTGAGCCCTAGGTTCGGTCACCTCTTGATTGTGTTCTTCAATCCCGCACTTGATACTTCGAATTGTTGGTTATTGCATACACTAAAGATGCCGAATAGTATGAAGGAATGTTCAATTGTGATTGTTGAACTCGAATTGTATAGTTTTGATATTGAATACCCACGGCCTTACTATTTCGAAACGGTTTTCTAATTAATTCGATGATTTATGATCCCCAACGTATAGCAACTGTTAATTATCATCATTATGATGATTTGTGGTCATTTAATTCCATTATAACCGATCCTAGCTTACTATTCGAATTCCAATTTGGTTGTTAGGCCGAATTTTGACCTTTAATGTCAAACATGAACCTTTACAATCAATTACAAGTCTTAATCTTGTAATTATAACAAATTGAAACTGATTTCTATTCAATCAAGTCCTTTAGATATGATTTAGCTCGATTGCATAATAATTCGATTAACAAAATTGAGCCGAAAGTCCCAAATTGTCACTAATTTGGTCCTTTAACTCCTTGTTGGGCTAAATTAACCCAATTGGGCTTCCCAAATACCATTGGGCCTCACTGGGCCTTCCTGAACCTACCTTGGCCTTCCCTGGACCTACTTTGTTTACATTGGGCCTTTTCTTGAACTTATTGGGCCTACTTTGACTCTGTTGGGCCTACATAGACTTCGTTGGGCCTAATTGATCTTATTGAGTCTTCCTTGACCTTACTGGATCCTCTTTGGCTTTACTGGGCCTTCATTGGTCTTGTTGGGCCTTCATTGGCCTTGTTGGGCCTGTTGGACCTTCATTGGTCTTATTGGGCCTTGATTGGCCTTATTGGGCCTGTTGGACCTTCATTGGTCTTATTGGGCCTTGATTGGCCTTATTGGGCCTGTGATAGCACCAACTCCCGTTAACAAGGTTAGTGTGAAAAGTCGGATTGTCACACCGACCGACTGTGGAAGCTAACAATTTCGAGATCAAGTCTAGTATAATCCAAATGGTTCAGAACACTGTTCAGTTTGACGGGAAGGATCACGAGGATCCTAATCTCCATATCGCGGGATTTCTGGAGATTTGCGCCACTTTCAAGATCAATGGCGCGTCTGATGACGCCTTTCGGCTTCGGTTATTCCCATTCACTCTACGTGACCGAGCCAAGGCATGGCTGATTTCTCTTCCCTCGGGCTGTATTACCACTTGGAATCAGATGTCTGAAAAGTTCTTTGAGAAATACTTTCCTCCCGAGAAAACTGCAAAGCTGCGAGCTCGGATTCTTTCGTTCCAGCAGGATGATGGTGAGACGTTCTACGAGGCGTGGGAGCGGTTCAAGGATCTGATGAGAAAGGTCCCACATCACGGTTTAGAGTTATGGAGGTAATGCGAAACATTCTACAATGGTCTTGATGTGAGCGGACGACAGTGGCTTAACAGTTATGCGGGTGGAGATTTTGGAGCGAAGCGACCGAGAGAGGCGTTTGAATTGCTCGAGAAAGCAGCTAGGAAGAGCTATTCTCAACAGGCCCCGAGAGCCAAGGCACCCAAACAGGGTGTCCATCAGGTTGATTCTTATACTGCTTTGACTGCACAGTTGGAGGCCCTCTCCAGCAAAATCGAGCAGATGTCTGTGAACAAAGTTCAATCTTGTTGTGAGATATGTGGGGGACCACACCATAGTGGGGAGTGTTCGATTAGGGATAGATCCGTTCACGAGCAGGTTGACTACATGGGCAACCAAAATCAGTCCCAAAATAATCCCTACAGTAACACCTATAATCCGGGGTGGAGGAATCACCCAAATTTCAGTTGGAAGTCTGGTACCACAAACCAGCAACCACCCGGATTCAATCCACGTCCCCCATTCCAAAATCAGTCTCACGGTCAGTCCTCACAGATTCGTCCTCCACAGAACCAGTTCCAAAATCAAGGTTCTAGTAGTGGGTCACAACCCGCTCCTGAAAAGCGATCCAATTTGGAGGACATGGTTGCACGGTTGCTATCTAACTCTGAGAGCCAAAGCCAGTTGGCTCAGAAACAGAATCAGTATATGGAAGATCGCTTCCATAAGCATGAGACGGAGTTGAGGAACCAAAAGGCATCGATGCAAGCCATAGAGAATCAGGTAGGACAGATTGCTAAGTTGCTTTCCGAAAGGCAACAGGGTGGCCTCCCGAGTAACACTGAGCCAAATCCTAATGCTCATGTTAAGGCCATCACTTTGAGGAGTGGTAAATCCACCACTACACCTCCTCCACCGGCTTCCCCTTCTTCTTCTCTTCCGCCGATGATTGAGGAGGTTGCGACTGAGATTCCTGCAGAGGTGCATTCCAAGCCAGGCCCAGCAAGTACAACACAAGCAAAGGAACCAGTCAAGGACTACACTCCTCCTGTTCCATACCCCAGCAGGTTGAAGAAGCAGAAATTTGAGGAGCAATATGGTAAATTTCTGGAATTGTTCAAGCAGTTGCACATCAATCTGCCATTTGTTGAGGCACTTGCTCAGATGCCTAAGTATGCCAAGTTTTTGAAGGACATCCTCACCAACAAGGAGAAGTTGGAGGAGTTATCTCATGTTACATTGAGTGAGGAGTGTTCTGCGATCCTTCAAAACAAACTTCCTTAGAAGATGAATGATCCTGGGAGTTTCACTATCCCATGCTTGATTGGAAGTTTATCAGTCAGTAATGCATTGGCTGATTTGGGGCTAGCATCAATCTAATGCCCTATGCTGTGTTTGAGAAACTTGGTGTTGAGGAACTTAAGCCAACCCGAATGAGCATCCAGCTTGCCGATCGGTCAGTCAAATATCCGAGAGGTATAGTTGAGAATTTGTTGGTTAAAGATGATGACCAGACGATTTCTGACTTCGCGAAACCATCACTTGGAGGATTGGAGCCGAGCATCACCCGACCGACTGTGGAAGCTAACAATTTCGAGATCAAGTCTAGTATAATCCAAATGGTTCAGAACACTGTTCAGTTTGACGGGAAGGATCACGAGGATCCTAATCTCCATATCGCGGGATTTCTGGAGATTTGCGCCACTTTCAAGATCAATGGCGCGTCTGATGACGCCTTTCGGCTTCGGTTATTCCCATTCACTCTACGTGACCGAGCCAAGGCATGGCTGATTTCTCTTCCCTCGGGCTGTATTACCACTTGGAATCAGATGTCTTAAAAGCTCTTTGAGAAATACTTTCCTCCCGAGAAAACTGCAAAGCTGCGAGCTCGGATTCTTTCGTTCCAGCAGGATGATGGTGAGACGTTCTACGAGGCGTGGGAGCGGTTCGAGGATCTGATGAGAAAGGTCCCACATCACGGTTTAGAGTTATGGAGGTAATGCGAGACATTCTACAATGGTCTTGATGTGAGCGGACGACAGTGGCTTAACAGTTATGCGGGTGGAGATTTTGGAGCGAAGCGACCGAGAGAGGCGTTTGAATTGCTCGAGAAAGCAGCTAGGAAGAGCTATTCTCAACAGGCCCCGAGAGCCAAGGCACCCAAACAGGGTGTCCATCAGGTTGATTCTTATACTGCTTTGACTGCACAGTTGGAGGCCCTCTCCAGCAAAATCGAGCAGATGTCTGTGAACAAAGTTCAATCTTGTTGTGAGATATGTGGGGGACCACACCATAGTGGGGAGTGTTCGATTAGGGATAGATCCGTTCACGAGCAGGTTGACTACATGGGCAACCAAAATCAGTCCCAGAATAATCCCTACAGTAACACCTATAATCCGGGGTGGAGGAATCACCCAAATTTCAGTTGGAAGTCTGGTACCACAAACCAGCAACCACCCGGATTCAATCCACGTCCCCCATTCCAAAATCAGTCTCACGGTCAGTCCTCACAGATTCGTCATCCACAGAACCAGTTCCAAAATCAAGGTTCTAGTAGTGGGTCACAACCCGCTCCTGAAAAGCGATCCAATTTGGAGGACATGGTTGCACGGTTGCTATCTAACTCCAAGAGCCAAAGCCAGTTGGCTCAGAAACAGAATCAGTATATGGAAGACCGCTTCCATAAGCATGAGACGGAGTTGAGGAACCAAAAGGCATCGATGCAAGCCATAGAGAATCAGGTAGGACAGATTGCTAAGTTGCTTTCCGAAAGGCAACAGGGTGGCCTCCCGAGTAACACTGAGCCAAATCCTAATGCTCATGTTAAGGCCATCACTTTGAGGAGTGGTAAATCCACCACTACACCTCCTCCACCGGCTTCCCCTTCTTCTTCTCTTCCGCCGATGATTGAGGAGGTTGCGACTGAGATTCCTGCAGAGGTGCATTCCAAGCCAGGCCCAGCAAGTACAGCACAAGCAAAGGAACCAGTCAAGGACTACACTCCTCCTGTTCCATACCCCAGCAGGTTGAAGAAGCAGAAATTTGAGGAGCAATATGGTAAATTTCTGGAATTGTTCAAGCAGTTGCACATCAATCTGCCATTTGTTGAGGCACTTGCTCAGATGCCTAAGTATGCCAAGTTTTTGAAGGACATCCTCACCAACAAGGAGAAGTTGGAGGAGTTATCTCATGTTACATTGAGTGAGGAGTGTTCTGCGATCCTTCAAAACAAACTTCCTCAGAAGATGAATGATCCTGGGAGTTTCACTATCCCATGCTTGATTGGAAGTTTATCAGTCAGTAATGCATTGGCTGATTTGGGGGCTAGCATCAATCTAATGCCCTATGTTGTGTTTGAGCAACTTGGTGTTGAGGAACTTAAGCCAACCCGAATGAGCATCCAGCTTGCCGATCGGTCAGTCAAATATCCGAGAGGTATAGTTGAGAATTTGTTGGTTAAGATTGATCGATTTGTGTTTCCTGTGGACTTTGTGATCCTCGATATGGATGAAGATAAGAATGTACCTCTCATTCTTGGTCGTCCATTCCTAGCCACTGCTAGAGCCCTCATTGATGTTTGCTCGGGCAAACTGACACTTAGAGTTTATGATGAGGAGGTGACCTTTGATATCGGAAGGTCAATGAGGCATCCATAGAGTCAGGACGATTCACTCTACTTCATTGATGTTGTTGATTCATGTATGAGTGATCCATCACAGGATGGGTGTGTTGTGGAGGTGTTTGACACCCAATTGTTAGGAGGGGAGGATGTAGACCCATTCTCTGAGGGTCGATTTGATGAGGAGATGGTGGCATTGCTGAGCCACGATCCTGCCCCTCAGGATGAAGTGTTTGAAGTCATGGATCGCAAGGCTGAGCCTAAGGCATTACCTTCTGTTGAAGACCCACCATCTGTTGAGCTTAAGGAGCTTCCCGGTCATTTGGAGTATGCATTCCTAGATGGTGAGTCTCGGTTGCGCGTTATCATCTCGTCTGCGTTGATGAGTGGAGAGAAGGCTAAGTTGCTTGAGGTTCTGAAAGTGCATAAGAAGGCGATTGTGTGGAAGATCATGGATATTAAGGGGATCAATCCATCTTTTTGTACCCATAAGATTTTGATGGAGGAGGATTTTAAGCCTGTAGTTCAGCATGAGAGACGTCTCAATCCCAACATGCAAGACGTCGTGAAGAAGGAGAGTTAGCTTCAGAAGTGTTTGATGGATTGCACGACTTCGAGGACGAGATTGAGAAGGCCACGTTTTGGGCCGAGGTTGCTGAGGGGGTTTATGATCCCCGAAGAGCGAAGGCCACAAAACTTCGTGACCCGCTGCACAGGTTCGTTCATCGGATACTGGTAGGTACCATCTTACAGCGAGGCGATAGCTTGGGCAATATGCCCACTAGAGATTTGTTTTATCTCTACTGCTTGGTCAGGGGTATCCATTGAAACATTGCCCATTGCTTAGCCTTCTTTCTGACTACCAGTTCGGGCAAGCTAGCGTCCAGCCATATTTGCGGGGGCGCCTACATCACTCAGCTGGCTGATTCCTTTGGGCTTCTGACCGAAGAGAACATCGCCGGCTTCACTCATGTATGTGATACATCCCCGCTTGATATGCGAACTCTTCGTTACATGAAGATAGTGGAGTAGACGCCGGTCGGGATGCGGTTGAAGGGTGGGGATGGTCGGATCTGGGATCCAGTCCCTGAGGAGAATGAAGAAGAGGAGGACGAAGAGGAACACGAGGAGGAGAGGGGCCCCGAAGGAGGGGGCCACATGGTATGGGACTTGGGGGTTTTGACTACGGGTATCCCCCCAATGATGAGTTTTTGGACTTTGCACCCACTCATGGTCCGGACCCCCCGTCCAATCTGGACTTGTGGCACCGATTTTCGGGATTGCAGGTGTCCCAGGAGGAGCTGCACGCTGAGCAGCAAATATTTAATTAGTGTATAGATAATTTTCAGACTGAGCAGACCAGGCAGTATGATTTGCTGCATCAGATACAGGACGACCAGAGACGGAGCTTTGAGTGGCTTTTTGCGTCTCATCAGTCGGCTGCGGCTTTTCATCAGTTCGATGTTTCTGAGCCACCACGGTTTGACTATGGCTATTCTTCAGGTGGTGCGCAGAAACGTTCCAGGGGAGGTCATGATGGAGAAGCGAGCGGTTCGGGACCGCATGATGATGAGGAGGACTAGTCTGATGTCCTCCCTCCCCCGCAGTTTAGTTTAGTCTGATGGTTATCTATATTTTTGAGAGTTATACATTTTGCTGTACGTATTAACTCTGTTTAGTGTAGTTTTTATTTTTTATTTTTTTATTTGGGTTGTAAACAATATTTTTGGTTGGTTGTTTTAGGGATTGATGGATCTGGTGCTTTGGTTTTGGTCCCTTAGTTGTTGTGAGTTGTTACTTTCCGCTTTGTTTCGTAGATGATTTTCAGTGCAGGTACACGGCATGTTCTTATCGTTGCACGGCTCAAGCAGATTTTACACACCGGTCTCTCCAAAGACCTGTAAGGAAGTCTTATTCCTTTTCACATTCGTGCAAGATCACTCTTATTTTTCGCATGTTTTTGTTGCACAATAGGGACATTGTGCAATTCAAGTGTGGGGAGGGGTATACTTTCGGGGTAAACGTTTATTGTTGATATAACTTTGTTTGTCCAAGAGTAATAAGCATTTTTGCAAAGAACCTTTTATTGTTTTTGGTGCAATTAATTTGTTTTGTAATCAACAAGTTAAGCAAACAAGTTTTTTGATAATTAAAACGAGGCTTGTTTTGATAAAGGGTATCTTAATTTGGAATTCTTAACAAGTGAAATAAAATTTTTTGTTTCATCAATTGTGATTAGACGAAAGGAGGAACTACAAGTTATATCTTATATTTTTACACATTCCTTCCATTTTTGTGAGCATTTGAAACCTTGAACATTAGTAGTCATTGCATATTTTATGGATTGAGTGTGCCGGATGTTTCATTCAAATTAATATTTGTTTAAAACATACATCTCCATAGTCATAAGTTTGAACAAAGTTGTATTTAATCAAGGCCTTAAAACAAACCCTCATCACCACTTTCTCTATCAACCCATTTCCTTTATTGAAATCCAAATTCAATGTTGGCAAGGAGTTCTATTTCCTTTTAGTAGTTCTTGTGGAACAAATAATTAAGCAACATAATGTTTGCTTGTTGATGTATATAAGTCAAAAAAAAATCTCATTTAAGCCAAAAAGGCTTAATAGTGTATATTTTGTTTTCAGATTCTTAGCCAACGGATTTCCCTTATCTCAATCCTTCTATCCCCAACCATCATCCAATCCAAACACAACCCAATAAAAGGCCTTTGGATTAAATTATGCTTTGTTTTTGCTAATTGATTAAGAGTTGATTTTTATTACAAATATCATGTTTGTTGATCCATTGTCTTGGCAATTGAGTGTTCTATACATACACATTACATGTATGAATCCGAAATAAACCGAGTATGTGTGAACATTGTGAGAAATATAGGATGTAACATGTTAGTGAATCCTCTTGTTTATAAACTCTTGATGATAATTTTAATTTTATTTTCTTGCTAACAACTTCAAATTTGGTAAACCTTTGAAAAACAATCTAAGTTTTTGATTATTTGATTCATCTTTGCTTACAAGTTGATTTTTGCAAATTGGTTTCACCATTAAGGTTCATTGTTTGCTTGAGGACAAGCAAAGTTCAAGTGTGGGGATGTTTGATATACTTTAATTTATACATATTATTCGACTCAAATTCCCCCGGTTTTAACGTTAATAACATGCAAATTCATTCACAAATAGTCCTAATTATTGTTTTTGTGAATTTGTAGGATAAACGGTCTTGCTCGGAAGAAAATCAAGCTTTGAATGGAATTTCAGCATTTTCTGAGCAAATTCCCAGATGCGCACTGTCATGCCAAATCTTGCACTGGAAGTGCCGACCCATGCACGACCGTGCACAACTTTGCACGACCGTGCAACTAGGCAGTGCTAGCCCATGCATGGCAGTGCTGGCCTATGCACGACCGTGCACAATGTTGCACGACCGTGCAACCAGGTAGTGCTAGGCCATGCATGGCAGTGCTGGCCTATGCACGACAGTGCTTAAACCATGCACGACCGTGCAAGCAAGGCAGTGCCGGGCCAAATGGAGGTAGTGCCGGCCATGACGACTTGCGCACTACCGTGCGACTTTTGGTACGACCGTGCCTGACACCTCGAGTCAATTTTCGAGACTTAGCTGAAAATGGCAACTTCGACAACCGTCCCAGACCAAAAGTGAAGTACTGTAGCACCTTGCACGACCGTGCACCTATGGTGCACGACCGTGCCAAGTTCCAGAATTTCTATAAATTCAGCTTTTCACCTCATTTCAAGTGGTTGGACTTCCTGGAGCCAAAATACCTTCTGTTCAGATTTCTTGAAGCTGTCTAAGGGAGATTGTGAAGGTCTTGAAGATCCAAGGAGCATCTAACACCATCTTGTTTCAATCCTTGCTTGCTAGTGGTTTGCATTTTGTTATTTTAATCATGTCTCTTGTTAATTCTAGCTACTTTGTTATTGTTCTTGTAAGCCTTATGGGCTAAACACTTCATTGTCTAGATTATGATGAAACTTTTGTTTATGTGATGATGATTTTATGAATTGGTCAAATGGGTTTATGACAAGATTCAAGATGAAGTTATGATTGTATTCCAATGATGTTGTAAATTTGTGTAGGTTGATTAGTGTTCAAGAATGATGAATGTTTAATCATACTATGTTGGAAAACCATGATCAAGCATTTGTTTATAATCTTACAACTTGTTTTTAAGATTATGCCATGAGATTAGGAATGATAATTGGTTTCTTGAATGTTATAAAACTTGCACAAGTATACTTTCTTTCACTAAAGTTTGGAAAAACCATGGTGATATTATAATTTGTTGAATATGATTAACATGTGAGTTAGGAAATTATGGCCAAATGACCTCATTTGCATGATTGTGTTCATAGATTGTAAGTTGGAAGAAATTATGACTTTGTTGAATTTATGCAACTTAGGGTGATTAGTATGTATAAGTCATATTAGTTTTCCTTAAGTTGTAGAATTAAGATTCTTGACGGATGACTAATTCTTGATTAAATCTTGACATAGACCTTGACATTAGGCTTCATAAAATAATCCTAGGTGATTAGAATGTGTTTATCATTTTAATTTTCCAAAAGATTATAGGATTAGATATCTTTGACCGGAATCTAGTCAACATTTGGGTTACCAATTCATAATAATCACATCGCTAGACTAAGTGGATTCATGATCTAGGCAATTTTCTTAGACTTTAGATTTTTCAAAAAAATCCTTCTTTTAGTTATTATTTTAAAATTCACAAAACCCAACTTTTCATGTGTTTGCTAAACATTGACCGAGATTTAGTATCGAGAGCTATCGTGTCAACGGATTGATATCAGGTTCTTACCATAAGCTATACTGCTATGCGATAGGTACACTTGCCTATTGTGTGTGATTTAGTTCTTAGTAAAAATCATTTTTAAAACTAAAATCTGTGTGAAAAACCCATTTAATAAATATATAGTTTCACGCACATCATGAAACTTGATACTTGATAAACATATATTGAAGCTAACACTGGTAAACAATATAGACTTGTAAACTTTGAAACAGACAACAAAAGCTTTGATGAGGAATGGGTTGATTGGTAGGTAAAATGCTTAATTATTATTAACAACAGTGTCATATCTGGATTAGTATGTGGTGGGACGGCGTCTGGGCGGGTTGTAGGCTCGACCCATGGGTATGCCCTATATATAAGCATACCGATTTGGATATTACATGTGGAGTTAATGAGGTTAAGGTTTTATCGAAAAGAGGTTTGTTAAGACTATTTTAAACTTATAAAATTTATGAACTCACCAACCATTGTGTTGACTTTGTTTCTTTACGTGCATTCTCAGGTGATGAACATGTATAAGCTAAGGGTTCAGGATTTGCATACTAGGTGGCCCAGATAGAGGACCTAGTAAACTTTTGTGAAGCACATCTTTTGTTGATGATACACATTATTTTTGATATCTTGTACATATACAAGATATAGACATGTTATTCTTTTGATAGGTTTACTTAGTTAAATTGCAGAACATTGATATTGTAATTTAACTTTGTAATCTTAGTTATCATTTGATTGTGCTTAATTACTCTTAAACATTTATGCTATGTAAACAATCTGATCATCTTGATTATCGCCCACGATATCACGCCCCGGGAACCTTCCGCCCGACGGGGACTCCGATCCAACCCCGCCGGCTCGGGGTGTGACAGATTGGTATCAGAGCTCAAGGTTATAGAGAATAATAGGTCATTACATAAACGGTTTGGCCTAGACTATAACTTAGGGACCCTCATGTAGAGAACTTAAGACATAAGCTTGCATTATGTTTTCTGCATTCGATCACTGCACTAACCAAATACTTTTGGTTATGATCAGAATGCCGCCGAGAAAACAACCGACTCCGCAAGTCTCTGCACCATACTCTTCGACTCCTACACCACCTGATTCACCACCGCCACCTCCTCCTCCTCCACACTCTCCACCACCAGGTTCAAGCACTGCTCAGACATTAGATCCTGCTACCATCGCCTTGGCGACACTACTGAGTACCAAACTGACCAGCCAGCTGAAAGATGTCATCCAGAGATGATAAACAGGATTCAAGGCCATGGAAACACTTCTGGTCATACTACAGGAGAGGCTAGTGGAAACACTAGTCACACTTCAGATTGCTCTTACAAGTCTTTTGTAGGATGCAAACCTCCAAGCTTTACTGGAGTCGAGGGAGCTGTTGGGCTGATCCAATGGCTCGAGAAAATGGAGAACACTCTGGACATAAGCAGTTGTCCAGAACACCATAAAGTTCGCTATGCAGCTGGTTCATTTAGCAAGCGAGCACTGACATGGTGGAATGCTCAGATTCGAGCAAAGGGAAGAGATGAGGCAATGGCGATGCCTTGGGCAGAATTTAAGCTTCTTCTGAGGAATGAGTTTTGCCCGAAACATGAACTACAACAACTGGATATTGAGCTCTCGAATCATGAGATGATGGGAGCTGACCACATGACTTTTACCAACCGTTATCATGAACTGGTAGCCTTGGTGCCAGAGATGGTACCAACCTTGGAAAAGCTAATTGATAACTATGTAGCAGGATTACCTTCATGTATACAAAGCGTTGTACTGGCTTCATACCCTGCTACTTTGGAGTCAGTCATTTCCCTCTCTGCTAAGCTTACCAAGGTAATGGTAAAGTCTGGAGTCTTAAAAGATGATGCCGGAAAAGCCAAGGAAACAACATCAAAGAAACCCGAGTACCACCAGAAGAAGAAACAAAAGGTCGTTAAAAACTATGCGGCCGTCACCCCTCTGCGACAGGCACCTGCAGCACCTGTCAATCCTGCTACTAGGGGTTATGGGGGAGAACATCCCCAGTGCACTCACTGCAAGTATCATCATCCTCCTGCTGCTCAATGTAGGAAGTGCACAAACTGTGGTCGGTTTGGCCACTGGGTTACCAAGTGCCGAGTTGCTGTAAACCAGGCTACTAACACTGCAGCAAGAGCACTACCTCCACCACCACCACAGAATCCAGTCAACAACAACAGAGGATGCTACACCTGCGGAGAAACGGGTCATTTCTCCCGCAACTGTCCTAAGAGAGTGCAACCAGGAGCACAAGCACCTTGAGGACGAGCTTTTGTCATTGGAGCCAATGCTGCACGCCAAGACCCTAATGTGGTCACTGGTACATTTCTTTTACATGACTCTTATGCATCTATACTATTTGATACTGGTGCAGACCAGAGTTTTATTTCATCTGATTTTGCATAACAACTTAGTCTTACTGAGGAAACTTTAGACTCCCCTTACATTATCGAAGTAGCGAATGAGAAACAAGTTACAGTTAGCACTATACTTGGGAACTGCCCACTTACACTCATAGATCATACATTCACCATCGACTTGTTGCCGATGGAGTTGGGCAGTTTCGATATCGTCGTGGGGATGGATTGGCTCTCACTCAATCGAGTTGAAGTCATCTGTTCCGAGAAGCTACTTCGGATTCCAGTGACGAATGATCGTGTATTGGAAGTTCGTGGGGATCAAGCAAAGCGAAACGTAAAGACCATATCATGCATAAAAGCGCGTAAGTGTCTGCAAAAGAAGTGCATAGCTTTCTTGGCTCATGTGGTGGGGAAAGAGAAAGATAAGAAAACAATACAAGACGTACCGATAGTGAAGGGATACCCTGAAGTGTTTCCTGAAGATCTACCTGGTTTGCCACCGGTGCGACCGGTAGAGTTTCGTATTGATCTAATTCCTGGAGCAACAGTTGTTGCTAAATCTCCTTACAGGTTAGCACCTTCGGAGCAGGAGATGGCCGACTAACGATTAATATCCAACTAAAAACCTAAGTAGTGATTAACACTACAACAATAGTAGGCTTTAGATATGACCTCAACAGCGACGGCTAAACTCACCCGTAAATTTTTGACCTTTAGCGACGACGTGTCGTCGCAACAAGGCGACACCGAAAAAGTTTTCCTTGTAAGCGAGGTTCCTTACGGCGTATCTTTTTCAGGCTGGAGACTATAAATAGACGGTTTGATGTCATTCATTTGTGCACCAATATACACTCTCTCTAAGTTTATAGGGAGCAGTGGTGCAGGTTAGAAAGGACGCGGGGGGGGGGGGGGGCGACCACCCTCCCTGTTTTTTCGCTTAGTAGTGTACGTTTTCCGATTCGTAGTGTAAAATTTTTAGAAAAATTTTATCTCGCCCCCTAGAAAAAAAGAATATATACCCTATGTTCGCCCCCCTGTAAAATTATTAAAAAAATTTTATATAATTTATAAACATACAAATAATTAATTAATTAATGACTATTAACTATTAACTTAATTCATTTTTTAAATTAAGTTTAATAATGTTTCTTAAATGTATTAACTATTAAGCCCACTAGCCATTAGCCCAACTTCTCATAATCTCACACTCACCAAGCCCAAGTACTACTGCCCATCGAGAAAAGAAGGAAAAAAAACGGGAACCCTTTTCTGATTTCTCATTCACGGCTTCACTCCTTGCGTCTCCCGTTCTTCGACCAGATTCGCCACACCGCTGCCAGCCTGCCACCGCACACCGCCGCCCCGCCGCCCGAGCCCCTGCCTCCCTGCGCGGCTGCCGGCTGCGCCAATCAGCTTGCTGCGGCCATGTTTCAGCCTTCTGCCCTTCCAGCCAGCTCTTGCACCAGGTAATAAATCATAAAATTGCTTTCTTGAATGTTGTTACATACTTACATTTGAGACTTTGAGTAGTTTAATTGATGATATTGTTAGTTTGTTAATTTGTTAGTGAATGATGAATCTAAACATTTAGGGTTTTGGGTTTTTTTCAATTTTTTTACAGATTATTTGTATAAATTTAGTGTTGGATACTTCATAATTGGATTCTTGGTATATCATGGGAAAAGGAAAAACTATTGAATCATTTTTTAAAAAACAACTACATGAATTGAATAGTAGATTTAATAAGGAAACGATTGAGTTGTTATCTCTTAGTTCAAGTTTAATTTCAAAAGTGATTAATGTTGATGAGATTTGTCTTCTTGTTGAAAAGTATTATCCTCAAGATTTTAGCGATCAAGAGAAGATTCAGTTACGATATCAGTTGGAAATTTTTAATATTGAGAAGTCAAAGAATATCAACTTAAGTGGCGCATCAACAATTTCTGATCTATGCAAACGTCTTGTGGATACTAAGAAACGTGAAACATACTATTTGGTTGATAGAGTGATTCGGTTAATTCTGACACTTCCGGTTTCAACTGCAACAACAGAGAGAGGGTTTTCAGCAATGAAGATATTCAAGAATCGTCTTCGCAATAAGATGTCAGATAATTATCTTGCGAATAGCTTGGTGGTTTACATAGAGAAGGAAATTGCCGAAAACTTTGACTCGGAATCCATAATCGATGAATTTAAAAATCTTAAAGGTCGTCGCGCTGAGTTGCAATCTTCTTTAAGGTACTTAACTTTTTCACTTATCATGATAATTATTTAAATCTTTGTTTGTTTTAAAAAATATACTTTTTATTGTTTGATTGTTTGACCCGACCCGACCCGACCCGAATCGCCAACCCGAACATTTAACTGTTAGTGTTAGGCCGTTAGGAAAAAAAATTTTATATGTGGCAAAGTTTCGCCCCCCCCAGGCTTTCATTCAAGCTTCACCACTGATAGGGAGAGAAACCAACTAAGTTTAAGTTTTTAGTGCGTAATTGGTTTGTTTGTGTGTGGTTAGCTCTCTTTCATAGTTAAGGATGGTATGTGAGTAAGTTACACGTAGCAATGCAGGTTGGTTAGCCACATTTAGCGGTTCGGCCATGGTAGGTCATAAGGTACATCATTAGCGAAGGTTAATAGAGGTCGGCGCCCCCCCCTCTTTTTTCCGCCCGTAGTGTTAGTTTTTCAACCGAGATGTTATTTTTTTGTTAAAAATATTGGTTTCGCCCCCTTTCGCTTCAAAAAATTAACATTTATTCTGAGTTACGAAAATTTCCATCCCACTTTCTAACATTCAAGCTCCGTCGCTAAGGTGCATGTTCAACGGAAGGCTACAGGTTGGATACCCGAAGTAACTAAGTTAGACAACCCAGGATTGATACATTTTGAACAACTGTGCATGGCTGGTTGAATAGCTGCGAGAACAAGTGAGATACCATCAAGGAATTGTTAATTTTACCATTAGTTAATGCTAGATAGAAGCGTTTCATTTGCAGTGCACACATATAATGTATATATGTCATATGCGTAGGCCTCAAGGGGCCAAAGTAAAATTGCACTTTTAATATTATTTTACTTATTTTGTGAAAATAACGTTAAAAATGTTGGGATGATCAACTTCAAACGATAATTTTGAGTCGGGACTCCTTTAGAGCAATCTCTCTATCCCAACTAGAATAGAGGTAATGTTTGTGTCTATCATTCCCCCTCAAACCCTATTGAAAAGTGAGAATATCCTAGATAAGTTTATTTGTGTTTAATGCTAGATAGTATCTAGTCATTATAAACATGGGGGAAAGATCAAATAAGAAGAGCTTTTGCCTAAGAAGAGTGAGAACTAATAGGAATTCGACACGTGTCACATAATTTAGGTATAAAATCTTATTTTTTATGCTAGATTTTTATTTTTTTTTTGTACTAGATTTGTTATATTTTTTTATACCGGATTTTTATGGTTTTTTGTATTGAATTTTTGTTTTTTGTATTATATTTTATTTTTTTTGTACTAGATTTTTTTTGTACTAGATTTTTGATTTTTTGTACTGTATTTTGATTTTTTGTACTGTATTTTGTTTCTTTTTGTACTGTATTTCGTTTTTTTGTACTGTATTACTGTTTTATGATGACACGTGTCAAATTTCTATTGTTTCTTACTCTTCTTAGGCAAAAATCTCTTCTTACTGGATCCAACCCCTATAAACATGATTAAATTAGGGTTAGCCTTTTAGCCATAGAACCTATAGCTTATTACACTATGATACCTATGTTATAGGTTATTGATTGGTTGAGGCTGGTTACTTGGATTGTATTGTGTTGCATCTATCTAATTATTTTAATTTTCTTTATACTAAGCCTAACAAAATACACGATTTATATCGGGTCGGATTATGGATCAGAATGAGTTTGAGTTAAGATAGAAATGAGTGAGGATAATTTTTATACAAAATTAGTTTAGGTCTAAATGGATTGTTTTTTTTTTAAACATCAATTTAGTTTAAGTTAAAATTGATTATAAAGTAAAAAATATATTTATTTGCATAATTTTTAGTCATTTTATCATTAAATATATTATTGATAATTATTATCCGTTTGAATCTATTATACTTTCATATTTTTAAGTTATCTATCTTGACATGTATCGTGTCAAGGTGTTACCATCTCAATCCGCTCTATGTTACGATATTACCAATTTCTACCCAAAACACTTTAATTAATCACCCAAACACCAAACAATTTGTCTTACTTTGGGTCAAGATTGCCGTGTTTAGTTTAAACGTTTTCAAAATGTGATATGCTTTAACTGCTTTATATGTTGTTTTTTTGTTACGCACAATGGTTGCCCGTCTAAGCATTATTATGTATTTAAATGTTTGTTTAAATATTATTTGATCCGAAAACAAGAGACATTGAACCGTTTGGGTGTTTAGATTTTTAAATAAAACAAGGTGTGACCACTGGCGCACCCCACTTGGCCACTTTACAATCAGGGGCCGCCGGCTTTTTTCTTTTTTTTTTAGTAGTATATGTATTTTAAAATACTGACGGACCTTTTTAATATTTTGCAATTGTCCATCCTAAATTCACGTAATCTGACTTTTGATGAGGATTTAAGCAATAGTTGTGTTTTTTTAAGAAAAAAATGACTTAAAAAAGTTTTTATAGATTTTTTTAGATAAGTTTTTTTAAAAAATGTAGAGAAAAACTAAGCCTGACAATCTTAACACATAACAACAATGTTTTCAGAACCGGACCGGACGTCGAACCAGACGCTTTACTGGTTATTGGTCGGACCGGTTGTACCGGATTCAAGAACCGGAATAATTTTGAAAAATATTTAATGTTTTTAAATCAAATAAGTTTTATTTAATTATATGCTAGTTTAAATAATAATGTTTTTTTTTTCTTGAAATCTTGTCCCACATAGATGAGATAACAAATAAAAAGATTCCTCACTTCTCTATATAAAAGAACGAAGAAAAACACAAGTTTGTATGAAAAAAGTTGTCCCACATTGGTAAGATAACAAATAAAGGGTTCTCACCTCTCTGTATAAAGAAGAAAGAGGAGTACAATTTTGTATGAAAATAGTTGTCTCACATTGATGAGATAATAAAAGAAGAGGTTCCTCACCTCTTTATAAAAAATAAAAAGGAGTAGTAGTTTTTTTAAAAAAAATCCGGTCTGATTGTTTCTTCCGGTTCCGGTCCAACCGCCGAACCGTTTTGGTCGGGCTGTCCTTCCAACTATTTTGGGCCGGTTGTGTGTGCGGTCTCCAGTCCGACCGATCGGGCCGGTCCGGTCTGGTCGTGAAAACACTACATAACAAGATAAATGGGTAGATTTGAATAAACAATTACAGTATTTTGAGTTGAAATGTGTAACATGATACGGCAATTAGGGGCGTTCAAAAAAATCCGTATCCGAATCCGAAGTATCCAAAAAAAAACAGATACCCGGAAGTTCGGATATCCGAAACTTCGGATTCGGATACCTATTTTGAAAATTTTTGGATAGTTCGGACATCCGATATCCGAAATATATTTTTTTTCGGATATTTGGATACTTTTTTCGGATAATTTTTCGGATATCCGAAATATATATATTTTTAAATTTTTTATTATTTTTTTCTGATTTCAGATATCCGAAATTTCGGATACGGATTTGGATATTGAAAACCACTATCCGAAATTTTCAGATATCCGAAAATGAACACCCCTAGATACGGGTGATATAGGTCATGATGGGTAACTTGAAAACTATGTAAATATAGTAGATTCAAACGAGTAAGAGTGATCAGTAATATATTTCATAAGAAAATCACCAAAAACTATTCAATTAAATTATTTATTTAATTACAACTCATTTTTAAGTTGAACAAAATTGATGTTTTTTAAATAACATATTTAAACCTAACTTGATTTTTCTTAAAACCCATTTTGATCAACATCTATCTTGAAACACACTCGTTTTGACCTATAACTCAACCCGTTCATTTTGCTAGACATAAGAACAACTTTAAATTTATTGTATTTTTATTACGCTTTTATATATGAATTTTACTTTGATTATCTATTTCTAACATGATCCAACCCATTTCGATCTTACCCAACCTTAGCAGAAGAGAAAAAAGATAATTATATAACGATCATAAAAAATTATCGCCCTTTCTGAAAAAAATTTCTAGGTCTGTCACCGGGTGTGACTTTCATAATGATCAATCTTGAGTGGTTAATTCAATGAGGTATTCCAAAATAGATTTATCAGTCGATATTCTTGTATTTGGTGAAGGGAGGGACTATGCCTGGCAAAATGGACAGGTTAGGTAACGGGTCAGAACGAGTTTTAAGCAAAATTAGTTCGGGTCTAAATGAATTGTTCTTAAAAAACATTAATTTAATTTAACTTAAGATGTATTATAAGTAAACAAATAGTACATTTGAACAATTTTTAATGTTTTTCTCATCAAATAGGTTATTAATCATTATTAAATGTTTGAATCCCTTTCATTTACATACTTTTTTGGTTACCCGTCTTGTCCCGTATTGTGTTAAAGTGTTACCCATCTCAACCCATTCAATATTACGATGTTATCCATTTCAACTCATTATACTACAATTGTTTAATCAAACCAACCCATTTTCTTTGACATGGATAACAATTGCCACCTCTAGGATGACCTATGAGGAGACACTAACCTATTACAGGTGGGATACACTATCCCACCTCAGACCGTAAGGTCCTAATTAAGATATAAGTATATCACATATGCTCGATGTAAGGCAGATGGGTGTCTTGGTGTAAGGTGTGGCTTATGAGAACATAACCTTCATGTCATGTTTATACCAAAATAGAGTTATTAATGTGGAGAGTTTAGGTTACAACTTTCTTAAACGTTCTTAAAATTCAATGAGAATACTTTCTGGGGTGAGTTGATGAACTTATTTCGACTATCTCGAAAAGTTAATTAGTGTTAGTTTATTAGACTGTGATTTAAACCTAATTTTTACTACCTTAAAGGGATGATGGTGGATTTTATAAAGCTATGTTTTGAAATATTTATTTTCAGTATAAACATGTTTATTTTTATTGAATGGCCAGCTAATCAACTGCCAGATACTCCGTACGTGGCCCTCAATGGCTAAAGGATGCCCAAGCTGGCCACTAGTCTAGCTGGATACTGGATAGAGTCCCTAGCCCACTAGCCACCAGTTCCTGAGGAAAACCTGACCCAAGCACCCGCCCAAAGACACGACAGTGCAAGGCCGGTAAAACCGGGTGGGATCAAGAATCGAACTCATAACCTAAGTCTCCTATCACTTTCCTCATACATCTATCTTACCACTAGGACAAGATATCATCAGTGTAAGCTGATTCATTAGTGTAAGCTGATTCAATATATTTTTGTCACATCCTAGGTCAAGTGGCGCATGTTTGACATGTTTTACATTAAATCTCTCGTTCTACTATTGGTTTAGTGTACTTTTTCTTGTTTGGAATAGAGCTACACACCATTTGAAATGTTTTGATCTACAAAATTTAACTTAACAAACTTTTGAATATTTGAATTTGAACATCTTTATATGTTAACATAAATATACATACATACATTACAAATTAAATATGTTCTTGTTTATATTCACCAACCATAAACTATAGATTTCAATAATAGCATGAAACCAGATAAAAGGAAGAATGTGATGCTAAAAAAACTTCTCCCCTAAAACTCCTGAAAAATAAAACTTGTTTGGGGCTATAAAATAGATTTTGGTGCCCTTGTATAACCACATGCCTCATATTTCTCGTTTCATGTTAGTTTATGCATTCACAAAGCTCTAATAGGGCCGGGTCACCCCCTTCTTTCCGTTTGTATTCTTAATTTTTCAGCTATGTTATTTTTAGTTAAAAATAGTAATTTCGTCAACTCGCTTTGTATTCTGGGTCTTGTAAGCTCCTGGTTCCCTATTTCAAACCGTTTAATTAAGCTCAGCAATTGAGAAACAGATGTCACCCAAGTGACCCAACAAAAAAGTTGATTTTTACTCTCCTTTACCAAAACCCAATGGAGTTTTAAAAAATCCTCTTAAAGTTCATAACGAAATTTATTAAGAAAAAGTTTTTAACAGGAAATTATCAGTCTAAATATATATAAGAAAATAATAACTTATTTTGTTGACTTTCTTAAAGTTTCTTTAATTTTTTAAATGTTATTACTTTTTCATACGGCATTATTATTATTTTTAAGTCATATCATAAAATTAAACATTTTTTTTATATATCTTTGATATAAGTATACTATTTATATATAAAAATAAAAACGACAATTTACTTTTAAACAATACTAAATTTTTGGTTTAAAATTTGTATTGTGTTTATAGTGTAATACAATACATCAAAATAACAAAAAACACAAAACATAAATACATCACAAAAACGTAGTATAGAAAAATATAACAAAGAAAATAGAGTACACAAAAATTTTATACAACATATTAATTTTCTGGATTAAAAAAAAGTATATCAAAATGTCAAATTTAAAAGAAAATAACATTTGATTTTATTATGTGATTACATAAAAGAAAATATTATCTTTTTATATATGTGTGTGTGTAACTTTATATGTTACATTCGAAACTTCGTGAGTTACATATACGTAACTTGTAATCTACATATTTTTATTTTTATTTTTTGCTTATAACATTTTAACCTTATATTAAAAAATCATAATTTTTTTAAAAATTTAATATATGTTTAGTAAGAGTTTTATTAGTTTTTTTGAAAATGGTAGATTTTTTTAACAATATATATATATTTTTCTATTATAACTATACACTTTTTTTTTTCAACATTTTATTTTCAATAATCCATTTAAGACAATTACATACACCCCCCTCTTTTGAGGTCTAATTACATGTATACCAAACTAAAAAATTTAATTACATATATACCCTTCTTTTGAGGTCTAATTACATATATACCTAACTAAAAAATTTAAATACATATATACCCAACTTTATTGTCTTTACACATTATAACCCTTTGAATTCTAAACACACATACGTAAACCCCCATGCGTAAACACCACAGTCATTCATCTCCCTCCCTCCATACGACTCAAACTCCATCAATTAAAAATGAAAAAAAAAGACATGGAAAAAAAGGAGCAAAAACGCTAAAACAAAACGTAAAATATGGGTATATTTAGAGCAAGGGTAAAATATGTATGATAATTTTTTTAAAGCAAGGGTAAATAGTAATTCCTTAATTCATTTTAATTAAAATGGGGTATATTTGATTTTTTTAGGATTAGAGGAGGGGATATATGCAATTAAAATTTTGAATTGGGTATATATGTAATAAATGAAATTTATAGGGGTATATCTAATTGTCCCTTGATTTAAAATTACAAGGCTAGTATCAATTTTAACTCTTTTTATTAAATTACTTTTAAAGGGATCTATCTCTAAAATTCATGAAGCCGGGATAGAGATGATGCATAATTTGGTGGCTTGATGGGGTTTCTTCCATGGGAAACTCATCTCTTTGGATAAAATGGTCTAAACCCAAGATGAGGTTGTGACGCCCTGCAGACTCACTCAACGTGTAGCGTGTTTTATTTATTTATAAGCATGGTTGTACAAGTCGCTAGGCGCTAGTCGGGCGGTGAGGTACCGTCTAGGGATTAATCGGCGCTAGGCGGATTGGAATATTTATATATAATTTTACAAATATATATTATATACACACATCAATATCAATAATTTAATATAATACTTCAAATAATTTTAAAAAATATACTTAAATATACTAACAAAAGTACTTTAAAGTGCAAACTTAAACACTGAGTTCAAAGTTTAGAGATAAATTTTGATGTTAACTGCATGGATTCGACGTTTCAGAGACATATTAAAGATTTTTGGTTAATAAATGTCTAAATAATCATGAAATTGGTCCCTTTTTACCATAAAAAAGTCAAAAAAAAGTCAAAAAAAGTCAAAAAAGTGAAAAAAATAAAAATCTGATTGGGCCGCATAGCACCGCCTAGCGCCTAGGCCAAAAATTAGACAGTAGATGGGCGCCTAGGCCGATTTTTACAACATTGTTTATAAGTATAAGGTTAACAAAGATATAAATAACATCCAAGGAAACCTAAAAATTGCTCACATATAAACAAAATGTATATTCATAACAAAACCTAGTCTCTATTTTCGAGTGCCTACTTGATGCCTCCTATATTATTCGTTTTGCTTTCATTAGTATATGAGGCATAGAGCTGACAATTTCAAACACAAACAGGTTAACATGACACGACTTTAACATGTTTCGTGTTGACCCTTAACATGTTTCGTGTCTAAAACAGGTCAACACATTTAGACCTGTTTATTTTTCGTATCTAAACAGGTAAAACTCGCTAAGACCCGTTAAGGCCTGTTTAAAATTTAAAATTTAAAACAAATAATATAATAAAATAAGTGGGTAATCGATTAGCTTCAAAAATTTTCTAATTGTCTAACCTTAGTTCATTTAACGAATAAAATAAGTGGGTAATCGATTAGCTTCAAAAATTTTCTAATTGTCTAACCTTAGTTCATTTAACGGGTTCCTTAACAGGTTCTTTATCAGGTTTTTTAACAGGTCATTTATAGTGTTAAATGTTAACAAGTTCCTTAATGAGTCATTTCGTGTTTACGTTTTTTTAACGGGTCGTGCTCGTGTTTTGAAAAAAACTGACATGATAAGAATTCATGTCATGTTCGTATCTACCCAGTTCGTGTTTCTTGTCTTAACGTGTCGTGTCTAACCCGTCATGATAGCCCTACAGTGAGGCAGCTTACATTGATAAGTTCCAAATTTTTCTGATCTATCTTATATAATAAATCAAGATTTTTGTTTGACACATGTCAAGTTTCTAGCGCACCTAAAAGTTGTTTTCTCACCTCTCTTTCATAATAAATATTTTTATGTCATTTTTTCATTAAATTTTGATTTTTTCTCTCTCCTATTAAATAACAATGATTTTGTTTAACTTAGCAAATAATATGATTAAATTATAAATCAATTCATTAATTTTTTATAAAACGTCTTTAAAAATATATAATATGATATTTTAAACAAACAACTTTAAAATTCAAATATTTAATATGCATAAGTGTATAATACATATATGTTTAATGTTATATTTGTGTGTGTCTATATATATTAAGAAGCATTTTTTATAAATTTGTATTTTTAAAGTTTTATTGTATAAAAAAGATATAACTAATGTTATTAGTTTTAATATAGTCATTTAAATTCAAGAAGATGTAATAAAATTATTTTAATTATGTAAATTATGATGACATAATTATAAAATCACATATTCTAATTCGGAACCCGTGTAATACACGGGTGTATAACCTAGTATTTTATAAACCTTTCACACATGTCTCAGTTTTATCAAAACATAAGGACTAATTTCATTAAAAACCATTTATAAATATGAAAGAATCAAAGGAGCTAATTTTGAACAACATGTTTTTAAGGGTATAAAGATAATTTTCTTTTAAAGTAGTGGACGTTACTATTATACCCTTTAAACTTGTGGTTAGAAATGGTTCATTTAGTTCTCAAGCTGCAATATATAGTTTTCATTTGAACATCTCCATACACGTATAATTGATCAAACATTGTACACAAACATGTATAAGTTAACAAGTCAGTAACCAATACGATTCTCAATCAAAACTTTGCTTTCCTAAAACTTTCGTTTTACATGCAATTCGTTCAATCCGTTTTTGCATACTTTCGTATTATAATCATAACTCTATTATGAGTAATAAATCAATTATTACACTTCCTTATACTTATTTATGTATCATTTTAGTTATCAATTTAACATGATTTTAGGTTTTCAGCTTATTTAATGATCATAATTCAGTCACTATCCTAACGTACCACACACTTATGTTATATTATCATCAACATAATATTAGAAATAAATAAATAATATATGACACTCATGATTATTTAATTAATATATCAATTACTCAAATACCCCGTAGCAGATAACTAATTATTTGATATACATAAGTATCCTTATTTATCCTAATTAGGGTTTTCGCTTGGTGTATATATATAAAAGGGAGATTAAGGCTCATAATCTCGGTTACTCAACATCATAATCTCACGAATTCCTCACTCAAGAATTCGTGACCCATCGAGCCTCTCCATAATCCATCCTCATTGTACACCCTAAACAGGAACCGATCGGATCATCATTTCACGGGAATCTTGTCAGGAATCAACAACATTTTCACTGGATTCACATGTTTCATCTAATCTCATATTCTTATTACTGATTTTCGTATATAACATGTTCATAATCAAAGAAGTTGATCAACACATAAAGCAAGTGAAAGCATTTCGTTTAATATGATAATTTCTCTAGGTCATATTATAATACACATGAAAACCGGGTTGTTAGTGTTATTGTGTGCAAAGGTGATTAGCATACTACTACATGCATGGTCAATATTAAATTCTTTTTAGCTTTTAAAATCTTTGAACTTTTCATTTGTCATGTTATATTTACTGCTATATGTATTTTGTATCTTTTAATTTTAGTTATTCAATATTGATTATAAATTTAAACATCTATTTAAGTCTCATTATTAATCTTCTCTATAATTATGTTCAATATAACATTTTAGCCATAAATTTTTATCTTTTTCTTACAATAAAATGCTTTTTTAAGTAATTAGTGGATTATCTCGCACTTTACAATGAGGACGGGCTGATTTAAATGAAAACATATACACAAGAATAAAAATAACATTAATAAATAAAAACTAATAGATATTTAAAATTTGTGCACACAATGATAAAGTAACTTAACAAATAAACTTATAAAAAATAAACGAAATTGAAGCCACAACTATAAAATCTATTATCCATTATACTTAATAAATCAAAATAATTGGAGGACACTTGTCACAAATCTAGAGTATTCTCAAACTATTTTTCACGTTTCTCTCTCCTGATAAATACACAACTTTAATAAACATTAATTATATATATATATATATATATATATTCTTTATACCTTTTTTAATTAAAAAAGGTCTTAATATTGAAAAAAATATATGACTTAATAGTATTAAATACTAATTAGATTATACATACCTTTTATAATTGAAAAGGATTTCTTAATATAAAACAAAAAAAATAATATCAAAAACACACTTTTAAAAAATCAAATTATTATAAAATATGAAAATTTTCCAATAACTTGTAACTCATAAAATCTTTTTATAATTTATTAGTCATCAGTATTAACTATTTTTTTTCTTTATCAACTTGTGTAATAATAAATAACATCCTATAATTTTGTCAAAAATGACATTTTTTTAAAACAACTTTTTAAAAATGAAATGTTTAAAAAACCAAACTTTGAAAAAAGGAATTTTTTTGAAAATACAATATTATTATTTTATCTTTTATGTAATGTTGATCATATTTTAAATCAAAAAATTATTTACAATTTTTAAATTTATACTGTTGAATACTTATTAATTTTTATTCAACCCATGTAATATATAAGATACTAACCTAGTTAATATTGATATAAAAGAAACTAGAAAGATTTCAGCAGAAACATAAATGCCTTAAAAGGTTAGGTTTGTTAATGCATAGAGTTGAAGTGTAAATTTGTTAAAAGAATAATAAATATCTTTATTAAAATATAAGTGCGTAAATCTAACGTAATTTGAAAGTAATTCTAGAACTTTTCAGGGGTTAATTGTTTAAATTTATTAAAGTGATTGTTTGCATCATGTTTAATAAATATAGTAATAATAATTAGTATAGCATATATCTTTGTCCGTTAGATAAGATGAGCCCATTAAATCATGATTACTTGGAGACTTGGCCATTTATTTATGATACATATAATATAGAAAGCCGGCTTGTCCATATGAAAATTATTTTTAGGCTAAAGCTATCAAATAAACCTAAATTTTGATGTATTCGGTGTTATTAGTTTGTTTAATTTGCATAAATTCATAAGAATATAAAATTAGTCCACTTGTTTTAAGATAAGGTTTAGAGTTCAATACCTATACCGAGGTGTATTCAGGGTAGTTTAGGAATATATAAGTGTTTGATCTATTTTTCGTTAAGAAAAACTAATATAAATAGACAACCATTTGCTTATTTATTCGCTTTTTAGAAATTCATGTATTATATGGGTTGAATAAATAAATATGTTATAAAAACACTTTTTATAAAGATTTGTATGTTTAATAACATTAATTGTTGATAAATAATAAAGGAATACTTAAAATAATAAATTATAATTAATAAAAATTTAGGAATTATAAAATTACATTTTAAGATATTATATAATTGAAAATTCTTATAGGAACAATTATATATTTGATATTAAATTAAATAGTATAATTTAATTATTCAAAATCATTAAAATTTAATTTATTTAATATAAAAGATAATTAATTAGTACTTAATATGAGAGATAGGTGAGAAATTTTTTTCTAAAGTTTATGAGGTGATGACATGTGTTAAGTGTTCATATTATTTTATTATAATAAGATTAAAATAAATATAAATATACAAAAAAGCCTCCCCCAATTTTAATATTTGTTTTAATTTTCGTAAAGCTTGATTCGGGTCTTTATAATAGCTTAAGATGAAGGCTCGTCTTTTAGTTGTTATAAAGTGGTTTTGGAGGATAGCTATTTTTGTCATCGTATATATTAAAAAAGTATTTAAATATATAGTAAAATGGATTCATACGTGTATTAGTTGGACCAATGTGGTTATGAATCCAATCACCCTATATTTGAGAATTTACGAGTCATTAATAATTTGAAAAAAAAAAATAGATGAGATTTGATGCATATCATCAATATTATTATCTATAATATGTTGACCGATTCCTTTGATAATAAACATGAATATATACGAAATCAGTAACAATGATATAGATTAGATGAAGCATGCATGTGAATCCAGTAAACACTGTGTTGATTCCTGACATGATGACTGGGAGATGACGATCCAATCTGTTACCATTTAGGGTGTATGATTATGATGTATCAGGAGAGCTCGGTGGAGAGGTTCACGAATTCAAGAGGTGAGGAATTGTGATAATGATGTTGGTAACCTTATTATGAGCATTGATCTCTTATTTATATGTACACCAAAGGGAAAACCCTGATTAAGATAAGTAATGATAATTATGTTTATCAAATAATTATCTATCTGCTAGAGGTATTTAGGTAATTGATCTATTTAATTAAATAATCATGAGGGCCATATATTATTTATTTATTTCTAACATAATATATTGAGTTTTTTAAAAGCAAACGCTTGGCCACCGGTATCACCTTAACAAATAGATCACCATTATGTCCAAGGAATAGAGCAAGTTGACTTGACCCACCCGCTAGCCCCGCCTAGGAGGAAACACACTAGTAGGAAAACCTTCTAACTCAACTCAGACAAGACATCTTATAAAAGAAGTAAAAGGCTACAGCTAGACTATAAGCTATTTATTAATATATATATATATATATATATATATCATTTACGTTTACGTTTAAGTAGCAATTTCATTACAATCACAATACTTATCTATGCTTCACAAACTTTACAAGTAACAAGCTAAGTCTACAAGAAATTGGAATTCAAGTTAGGGTTTAAGAACAAGTTTGCAACCCAAATAAACAAGTTAGGTCTAAACCAAACATTTGGTTTCAATATACATTTAGGTTTCACATCTTCACATTAACAAATGCCGTGTTAATCCTAATGTAAATATTTTCATATAATATCATTTAAATAGTATCAGCATGCATTTGTATGTATGCATGCATGCATGTCATCGAATCATGACTAGTAACTCCATACTCAAATTCAATATTACGTGTGCATACTTGTAAAATTGTTCAATAAATCAGGTTTTGCTCATGTTTAACAAATTGTTGCAACATGTATCAACATATAACTATATAAGTCACTCATAGCAACAACATTAGTCAATAAGTGTTAGTTATAGGTAGAGGTGGCCAAACCGATTTTTTTGTGTGGAACCGGAACCGCTTACAGTCAACAAAGTCAATAACCAATTACGGTTTTGGTTGGTTCCGATTTCTTCAAGAATTCGGAGCCGTATGTACCCACTGGTTTGGATAAGACCGGTTCCGGTTCGAGTTGTCAGTTCTGGTTTCGAACCGGTTTTGTTGGCCACCTCTAGTTATAGGGGCATTAGGCTGACTATACACAAACTACCAAATAACAAATTAACTGACAAGTAAGTAAGTAACTAAGGTGGCCTCCTATATAGATTGGATCAATCTACATGCTTATATGCCTATTAAACAAATTCAACACTAAGGCTTAATGATTTACATTGTTCACGGTTTTAAAACACGTTTATTTACTGTTTTTTATTTATCTATTTTTTAATCACTATATGTTTCTATAAAATATACAATAGACAAAAACAAACATCACATGTAAATAGTAAAATTATTTAAATAATAAATATTATTAAATAAATATTTATATTTTAGTAAGGAATTCATTTATGTCAACATGCCATACTTGTTTAAGATCCCTTCTTTGCACCGAAGGGTCGGCTGTTTATTACCGGCTATGGGCTACAACTACCTTTTTTTCTCTTTCTTTTTTTACTTTAATAATAATAATAATAATAATAATAATAATAATAATAATAATAATAATAATAATAATAATAATAAATAAGTAACAAGAGTAAGTAAACAATGTTACTAATTAAACAAGTAATTAACAATAATGTTATTATTATATTATATATATTAAAAGGCAACTAAAACGATCAGTAACTAATTATATTATATTATATTAAATAATAAATATTATATACATATATATAGTAAAAAAACCGAGTTCTTTTATAGGGTTTCGACGTTTTCAAAAAAAGTAATGGTGATTTATTTGTGCTCATAAAAAATTTATTTTTTGATTACAAATATGTTTTTTTTATTTAACCAAATGGTTGATGATGTGCAGGATTTTGCAAATAATTTTTTGTATTATTTTCGTAACATATTTGTATGGATTTTGTATGATTTTATGTTTTTATGAGAAATTTGCATATGGTTCTTAATAAGAAATTTGATATATAATACTTATTATCGGAAGTGTACCGTGATAGCTCGCCGCAACGCGAGACATAAAAACAACTAGTTTAATATAAGGACACACTTATGACAAATACACTTTAAGATTTTATGTCAAAGCATCAACCGTTACACCATGTTTTTATATTTGCATTTTAGTATTCAAACTAAATATCCTTTTTAACATTCAAACCAACGGTGTCTTGCGCTTGTGGTAAGATAAAAGTATTGAATAAGTTATAGGATACCCCGGTCATGGGTTTCATCCTGTTTTATCGGCCTTTCACTGTTGTGTTTTTGGGTGGGTGCTTGGGTTGAGTTTTTCTTGAGAATTGGTGGCTGATGGGCCAGGTGTCACACCCCAACCGACGGCGGAATAACGTCGGGGCGCGACGGTGACTGTTCAAAAGCTCATGATCAACTATTAAAGTTATATTATTTATTACATTCCAAATTAAGAGTCATACAAGTAGTTCAAAAACATAACATAACTAAACAAGTTCATAGTTCATAGTTCCAAGTTTATTCTAAGTCCAAAAGCCCTACATGATCCTCATAGCTTCACTAGTTTGTACCTGAAACATGTTTAGATTCAAAGGTCAACTATAATAGTTGGTGAGAACATAGGTTTTGACACCAAAAGTTAACAGTTCAAAAAGATAAGATTTGCAATTCATATGTAACATAGTGATATAAGGCAATATGTGGAAACATACACATGTAACTATTGCAGATCAAACCTTAGTTAACCTAGTTAGGCATAGTACTCCATACTACCCTCAAAATAGTTAAGTACTGAGTGATCACCGGCTGGGTGGAGTGGTCAGTTCAATAGATCTATCATCACAACAGTTTGGCTATCACAAGTTAATGATCAATGCACAAGTTAAGTATAGTTAAGATGGTAGTTTGGGACATATAGCTCAAATCCACATAGATACAAGTTTGAATTGCTAGAAAATAGTTCAAATATAAACATGTTCTAACCCCGATGATTTTGTAAACAAAAGTAAAAGAAAAGGGGGCTATGTAACTCACATCGTATGATTGATGATTGACTTCTTGATTGTCGTTTATATGGAGACTTATAACTTGGTTCCTATAACATAATGAGTTTCCATTGAGTTTGTCTACCTACTATAGTTTATGTGATGGTGCTTGTGTTCTATTTGTCAAGATTTTATTAAAACAATAATGTCCTAACTTATACTTGAAATATTAATTTATAATGCCTTGAAATTACAAAGTGTTGGATTTTATAAAAATTTCGCCATTATAACGACGTATTTTGGAAAATTACCATTTTGCTTAACAACTTCAAAACCCATAAATTAAATCAACTTATATAAATATATACAAGTATATATATATTATATCACATCATTAAAGTGTGTATATAAAATATATATACATTTATATATGTGAAAATGATTAATATTTATGTAAAAATGTCTAAGTTTATAAAACTGCTTTTGGACAGATTCTGTCCGTCTTGTTCGGATAGACATTAAAAATAGAAGTAGTTTGAATAAAATTATGAAACTTCACAGTATACTATTTTAAGGTGTTTTGAACAAGTTTCATTTAGAAAATGTTTCGTGATTTTGCTTGTAAATGGGTCAAAACAGTAATACAAGTGTAAGTCCTTGAAGTTTCTGTTTTGACATTAGTCCAGAGAATTCGGGTTCATTTTTGACATAGTAAACCTTTGAGTTAGATTATGAAACTCTCTAGTCTACCATTTTAACATATTATGAACAACTTTCTTTTAGGAAAGTTTTCATGATTCGGACCTTAAGTAGGTCAAAACAGCTGCACAAGTTAGGGGGTACAAATCCGCGCACTAATCTTGTGAAGGCTGTTTGGGGTATCATTTGGTCGAGTTAGAGGCTGAATAAATAGTGCATGGAAATCTAACTCAATGAACTTAGTCATGGAATCTGAGTTTGTTCCATTTGGAGTTTTTATGACCATTTTATGACTCTTTGAAGTCGGGACAACAATCTGCCAGAATCTTCATGAATGCATGTTTGTGTGTGTAGTTATGAATGATCTTTTTAAAACGAGTTTTTTTTTAGGCTTTACACCACTAATAGAGCTGAGAATGATGAAGAATAATAATATTCATCAATGATTATTATTTTGCTCATACAAATACATGCATGCATGAATCAAGTCACCAAAACAAGTTTTTGGACTTGAAAAACTCATTTCTAGTACATGCAACTTTGTTGCATGTAGAGTTTTAGGTCATGGCTTCAATACCCACGACTTTAGAGTATTAAATGGTGAATATTTCATGTTCAAAACCAGGTCTTGGCCATGGTTTAGAAAGTGTATGTGATAGAGTGCAAAAATGTGAAGAAAAGTGAGTTTTGGAAGTAAACCGTTCGTGTAGTCACCTTGAGCTTGTGTGGCTTGATCCTAGATTTGCTCCTTGGCTTCTTGGATGCTTGAAATGACCAAGATTGAGAGGATTAGGGGCTGGAGTTGGCTGTAACAATGAGAGAAGTATAGAGAATTTGGAAATTTTGAAAGAGTTGAATGTGTGTGATTGTGTAGGTGAAAGAAGAGGTTTTAAGGAGAGAGGAGAGGGGGGGACGAATTGGGGAGAGAGGAGAGAGGGGAGTGTGTGTTGGTTAGTGGGAGTGAAGGGATTGGGAAAGAGATTGAGTGTGTAAGAGAGATTTGTTGACTTGGTGAGAACATTTTTGTTTTCTAGTATTTGGAATGAATATTGTATGTATGTATGTATAAGATTATGAATGTAGTCATGATCTTATATATTATACATAAGTGTAGGTGAAAGATATAAAAATATTGGGTATTATGGTGGTTAAATCTTGTATCGGGTATAAATTTTGATATTATTTATACGCGATTATTTTACGATAATTAGTAAAATAATAAAACTTACTAAAATAATTAAATTTTAGTAACTAACAAGATTATTAAATAATGTGTCGCGTATCATGACCGTCTTATCCGGCTAAACACCAATATCTTTCGTTGTCATGAATTTTAATGCGTCAAATTGCGAGAATTACTAATTGCAAGACTATGAATATTGCTAAACTTTAACCGAGAATAAACATTTAATTATTACATTTCGAAAATTCCGTCATAGTCAACGTTAAATACACTAACAATGTTAAAAAGTCAAATTCGAAAATTGACGGATGTCACAGTCTCCCCCAGTTAGAAGAATTTCGTCCCGAAATTCAACTAGCATTGTGGTTGACAGCTGCATCCGCAAAGAGTTGTGGGTATTTTTGTTTCATCTGATCCTCCCGTTCCCAGGTGAATTCAGGTCCACGCTTAGATTCCCATCGAACCTTGACTATTGGTATTCGGCTGCGTTTGAGCTTTTTCTCTCCACGGTCCATGATCTCCACGGGTTTCTCCACAAAGTGTATCGACTCATCAATGTACACGTCATCAAGAGGAATATGGAGGTTCTCATTGGCTAAGCATTTCTTGAGGTTGGATACGTGAAATGTAGGATGAATGTTGCTAAGCTCTTGTGGTAGCTCGAGCTTGTAAGCCACCTTTCCAATTCTTTCAAGAATTTTGAACGGTCCTACATAACGGGGTGCTAGCTTTCCTTTCTTCCCAAATCGGACTACTCCTTTCCAAGGGGACACCTTAAGGAGTACAAAATCGCCGACATTGAATTCCAAGGGTTTTCGTCGTTTATCAGCATAGCTCTTTTGACGACTTCTAGCAGCGAGTAGATTTTTGCGAATTTGCATAATTTTGTCAGTAGTTTCTTGTATCAACTCAGGACCGCTGATTTGAACTTCACCAATCTCGCTCCAACAAATGGGTGAGCGACACTTACGACCATAAAGTGCTTTGAAAGGTGCCATATCGATGCTCGAATGATAACTATTGTTATACGAGAACTCGACCAAAGGTAAATGAGTATCCCAATTACCACCGAAATCGATGACACAAGACCTCAACATATCCTCAAGGGTCTGAATTGTTCGTTCTGATTGACCATCAGTTTGAGGATGATAAGCTGTGCTAAGGTCTAGTCGAGTACCTAGATTTGATTGAAGTGATTGCCAAAAGCGTGAGATGAAACGACCATCACGATCAGAGATAATGCTCAGAGGTACGCCATGGCGGCTTACTATTTCATTGATATAGATTCGAGCCAATTTCTCAACTCGATCATCCTCACGAATAGGTAAGAAATGTGCCGATTTAGTAAGACGATCGATGATCACCCAAATACTATCATGACCCTTAGAAGTGCGAGGGAGTTTAGTAATGAAATACATGGCTATGTTTTCCCACTTCCACATAGGGATTTCTGGTTGTTCAAGCAGCCCAGAAGGTCATTGATGCTCGGCTTTAACTTTCGAGCAAGTAAGACATTTTGCCACAAAGAGAGCAATGTCCTTTTTCATACCTGGCCACCAATAGTGATAGCGAAGATCCTTATACATCTTATCCGCTCCAGGATGAATAGAGTAGCGAGACTTGTGTGCCTCATCCATGATAAAGGTACGCAAACTATCACGATTTGGAACCCAAATGCGATCCAAGAAACAAAGCAGCCCATTTGATTTAGTTTCCAAATGTTGTTCAGCTCCACAGGACATTTCGTCGTACATGTTACCCTCGAGGACTGAGACATTTTGTGCTTCGAGGATACGATTTTGGATATCGTTTTGAGCTCGGATGCTTTGGAGTCGAATAGAATTGGTGTGACCTTTACGACTAAGAGCGTCGGCTACAACATTTGCCTTACCAGGATGGTAGCGAATCTCGCAGTCATAGTCGTTAAGCAGTTCAACCCATTGTCGTTGTCTCATGTTAAGTTCCTTTTGATTGAATATGTGTTGAAGGCTTTTGTGGTCGGTGAAAATGACACATTTGGTTCCATAAAGGTAGTGTCTCCAAATTTTTAAAGCAAAGATGACAGCACCCAATTCAAGGTCATGCGTCGTATAGTTCTTTTCGTGAATTTTGAGTTTTCGTGACGCATAAGCTATAACCTTACCCCTTTGCATAAGGACACAGCCAAGACCCTGATTTGATGCATCACAATAGACCACAAAATCGTCGTTACCATCAGGAAGAGTCAATTTAGGAGCATTGCATAACATATGCTTTAGATTTTGAAACGCGTCTTCTTGCTTAGGACCCCATTCATATGATTTACCTTTTTGAGTCAAGGTAGTGAGGGGTAAAGCAATTTTGGAGAAATTAGATATGAAACGCCGATAGTAGCCCGCTAAGCCAAGAAAAGAGCGAATTTCGGTAGGGGTAGTTGGGGTTTTCGAATTTTTAACAGCCTCAATTTTTGCAGGATCTACATGAACACCCTTGTCATCGACAATGTGACCCAAGAATTGAACTTCCTTAAGCCAAAATTCACATTTAGAGAATTTGGCGTATAGTTGTTCTTTTCTTAAAAGATCCAAAATCAGACGCAAATGTTGTTCATGGTCAGATTTAGTCTTAGAGTAGATTAAGATGTCATCGATGAAAACAATTACGAATTTGTCCAAATAGGGATTGCAAACACGGTTCATAAGATCCATGAAGACCGCAGGTGCATTAGTTAACCCAAATGGCATAACCAAGAATTCGTAATGACCATATCTTGTGCGGAAAGCTGTTTTTGGAATATCATCATCATGAACGCGAAGTTGATGATATCCCGATCGAAGATCGATTTTAGAGAACCAAGTAGCACCTTGAAGTTGGTCGAAAAGATCATCAATTCTAGGTAATGGGTAGCGATTCTTAATTGTAAGCTTGTTTAGTTCACGGTAGTCAATGCACATCCGAAACGTTCCATCTTTCTTCTTCACAAACAATACAGGTGCTCCCCAAGGTGACGAACTAGGACGAATAAAGCCTTTTTCAGAAAGCTCTTGAAGTTGACTAGCTAGCTCTTGAAGTTCCGACGGTGCAAGACGATAAGGAGACTTAGCCACGGGAGTTGCGCCATGTACAAGTTCAATACGAAATTCGACTTGTCGAACTGGAGGAAGGCCAGGTACGTCTTCCGGAAATACTTCAGGAAAATCCTTGATAATAGGAATATCCTCGATTTTCTTTTCCTTGTCCTTCTTGTTCACAATATGAGCCAAGAAAGCCACGTAATTCTTATGCAAGTACTTTTGTGCAGTTGTACAGGACATAAGCTTAAGCCCACGGGTTGGTTTTTCTCCAAAAACATTCAAGGTATCGCCGGATGAAAGAGGAATACGAATGTACTTTTCAGCACATACGATTTCAGCACGGTTAGTTGTTAACCAATCCATGCCTACTATGACATCAAAACTTCCCAGAGGCATAGGTATAAGATCAATCAAGAATGTATGGTCATTTAAGTTTAAGGGAACGTCAAGAATGATGGAATCAATAGTAATAGGGCTTCCATTTGCTACTTCTACTGTGAATGTGTTTTCTAGTCTAGTGCGGTTCTTTGCAAGTAAATGTTCAAATTCAAGAGATACAAAGCTTTTATCAGCACCCGTATCAAATAGAATAGAAACATATTGGTTAGAAACTAAGAACGTACCGTTCACCACAACGTTGTTGTTTTGAGCTTCATTAGCATTGATGTTGAAAGCACGGCCGCGATTCATAGGAACTATCGGGTTTTGAGTAGCAAGCCTTGGGCATTGGTTGCGAAAATGCCCCTGGTCACCACAGTTATAACATGCCCGACCTTGGATTGCAAGTGGTGGTGCTTGGTTGTTTTGACCCATGGCTTGGTTGGCTTGGTTAAGTTGGTTGTTGAACTGAGGGCTGGTGGTTCTGCAAGTGGTTACCAAGTGTCCATATCGCCCACAGTTGGTACAGATGCGACACGGCACGTTGGCTGGATGATGGAGTCTACATGCGTTGCAAAGAGGCTGATTACCCACATATTGTTTCTTGGGAGGGTTGGTAAACTGAGCAGGCATTTGATTTACTGGTGTAGCAGGGGTTACTACAGCATAGTTTTTGGCTTTACGCTTCTTGTTCTTGGATGAGGATTCAGTTGGGTTGGTTTTGGATGATTCACCTATAGTAGGTTTAGTGATAGTTTTCTTGCTTCCTTTCCTGGTTAGGGTACCATCCTTGACATGATTATCGGTTAACGTTGCAGCAAGTCTGATAGCATCCTCAAGAGTTGTAGGATTTCTGCCCAGCACAGTATCTTGAATTATCATTGGTAGTCCACCAATGTACTTCTCTATGGCCCTTGATAAAGGAGTGACCATATGGGGTACAAGCAGACTAAGCTCATGAAATCGGTTCGTGTATGCAAGATTTTCACCACTGTCTTGGGTAAGATTCCAAAACTCTTCCTCGAGCTTCTTCATTTCGTTTCTTGGGCAAAATTCTTCGGTCATAAGTTGTTTGACATCGGCCCAAGGTAGTGCCATAGCAACATCCACACCACGGTTACGTTTTTCACCGTTCCACCAAGTTAGTGCCCTCTTTTGAAAAACACTTGTACCATATTGTACCCGAAGATTCTCAGGGCAACCACTATTGAGGAAGGTGTTCTCGATACTTTCGAACCACTGTAAAAGACCAGTGGCTCCTTTTGTACCATTGAATGTAGTGGGGTTGCAAGAGTTGAAGTGTTTAAAGGTGCAAGTGTGATTGCCACCATTCCCGCCATTACCATTTTCATCATGCCCGTTATGGGCTGCAGCGTTGAGTTGAGTTACAAGATTCGGTAAAGCAGCAGCCATTTGTTGGGCTATGAGTTGGGCAAGTCTTTGACCTCTCGGACGACGAGGAATCTGACGATGAGGAATCTGGAGACGGGGAGGCATTATATAGAATATAAAACCATGGAAAGGATGAATATAAAATATTCATAAGAGTATTTCATAATATAAGAGAAAATTTTAAAACATATAGGGTGTAACCAACAGATGATCACATGGACTAATCAAAGTTGCTTCAAGTTTTTCTAACAATTGTAAGAGACATGCTTTAGCCTATAAGTGACTACTCACCCCAAGAGTTCCCAGGAAAGGGTAACAGGTCCAATGGTTGATTAGGATTTATACGAAACACTTTCCTAGACAGAACCCCCAAGATACAGGTAATCACCCTTCCAGATTGCATGTGTCTATAATTGTTATTTAAACTCGAAGACTTTGACGAGATTTTCACACAGAATAGACGTATAGTCTAAAAACATTTGATTTTTGAGGGTTTAAGGATTTCCTAAGAGTAGTTAAGGATGAGGATGAAAAATAGGGATGCAGATAGAAATAAGGTGTAGATAAGTCGCAAGTAAGATCCTAAGCTAACTTAGGTTATAGTCTAGGTCATGTCTAATAACCTAAATCCCTATAACCATGGCTCTGATACCAATCTGTCACACCCCAACCGACGGCGGAATAACGTCGGGGCGCGACGGTGACTGTTCAAAAGCTCATGATCAACTATTAAAGTTATAATATTTATTACATTCCAAATTAAGAGTCATACAAGTAGTTCAAAAACATAACATAACTAAACAAGTTCATAGTTCATAGTTCCAAGTTTATTCTAAGTCCAAAAGTGTAACAGCAAGTGCCAGACCGTCCGGCAAGTCCGTACGGTATGTGTACTTTCACCTTATTCTATGTGTGCATACGTAAGTCTAAGCAGTACTTGTATTAACAGAATCCTAAATACAAGAAATCGTTGTACGTATTTTTGTATAAACTTAAATGCATTAAGTACAACGTACATTTGAAACATTAGTTGTGTTTATTAAGTGAAAACTTAATTACAGTTAACACAACAAATCATGAGAAACAACGGTATTCAAACGATATTCAGAAACATATCGGTTGCGATCTGATGTCCACAGATGACAGGAATCAGATGACCGACAAGTCGATACAAAAACAATGTGAAATCATGATGTATAGTTGAGTCCGACAGTGAGAAAACACAATTAAAACATTAATGCAGTGTTATTTCAGAATGACGAACTGACAATGTGTTTGCGTGAGTGACGATTCACACAAACATATCTGTGAGTTTAGAGTTCTGGAATAATGACTGAAAAGTAGAAAACAAAAGTCAGAAAGCAAAACCATCGTCGTATTCGTTCGGGTGACGATTCGAACGAATTACGCGCGAAGGTTACGCGTTCTGACGAAACAACAACGATAACACGTCACGATCGATAATAATTTAATAAATAATATTTTACAATTTTGAAACTCATCAAAATAATTAAATTAAATTCTTTTATTTAAATCCATTTAAATTACGCGTAATTTTCCGGAAAACGTACGAAATTACGAACCGAGCAACGAAAACGAACCCGAACACCCTCGGGGTATAAATACCTTTAATTGAGTCATCTCCTTCATTTTTCTCATCCCCACTCTCTCTCTACACCCAAAATCCCGGTTTCACCTTTTTAGGGTTTTCACCATCTTTAAACCTCCATAACTTTCTTGTTTCTCAACCAATTCGAGTGATTCTTTCGCCCACGCGTAGCCCTCGACGTCCTCTACACAGAAGTACAACAGATCGGAGGTCAAACCCACCGGAATTCGAGGTATGAGGCTGTTTGTATACGGAAAGATTAGGGTTTTCGACCCTATGGCCGATTTTGAGTTCTAACCAGCTCTTCATCCTAAAAACTTGCTAACCACGACCATAAGGACCCTCTGTAGCATACTCCATATTCGAAATCACCTATGGGCTAGGCTGAGATAACCAGTTTCGAACCCCCAGAACCCCGAATGTCTTCATGGCCGAATGGCCAAAGTTAGGCCGAATGAACCAGCCATTCGTCGGTGCAAAGGCTCAGTCGCCCCTTTCCCATTCGACACTCATTCGCTTGGATGCATGCCTGCCATTCGCCAACTCATCATTCGACTTTAACCACCTTCGGCCATAACTTCATTCGGCAACCCCAGCTTCATTCGGCATTCCTTATTCGGGAAACCACATACGACTGCAGCAGTACTCATGAGCCCATATACACATCTCAAGGCCCAGTAACTTAGCTGGTCCCTAAGCATTTTTCAGCCCAGTACACATGACCATCCTCGGCCCAACTGTTTTTCCTTTAGGCCCAACACAGTGTATTAGTTCAGTCCACACCAGATTTGGCCCAACAGGCCTGTTTTTGCCCATCAGATCTTGTTCGGCCCAAGGCCTGCTGCTTTAGGCCCATATTCGGCCCATGGTCTTTTATGGAGGCCCAGGTCACTTGGCCCACTGACTTCAGCCCATTTCCATTTATTCAGCAACCAGTGGGATATGGATCTAGGCCCACATTACATTTCAGCCCACACAACCATCTATCGCTTCTAACAATCTAGTTGGTCCACACATGGAATGGATTAGGCCACTAGTAGGCCCACATCACCCCTCCAGGCCCAATACCTCTACAACTGGTCCATTGACTCTTGGAAGGCCCAACAGGAAGTGAATGGCCCAAGGCCCACGGTTTATGGCTCAAAGTTCACTATTTTTGGCCCAAGGCCATGATTATGGCCAATAACCCAAATTCTAGGCCCACGATTGTTTCAGCCCATGTAAGCGGGGCCCAGCTTGGCCCATGAACTTTATTGGTGAAGGCCCGAGACAAAACTCATTGGGCCCAGTAAAATCAGCCCGAGGCCCACAGAAACTAATTCAAGGCCTATTTTGAGGCCCTTGTCCTCATTTTTGAAGCCACTTTGCTATGAATTTGGCCAACAACCTGTTTCTGGCCCACTTCCGATTCCTACAGCCCAATATGACTCTAGGCCCAACAAATATTGCCTAGGCCCACCTTTGGCCCAATAAATTCCTTAGAGGCCCAATCAAGGCCCACAAAGTCACTTGAACTCTAGCTTTTGTAACCTTTGGCAAGGCCTTTATGATTCAACACCCAATATCATTGGCCCAAATTAATTTTTTGGTCCACATAACTAAAGAACTATTGTAACTCTTTAACTCAACACTAATATGTATGATAACCAAGGGATTACTACCAAAACGGCAATTTTTGCAACAAAGTCTTGTAACTTATAACATGACTTCATGAAACTACGATTGGGCTTTAATACAAACTAGATGAGACAAGAATAAATCAAGGAAAGTCTATGGATTACAAGAACCAATAACAAATAAAGATGGGCCAACAGAGACCGAAGACTTTGAGTGTTGGCCAAAGCTTATGGCTAACACATACATACACATAAAATCCCTATAATTCATACTAATAAGTTATAAACATCGTGAAATCAATACAGGATCGTGAAAATACACGCAAAATACAATCAAGAGCGCGTACATTCTTGTTTAAGCTAAGTCAAACACAACAACTACAAGGTGAGTTCATATGCCCCTTTTTACTTTAAATCTTTACTGATTTTAACTCTCGGGGCTGAGAAACATGTTGCTTTTATTTATTTAAAAGTTTGCTTAACATGTTATTTATACTTTGATTTGATAATATTAACTTGCTTATTATCGTATATCATTGTATGCATGCTTGTATGATTATGAGATAACAGGGAAACTCATATGATTATGATAAGATAATTTCTTAATCATCAATACATTATAATAACTTAGTTATAAGATTATAACTTATAACACTTAGTTATTTCCACATGATCAAGTACTTAAATAATTTACACTTAATTGTATAACGAGAACATTCCCACACGGATACTTTGGGAACACATGGATTCAGTAAATGATGATCATGATAACGTAACTTCATGGGATTCTTATCATTTACAGTAAATGATGATCATGATAACGTAACTTCATGGGATTCTTGTCATTTACACATAATTAACATAACGTAATAAGACAAGTTCTTATTCGACTTTGTTAAACACACGAGAACAATCCCACACGGATACTTTGGGATCACATGGAATTCAGTAAATGATGATCATGATAACGTAACTTCATGGGATTCTTGTCATTTACACCCGATTATCATAACGTAATAAGACAAGTTCTTATTCGACTTTGTTAATCACATGATACAATCCCACACGGAAACTTTGGGATCACACGGCGGGATAGGAGAGAATGGAATGCATTTTACTCTGATTACGTGAGGATTAAAATGGATTCCATTCGGATTCTATACGTTGCATTTGGAGACACATGATGAACAGTTAACTAATACTTTTAATTAAATTAAAAGTGTATCATAAAAGTTAACCTCACAAGTAATAGAATAATACAAGGATCAGATTTAAATAATCTAAATTCCTTAATTCAACGAGGGTTTATCCATACTTCGGTTTGATAACTAAACCCCTCTTACTATATTATTATTCTACATATGATTACACAGCAGACAATTCGGATAGTTGGAAAATGGATATCTTTAGTTGTATCGCAAGTGGTGTGGAACTTGGTTGAGTATGTGGTGGGATAGCGTCTGGGCTTGACCCTTTCGTGATTCCCTATATATAAGCATACTTAGTTAGATGATATATATACTTGTACATATAACTAAGGAGAGGCCATTGGGTGGAACACGCAAACAAGTATACAAGCAACAATTATATCATTGTGAATGTGTGCATGATCAGTTCAATGGTTTTCAATTTGCTTACTTATGAACTCACCAACCTAGTGTTGACTTTGTTTAAATTACATGTTTTCTCAGGTGACGAACAGGTGTAGATACTATATGCAAATGATAAGCTAGTGGACTCATAGAAGACCTAGCTTTCTTTTGATTGCATACTTTTGATATGACAGAACATTGAATCACTTTTGTATATCTTGTACAGATCAAGATATAAACTCATTGATTCTTTTTGATTAGATTTACTTAGTTAAATTATGATGTACAATGTAATTTAACTTTGTAATCCTATTTCATGTCATGATTAGCATTTCTCATTTATATCTCATGTGCTATGTAAACAATCTGATCATTTGATTATCAACTCAATGATATCGCGCCCCGGGAACATTCCGCCCGACGGGAAAACACGATCCGTTCCCGCCGGCCCGGGGTGTGACAGATTGGTATCAGAGCCATGGTTATAGAGAATTATAGGTCATATTGCATAAACGGTTTGGCCTAGACTATAACCTAGGGACCCTCATGTAGATATTATCTGACATAAGATCTTATTTGCATATGCTTTCCGCATCTGATCTCTGCACTAACCGATTTTCTTTCGGTTATGATCAGAATGCCGCCCAGGAAGCAACCGACTACGCAGACTTCATCACCACACTCCTCGACACCAACACCACCTGACTCTCCTCCACATTCACCACCACCTCCACCTCCTCCTCCGCCACCACCCAACCATCAGCTGGACCCTGCTACGATAGCACTGGCCACACTGTTGACCAGTCAACTAAAGGAAGTGATTCCTGACATGATGATCAGGATCAACAGCAACAACAGCAACAACCTTGCCAACTCATCGGGGGAAGGCAGTGGTAACATCAGACATCACCAGGACTACTCCTACAAAAACTTTGTAGGGTGTAAGCCACCAAGCTTTAGTGGCAGCGAGGGAGCCGTTGGATTAATCCAATGGATTGAAAAGATGGAGACAACTCTGGAGATCAGTAACTGTCCTGATCAGTATAAAGTGAAGTATGCTGCGGGCTCATTCAACAAACGGGCGTTAACTTGGTGGAACGCTCAAGTTCAGACAAGGGGCAGGGATGAGGCTCTGTCTATGCCTTGGGATGATTTCAAGGCACTACTGAGGGCAGAGTTTTGCCTAAGGAATGAGCTGAAAAAGGTTGAGACTGAACTGCTCAATCTGGAGATGATTGGTGGTGGGCACCTGGCTTACACTACAAGATTTCATGAGCTTGCTACATTGGCACCTGACGTGGTGCCAACACTCGAGAAAAGGATAGAGCGATATGTTGGTGGATTGCCGCCCTGTATCCGAGGGCATGTGATTTCTGCTCATCCAAAGACTATGGAGTTAGCTGTTACTTTGTCAGCATCTTTGACTGACATGATGGTTGCCACTGGGGCACTCAAGAAAGAGACTGACTAAGCCAAAGCTGGAACTTCAAGAAATCCGGATAAGAGGCCGACAAAGAAACAGAAGGTGGTCAGAAACTTTGCTGCTACTACTCAAGCTCCAATGATTAATCAACCACCACCACTGCAGGTCAAGAAGCCATACACTGGCACAGCACCTTTGTGCAACTCGTGTCAGTTTCATCATCTACCAAATGTCCCGTGCAGACATTGCACCAACTGTGGGAGATTTGGTCATACAGCAAATTACTGCAGGAGTCAGAGGACTCAAAACAGGAACAATAATGCAGCTACAACTGTTGCTGCTGATCACAGGTCTTGCTACAACTGTGGTGAACCTGGTCACTTCTCTCGGGATTGTCCCAGGAGAAATCAACAAGGGGCTCAAGCACCAAGAGGACGAGCCTTTCAGATAGGAGCTGCTGCAGCTAGACAAGACCCGAACGTCATTACGGGTACATTTCTTCTATCTGATTTCTATGCCTCTATATTATTTGATACTGGTGCGGATCAGAGTTTTATCTCATCCGATTTTGCTAGCCATCTTAATCATGTTGAGGAATCATTAGACTCCCCTTATACTATTGAGATAGCTAATGGCAAACAGATTTCAGTTGACACAGTACTTAGAAATTGCCCACTAACACTTGGTGATCATACATTTTCCATCGACTTGATACCGATGGAGCTGGGCAGTTTCGACATCATCATCGGAATGGATTGGCTATCTCTTAATCGAGTTGAGTTCATCTGTTCCGATAAACTATTACGCATTCCTATGGAAAACAATGAGGTCTTGGAGATTCGTGGAGACCAAGCGAAACGCAGTGTCAAGATAATTTCGTGCATGAAAGCTCGCAAGTGCTTACGGAAACAATGTGTTGCATTTCTAGCTCATGTGATTCAGAAAGACAAGAAGGTAATCAAGATTCAAGATGTGCCAGTTGTGAGAGATTTTGCAGAAGTGTTTCCGGATGACTTACCGGGACTGCCACCTGAGAGATCGGTACAGTTCCGAATCGATTTAATTCCGGGAGCAACTCCTGTAGCCAAGTCTCCTTACAGACTCGCACCATCGGAGATGCAAGAGTTGTCTAACCAATTGCAAGAACTTCTCGATAAAGGATTCATCCGACCGAGCTTTTCCCCGTGGGGAGCTTCGGTTCTTTTTGTCAAAAAGAAGGATGTAACTTTCAGGATGTGCATCGATTATCGAGAGCTCAACAAACTCACCATCAAGAATCGATACCCGTTACCAAGGATTGATGATTTGTTTGATCAGTTACAAGGAGCACAGTACTTTTCGAAGATAGACCTGAGATCAGGCTATCATCAGCTCCGGATTCAAGAGGAAGACATACCAAAGACGGCCTTCCGTACCCGATATGGTCATTACGAATTCATGGTGATGCCATTCGGATTGACGAACGCACCGGCTGTGTTCATGGACTTGATGAACCGGGTGTGCAAGTCGTATCTAGATCAGTTTGTTATCGTCTTTATTGATGATATACTGATTTATTCGAAGAACAAGAAGGAACACGAGCAACACCTCAAGACAGTTTTGGAGCTTCTGAAAGAGGAACAACTCTATGCCAAATTCTCTAAATGTGAATTTTGGTTAAGGGAGGTTCAGTTTTTGGGTCACGTGATTAACAGTGATGGTATTCATGTGGATCCTGCAAGATAGAAGCGATCAAGAACTGGGATGTGCCTACAACACCGACAGAGATCCGATCATTCTTGGGATTGGCAGGTTATTACAGGAGATTTATTTCGAATTTCTCTAAGATAGCCTTGCCTCTCACCAAACTCACACAGAAGTCTGAACCTTTTGTGTGGACTCATAAACAAGAAGAGGCATTCCAGACACTGAAACAGCGATTGTGCAATGCTCCAATCCTAACACTCCCAGAAGGCAGTGATGACTTTGTAGTTTATTGTGATGCTTCCCATCAGGGACTCGGATGTGTTCTGATGCAACGAGACAAAGTCATTGCTTATGCCTCACGACAGCTGAAGATACACGAGAAGAATTACACGACACACGATCTTGAACTGGGAGCTGTTGTTTTTGCACTAAAGATTTGGAGACATTACCTTTATGGTACCAAATGCACTATCTTCACAGATCACAAGAGTTTACAGCACATATTTGATCAGAAGGAGCTTAACATGAGACAGAGACGTTGGGTTGAGCTCCTGAACGATTACGATTGTGTGATCAAATACCATCCGGGCAAAGCAAATGTTGTTGCAGATGCATTGAGTCGGAAAGAAAGAGTCAAACCTTTACGCGTTCGCGCTATGGGAATGACGGTGCAAACAAGTTTGAGAAATCACATTCTACAAGCACAACAAGAATCAGTGGCAAGAGACAATTTGAAACGAGAACTCGACTGTGGAGCCGAAAAACATTTTGAGACAAGACAAGACGGAGTTATCTACTATCTGGATCGGGTTTGGATTCCAGCAGTAGATGAACTTCGAACACTCATACTTGACGAGGCACACAAGACACGTTATTCAGTTCATCCCGGTGCTGACAAGATGTACCAAGATCTTAGGTCATTTTATTGGTGGCCGGGCATGAAGAAAGACATTGCCACTTATGTTGGCAAATGTCTCACATGTGCCAAAGTCAAAGCTGAACACCAGAAACCTTCGGGTTTGCTGGAACAACCAGAGATACCACAATGGAAGTGGGAACAAATAGCTATGGATTTCATTACCAAGCTACCCCGCACTTCCAGCGGACATGATTCGATTTGGGTCATCATTGATAGATTGACCAAGTCCGCACATTTCTTGCCGATCAGAGAAACGTACAAGATGGAGAAACTTGCAAGACTATACATTGATGAGATAGTAGTAAGGCATGGTGTGCCATTGTCTATTATCTTAGACCGGGACAGTCGATTCACTTCGCGGTTCTGGCAATCATTGCAACAATCCTTAGGGACAAGTGTTAACTTGAGCACTGCTTATCATCCACAAACGGATGGACAAAGCGAGCGCACTATTCAAACCCTAGAGGATATGTTGAGAACATGCATCCTAGACTTCGGTGGAAATTGGGACACACATTTACCACTTATTGAGTTCTCCTACAATAATAGCTACCACAGCAACATTGGATGTGCTCCGTTTGAAGCACTCTACGGTAGAAAATGTCGGTCTCCAATTTGTTGGACCGAAGTGGGAGACAACAGAATAACTGGGCCTGAACTTATTCAGGAAACAACTGATAAGATAGCCCAGATACAACGACGATTACAAGCAACACGTAGCCGCCAAAAGAGTTACGCAGACAAACGGCGCAAGCCTTTGGAATTTGATGTGGGTGACAGAGTCATGTTGAAAGTGTCCCCATGGAAAGGCGTAGTTCGTTTTGGGGCTAAAGGCAAACTAGCACCTCGATATGTCGGACCGTTTGAGATTACTCAACGCATAGGTCCTGTGGCATACAGACTCAGACTCCCTGATGAACTTAGTGGAGTACACGATGTGTTTCATGTATCAAATCTCAAGAGGTGTCTAGCAGATGAAACATTGATCATACCATTGGAAGAGATACAGATTGATGAACAATTACATTTCATTGAAGAACCTGTAGAGATTATGGAACGTGAAGTCAAGAGACTGAAACGAAGCCGTATCCCTATTGTAAAGGTTCGATGGAACTCCAAGCGTGGACCAGAGTTTACCTGGGAACGCGAGGACAACATGAAAGCAAAGTATCCCCATCTGTTCGAGAATTAATACCCGACTTTGATGCTTAAATTTCGGGACGAAATTTCTTTAACAAGGGGAGACTGTAACAGCAAGTGCCAGACCGTCCGGCAAGTCCGTACGGTATGTGTACTTTCACCTTATTCTATGTGTGCATACGTACGTCTAAGCAGTACTTGTATTAACAGAATCCTAAATACAAGAAATCGTTGTACGTATTTTTGTATAAACTTAAATGCATTAAGTACAACGTACATTTGAAACATTAGTTGTGTTTATTAAGTGAAAACTTAATTACAGTTAACACAACAAATCATGAGAAACAACGGTATTCAAACGATATTCAGAAACATATCGGTTGCGATCTGATGTCCACAGATGACAGGAATCAGATGACCGACAAGTCGATACAAAAACAATGTGAAATCATGATGTATAGTTGAGTCCAACAGTGAGAAAACACAATTAAAACATTAATGCAGTGTTATTTCAGAATGACGAACTGACAATGTGTTTGCGTGAGTGACGATTCACACAAACATATCTGTGAGTTTAGAGTTCTGGAATAATGACTGAAAAGTAGAAAACAAAAGTCAGAAAGCAAAACCATCGTCGTATTCGTTCGGGTGACGATTCGAACGAATTACGCGCGAAGGTTACGCGATCTGACGAAACAACAACGATAACACGTCACGATCGATAATAATTTAATAAATAATATTTTACAATTTTGAAACTCATCAAAATAATTAAATTAAATTTTTTTATTTAAATCCATTTAAATTACGCGTAATTTTCCGGAAAACGTACGAAATTACGAACCGAGCAACGAAAACGAACCCGAAACTCATCAGTTAGTTCCCTACTCTTCCGAATCACCTGTCGTGTGCAAGCCACGTGTGCCGCAAACGCCTGCTCTGTCGACACTCCGAGTGGTGGTAAACGATGGCCTGGAGTGGTGTCGCCGGGATATCGGTAAGGTGGTACTCTCTCCTCTATGATCCAGCTCTGTATGATGGCGGGTAGCCATCCCCAGTACCTAGCCCGTACTGAGTCCCTAGCTCTCCGATCCATCTCGGTATCGACCTGGGCTACGATGCTCTCGACGCGTCGCCGACTCTCGGCAGCTATGTCATCAGGGATCTGATGTCGGTCGGTGCTCCTGCTAGTGTTATTGTCAGCCATCCTGCAAGTTTTTAAGTTAGTAAGCAACAGTTCGATAAGTAATAATGTCATCATTGTACAAGTTCTACGTGTAGTGTCTACAGTTGAGCAATGGCTATAGTCTAAGTTTACTACATGCAAACCTAGTTCCCTATAACCAAGGCTCTGATACCAGTCTGTCACACCCCCAATTTCCCACTCGTGGCGTATGTCCACGTGGATGTGACGTGTCCAGAATCACAGCTCAAGGTCATATAGAACACCTCTATATGCGTTTACAAATCCAAGTTTGACACATACACATAACAAAATAGTTTGCAGCGGAAATAAAGTAGTATTGCAGCGGAATAAATAAGTCATAACATGCAGCGGAAAAATGATTGTTTACACAGCGGAAATTGTAAGTAGTTTAATACAACAACGTTTTAAATAAAATAAAGTCAAATTGTTTTCAAAAGACACGAAAACAAATGCATGTAGGGCCCTATGCTCATGTCCCCTATGTGCTTTCCTGCTCCACGAGCCTGTCATGCTAGTTACCTGAGAATACAAGTTTAAAAAGTGTCAACACAATGGTTGGTGAGTTCACAGGTTTTGATATACATATAGTAAGAAAGTGTGTCATGCTGTTTATCAAATGTTAGTACCGAGCCCTAGGCCCAAAGTGTTAGTGCGTCACTACCGAACTAGACTTGTTTGCTCTTGCCTCCGCTATGCCTCGTATACATAGCAAGTTAGGTCAGAATTTGCACGGGTTATGACACTCAGTCAACATGGTGCCCCGTGGGGTTAGTCATTCCCTAATGGATCCATCCAAATCTACCACGTTGTTTGTACATTAACGGTAAGACTTTGTGAGGGCTTGTAACGAGTTCAACACTTAATGTTTGTCCAATAAACCAGCATACACAAAAATGTTTGTAATAGCAATAATGTTTGACTCGATGCAACTAGTATTCTCCCCCTATTTAAAAGCGTTTGAAAAGAGTAAAGAGGGGCCGTAAACTCACCTTAGTGAAACGAATGTATGTAAGCGTAAGCTCCCGAGTTGTCGTGTAGCACGTCGGTCACCGGCAACCTATATCGTAGATCGTACGTGAGTTCGTGTAAGTGACCGTGCTAGTGTTAGTGCTCGTGTTTGTGTCCAACAACCCTTGGTTGTTCATGTTTGTCCGTGTCGGTCCACGATGACCGTGTTTGCTCGTGTTGGTCCATATTGACCGTGTTTGACCATGTTTGACCAAAGTTGACCGTGTTTGACCAAGGTTGACCGTGTTTGACCAAAGTTGACCGTGTTTGACCAAGGTTGACCGTGTTTGACCAAAGTTGACCGTGTCAAGTCAACGACCCGTTGGTGAACCGTGTGACGGTTTGTGAATCGTGTAGCAATCGTGTAAGTGCTTGTCGTGTGCACAACGCGTAGGTCGCGTTTATGAACAACTTACTATTTATAGTAAGTTTCCATTTTTAGAAAGTTCACAAAGCATAACGGTTTTAGAGTTCTAGCATGTTCAATAGTCCTACGGGGTCATGTTAACACATAGCACATTATCATACAAGTTCACATACGTCGTTTATAACATGTTAGTGCACAAAAGTTTCCTAAAATGGAAAGTTTCCATTTTTAGCATACGTGACATCGAAAACCATCTAACTTAGCATCTATTATGCCTATCATAACATAATAAGTCATTTAGCATGCTCAAATAACACAACACGTTGGCAAGTCGGTTTTTCTAAAAATAAAGTTACTATAAATAGTAACTTTGTGGTTTTTGCATAAAAATGACCACTTTACATTTCTAAACAATTTTTATATCACCAATCATCATAATAGTCATTCTATCATCATTTTAGACATACTATTATAGCCAAGTCGTCTCCTATCATTATTTCGACCCGAAAAGTTACTAAATATAGTAACTTTGTCAAAAGTGACCATAAACATTATCAAGATCACATTTTGAACATCATTATCATTCTAATAACATTTGAATAGCAATCCTTAAACATGCATGTTATCAAATATCATTCATATCATCATTTTACAATCAAAAAGTTTCTATTAATAGAAAGTTTATCAAAAATCAATATTTAAGCCATTTTAACCAAATCTAATCATGTGAATCATCATCAATGTCATCTATGAACATCTCTATATACTTAAAATCATCCTAAACATCATGAATCATACATGCATGGCAATATATTGTGACAAATCATCATTTCAAGCACCAAGGCTTAAACCCATCATCTTAGATCATCACATTTCATCATATTATCATCATAGGTCATCATGTACAGTAGATTTATCAATAAACCCAGATTAAAACAAGAAGAAATTCGTGCATGCAAGGCTAATAAGCTTGCATGTGTGTTTGTGAGGGTGTAGGTGCGAAATGTGGTAGTTTTGGGCCACAAGGGTTAAGGTACTACCTTCAATAGCTCCTGAGATTCTTAGATGGTGATGGTAGCAGCTCCTACACCTCCTGGTTCGTGGGTTTGATCGAGAACAAGAAGGTGGTGGTGATGAGTAGTGATCTAGAAGACTTCCTTCAAGGTTCTTGAGCTTCAAAGGGGTCTTCAATGGCTTCCAAGAGCTGCTACAGGGGTTCTGGATCGTTAATGGCCGCAGGGTGGCGTGTGGGTGCAAGAGAAATGATGAAAATAGATGTGATAATGATCTTGGGGGTTTAAAAAGCTGTTTGGCGACTCTGACAAGCCAGGCGTATCGCCTGACGTGGGGGGTGTCTCCCGTCGTTACGCGCGGAGGCAGTCAGATGAGGCGCCCTTTTTGTGTCCCGCGCGTATCGCCTGTCGTGGGCGTCTCGGGTCAGGCGTACCGCCTGGCCTGAATTTCAAGCCCAATAAGCTTGTTTTGTTGTTCTGGCCCATTCTTGCCCGTTTCTCGGCTGTAAAACATCATTCGAGCGTCGTTTGGACTCTATTGGTCAATTATTAGTCATAATTGACTTGTGACAGTGTTTCGTGAGGTTTCGAGGGTTGTGCTACACAATGTGTTAGACGTTCACCAACGTTCGTGTATTTTGACACGTGTGTGTTGTTCGTCGATAATTCCACGAATTATCTTGTCAGGTGTCTGTGTTTGTACTGTCGTGCCACGTGTCGCACTAAATTAATCTAATTCTAGTGCCACGTGTACATAATGCATTTAAATAAACATTTAAATAAATAAGATGCTGACCTGGAAATTACGGGGTGTCACATCCTCCCCATGTTAGAAAGAATTTCGTCCCGAAATTCAACTTGTGTTGTCAGTGTTGGTCTGTTCCGCGAACAGGTGTGGGTACTTTTGTTTCATCTGGTCTTCACGTTCCCACGTGAATTCCGGTCCTCGTCGCGAATTCCATCGCACTTTTACTATTGGAATCTTGCTGAGCTTGAGCTTCTTGGTTTCCCGGTCCATAATCTCCACCGGTTCCTCAACGAAGTTCAATTGTTCGTCGATTTGTATTTCCTCGAGGGGAATAACAAGTGTTTCATCAGATAGGCACTTCTTGAGATTCGAGATGTGGAATACGTTGTGTACACTGCTCAGTTCAACCGGCAGGTTCAGTTTGTAGGCTACAGGGCCTATTCGTTTGGTGATCTCGAAAGGTCCAATGTAACGAGGGTTCAACTTTCCTCGTTTGCCAAACCGAATGACACCTTTCCAGGGCGAGACCTTGAGTAACACTCTGTCCCCCACCTGGAATTCCAATGGTTTGCGTCGCTTGTCGGCATAGCTTTTCTGTCTGTCCCGAGCTGCTGCCATTCGTTTGCGTATTTGCACGATCTTCTCAGTTGTCTCGTGCACCAGTTCTGGACCAGTCAGTTGGCTGTCTCCAACTTCCGCCCAGCAGATGGGTGATCGACACTTACGTCCGTAAAGAGCCTCGAATGGTGCAGCTTGAATGCTAGTGTGGTAGCTATTGTTATAGGAGAACTCAACTAATGGTAGATGAGATTCCCAGCTACTACCAAAGTCAATGACACATGCCCGGAGCATGTCTTCCAGTGTCTGTATCGTTCGCTCACTTTGCCCGTCCGTCTGCGGGTGGTAAGCAGTACTCATGTCCAATCTCGTGCCCAAAGCCTTATGCAAGGACTTCCAGAAATGCGACGTGAATCGACTGTCGCGATCAGATATGATGGAGATTGGCACTCCATGTCGAGTGACCACTTCCTTTAAATAAATCCGGGTGAGTTTGTCTAGCTTGTCAGTCTCCTTAATGGGTAGGAAATGTGCAGACTTTGTCAGTCGGTCTACGATAACCCAGATGGTATCGCAACCACTTGCCGTCTTTGGCAGTTTAGTGATGAAATCCATGGAAATCTGCTCCCATTTCCACATTGGTAGTTCCGGTTGTTGAAGTAACCCTGATGGCTTCTGGTACTCAACTTTGACTTTTGAGCACGTTAGGCATTTACTCACGTATGTTGCTATCTCAGCTTTCATGTTTGGCCACCAATAGGTTGTCTTCAAATCGTGATACATCTTATCAGAGCCTGGGTGTACGGAATACCGGCTCTTGTGAGCTTCATCCATCACTACTTCTCTCAATCCTCCGTAGCGTGGAATCCAGATTCGATCCATTAAATAGTAAGCTCCGTCGTCTTTTGCCTTTATTTGCTTATCCATGCCACGCATGGCTTCAAGAGTGAGGTTTTCAGTTTTCAGAGCTTCCTGTTGTGCTATCCGAATTTGATTCGGCAGTTCGGAATGGATCGTAAGTTGTAGTGCGCGCACGCGTTTCGTTGTTTCCTTTCGGCTCAACGCGTCGGCCACTACATTGGCCTTGCCTGGATGATACTTGATAGCGCAATCATAATCGCCGATAAGCTCAACCCATCTTCGTTGCCTCATGTTCAACTCTTTCTGGTCGAAGATGTGTTGTAGGCTCTTATGATCGGTAAAGATAGTGCACTTTGTGCCGTACAAGTAGTGTCGCCAGATCTTCAAGGCAAACACCACGGCTCCCAACTCAAGGTCATGAGTCGTGTAGTTCTTCTCATGCACCTTCAGTTGGCGTGAAGCGTATGCTATCACTTTCTCGCGTTGCATCAGCACGCAACCGAGTCCTTGTTTCGAAGCGTCGCAATACACCACGAAGTCATCACATCCTTCCGGTAGGGATAGGATGGGTGCAGTGCATAGTTTCTGCTTCAACAGGTTGAAAGCAGCTTCTTGTTTGTCTCCCCAATCGAACTTTTTGTCTTTATGGGTCAGGGACGTCAATGATTGGGCAATCTTCGAGAATCCTTCAATGAATCTCCGGTAGTACCCGGCCAGTCCAAGGAATTGCCGCACCTCAGTTGGAGTCTTGGGTGCTTCCCAGTTCTTGATGGCTTCTATCTTGGCTGGGTCTACGTGTATTCCCTGCTCATTAACCACGTGTCCAAGGAATTGGACTTCGCGAATCCAAAAGTCGCATTTTGAAAGCTTCGCGTATAATTGCTCTTTCTTTAATAGTTCCAAGACTAGCCTTAGATGTTCAGCATGTTCTTCCTGATTCTTAGAGTAGATCAGAATGTCGTCGATGAACACTATTACGAATTTGTCAAGGTAAGGTTTGCACACTCTATTCATGAGATCCATGAATACAGCTGGTGCGTTGGTTAGTCCGAAGGGCATAACCAAGAATTCGTAGTGTCCGTATCGGGTTCGAAAGGCAGTCTTAGGGATATCGTTTTCCTGTATCCTTAGTTGGTGGTAACCTGATCTTAAATCGATCTTCGAATAGTAGCTTGACCCTTGCAATTGGTCAAACAAATCGTCTATTCGCGGTAAAGGATATCGATTCTTGATCGTCACCTTGTTCAGCTCTCTGTAGTCGATACACATACGGAATGATCCGTCTTTCTTCTTTACGAACAAGACCGGTGCTCCCCATGGTGAGAAGCTCGGTCTGATAAATCCCTTGTCTAACAGCTCCTGCAACTGGTTAGACAGTTCCTGCATCTCAGTCGGTGCTAGTCGGTATGGAGCTTTGGCAATCGGTGCTGCTCCAGGTGTAAGGTCTATCTGGAACTCGACTTGTCGTTTCGGAGGCAGTCCAGGTAGATCCTCGGGAAACACTTCGGGAAAATCGCAGACTACGGCGATGTCCTCAATCTTCCTTTCCTTCTTCGGTTGTTCTGCGATGAGGGCTAGTATGGCAGTGTATCCCTTTTGCAGGTACTTGTTCGCCTTCATGCATGACATGATGTTCAGAGGTACTCCCCGTCTTTCCCCCTGAATCGAGATCTGTTCTCCGTTCTGCAACGTCACTCGTACGATCTTCTCGTTGCATACGATTTCAGCTTGGTTAGCGGATAACCAATCCATTCCAACGACCACATCAAAGCTTCCGAGAGTCACCGGCATCAAATCGATTTCGAGTTCGTGATTCGCCAAAACCATGACGCATCCTCGGAAGATGTGTTGTGTTTCAATCAGTTTGCCGTCAGCTAACTCTACAGTATACTTGTAGTCTAGTGGCGTTGGGGTAATATCTAGTAATTTGCTAAACTCACTAGATATAAAGCTCCTATCGGCACCGGTATCAAATAATATGCTAGCATAGACATTATTTAAAAGAAACGTACCGGTAACGATGTTTGGGTCATCCTTGGCTTCTCCCGAGCCAATCACAAATGCTCTTCCTTTGGCCGCTCCTCCTCCGGCCTTTTTCAATTGAGGGCAGTCCCTCCTCATGTGGCCTGGTTTTCCACATTCATAACACCCTCTGGAGGTGTTCTGGTTGTTGTTCTGGTTGTGGTTAGGGTTTTTGTTACTGGGAAATTTGGATCTGCAGTCTTTGGCCATGTGGCCATGTCGTCCACACTTCAAGCAACGATATCGTTCGCATTGCCCGAAGTGGTGATAAGAGCATCGGTTACATAGCGGGTATTTTCCTTGATACACACCTTTCCCCTTGTCATCGGGTTGGGTGGCAGTGAATGCTCTGGCAGGTGCAGATCGTTGTTGTTGTTGGGGCTGATGAGATTGGTGGTGGCTGGGTTCCCACTTCCTCTTCTGGCTTTCTTGAGGCTTCACATGCTCGCCTCGTTTTGGTAGCTTGCCTTGAGCTACAGCTTGGTCAGTCAGTTTATGAGCCAGTCTGATCAGTGGTTGGATGGTGGTGAGGTCAGACGCAGTCACCATGCTTTGAATTTGCTCGGGCAGCCCACTGATGAACTGCTCGATTTTCTTGTACTCCGGCGTCACCATTGCCGGACATAGCTTACACAGCTCATGGAATCGAGTACAGTATTGCTCGATCTCAGAGCCCACCATTTTGTGCACCCAGAATTCGGCTTCCAGTTTCCGAATCTCATCGCGAGGACAGTATTCCTCTTGCAGTAGTCGGGTGAAATCAGCCCATGGCATGGAGTTGGCACCGTCCAACCCCAGGGTTTGTACATGGGTATTCCACCATGTGAGTGCTGGTCCTTCCAGCGTTCCAGTTGCGAACTTTACCCGGTTCTCTTCAGTACATTCGCACATGGCGAATACAGATTCGACTTTCTCCATCCAGCGGAGCATCCCCACAGCTCCCTCAGTCCCCTTGAATTTGTGTGGGTGGCAGTTCAGGAAGGATTTAAAAGAACATCCTTTGTTGTTGTTGCCTTGTGATCCTGTCAGTCAGAAACCAATGTCGTATGTCAGAGCGTGTTAGCTATACTATGTTAGTCATGTTAGGCGAGTGTTAGTACCGTTGTTCGAGCCACTGGTTTCACTAGCAAGGCGGTGTGCCTCGTGCTCTGCCAGTATCTTGTTAACCCGTCTGTCAACCATCATCTTAATGACGGCTGCGTCCAGTGTTCGTCTAGGAGGGCGTACATGTGGTCCTCTTCCCGCCATAGATATTTTCTATACGGAAGGGATAGAATGTTAGTAAGTCAGAATGTTAGTCAGATGTTGTGTCGGAAGTCAGATCATATGTCATGTTAGTTGTCAAGTCAGAGGTTATGTTATCAAGCAATCATGGTCAACATGTAATAAGTAAGACAAAACATAATTCTCATTAATAATAAGCTTGAAGTACAATAATTTCAAAAGGAAATACATGATAAGTTCTTCGAGCACATCCCGCTCGTCTAGGCCAAAAATAAGAAAAATACAAAATAAAAGAGTCCTCTAGTCAGAATCCATGGAGACATGCGAAATATCGCTGGCAGCGTCTCCGTCATCATCATCCTCCTCCGGATCCTCATTAGGATCCTCATCAAGGTCCTCATCTCCGAGGTCCTCGGCCTCGAACTCGGGACCATCCTCCTGAGGTGGTTCCTCAATAAACTGTGCAGCCCATGCATTAAGCATGGCATCACTGGCCTGCACCATGGCCTGAGTCTCGGTGATGTCCGTCCGATTCTCGGTGATACGCACGTCGTGTTCCTGCATGACATCGACGACCTGTCCATGCTCGGTCAGTAGTTGGGACATTTGGAGTCGTAGAGCCTCCATCTGGGCTTCCAGTCTGTTGTTGCGCTCCTCTAGCTGATCGTTTCGCCTTTCTAGACGATCGTTTCTCTCACGAAGAGTCCGAAACTCATCAGTTAGTTCCCTACTCTTCCGAATCACCTGTCGTGTGCAAGCCACGTGTGCCGCAAACGCCTGCTCTGTCGACACTCCGAGTGGTGGTAAACGATGGCCTGGAGTGGTGTCGCCGGGATATCGGTAAGGTGGTACTCTCTCCTCTATGATCCAGCTCTGTATGATGGCGGGTAGCCATCCCCAGTACCTAGCCCGTACTGAGTCCCTAGCTCTCCGATCCATCTCGGTATCGACCTGGGCTACGATGCTCTCGACGCGTCGCCGACTCTCGGCAGCTATGTCATCAGGGATCTGATGTCGGTCGGTGCTCCTGCTAGTGTTATTGTCAGCCATCCTGCAAGTTTTTAAGTTAGTAAGCAACAGTTCGATAAGTAATAATGTCATCATTGTGCAAGTTCTACGTGTAGTGTCTACAGTTGAGCAATGGCTATAGTCTAAGTTTACTACATGCAAACCTAGTTCCCTATAACCAAGGCTCTGATACCAGTCTGTCACACCCCCAATTTCCCACTCGTGGCGTATGTCCACGTGGATGTGACGTGTCCAGAATCACAGCTCAAGGTCATATAGAACACCTCTATATGCGTTTACAAATCCAAGTTTGACACATACACATAACAAAATAGTTTGCAGCGGAAATAAAGTAGTATTGCAGCGGAATAAATAAGTCATAACATGCAGCGGAAAAATGATTGTTTACACAGCGGAAATTGTAAGTAGTTTAATACAACAACGTTTTAAATAAAATAAAGTCAAATTGTTTTCAAAAGACACGAAAACAAATGCATGTAGGGCCCTATGCTCATGTCCCCTATGTGCTTTCCTGCTCCACGAGCCTGTCATGCTAGTTACCTGAGAATACAAGTTTAAAAAGTGTCAACACAATGGTTGGTGAGTTCACAGGTTTTGATATACATATAGTAAGAAAGTGTGTCATGCTGTTTATCAAATGTTAGTACCGAGCCCTAGGCCCAAAGTGTTAGTGCGTCACTACCGAACTAGACTTGTTTGCTCTTGCCTCCGCTATGCCTCGTATACATAGCAAGTTAGGTCAGAATTTGCACGGGTTATGACACTCAGTCAACATGGTGCCCCGTGGGGTTAGTCATTCCCTAATGGATCCATCCAAATCTACCATGTTGTTTGTACATTAACGGTAAGACTTTGTGAGGGCTTGTAACGAGTTCAACACTTAATGTTTGTCCAATAAACCAGCATACACAAAAATGTTTGTAATAGCAATAATGTTTGACTCGATGCAACTAGTTTTCTCCCCCTATTTAAAAGCGTTTGAAAAGAGTAAAGAGGGGCCGTAAACTCACCTTAGTGAAACGAATGTATGTAAGCGTAAGCTCCCGAGTTGTCGTGTAGCACGTCGGTCACCGGCAACCTATATCGTAGATCGTACGTGAGTTCGTGTAAGTGACCGTGCTAGTGTTAGTGCTCGTGTTTGTGTCCAACAACCCTTGGTTGTTCATGTTTGTCCGTGTCGGTCCACGATGACCGTGTTTGCTCGTGTTGGTCCATATTGACCGTGTTTGACCATGTTTGACCAAAGTTGACCGTGTTTGACCAAGGTTGACCGTGTTTGACCAAAGTTGACCGTGTTTGACCAAGGTTGACCGTGTTTGACCAAAGTTGACCGTGTCAAGTCAACGACCCGTTGGTGAACCGTGTGACGGTTTGTGAATCGTGTAGCAATCGTGTAAGTGCTTGTCGTGTGCACAACGCGTAGGTCGCGTTTATGAACAACTTACTATTTATAGTAAGTTTCCATTTTTAGAAAGTTCACAAAGCATAATGGTTTTAGAGTTCTAGCATGTTCAATAGTCCTACGGGGTCATGTTAACACATAGCACATTATCATACAAGTTCACATACGTCGTTTATAACATGTTAGTGCACAAAAGTTTCCTAAAATGGAAAGTTTCCATTTTTAGCATACGTGACATCGGAAACCATCTAACTTAGCATCTATTATGCCTATCATAACATAATAAGTCATTTAGCATGCTCAAATAACACAACACGTTGGCAAGTCGGTTTTTCTAAAAATAAAGTTACTATAAATAGTAACTTTGTGGTTTTTGCATAAAAATGACCACTTAACATTTCTAAACAATTTTTATATCACCAATCATCATAATAGTCATTCTATCATCATTTTAGACATACTATTATAGCCAAGTCGTCTCCTATCATTATTTCGACCCGAAAAGTTACTAAATATAGTAACTTTGTCAAAAGTGATCATAAACATTATCAAGATCACATTTTGAACATCATTATCATTCTAATAACATTTGAATAGCAATCCTTAAACATGCATGTTATCAAATATCATTCATATCATCATTTTACAATCAAAAAGTTTCTATTAATAGAAAGTTTATCAAAAATCAATATTTAAGCCATTTTAACCAAATCTAATCATGTGAATCATCATCAATGTCATCTATGAACATCTCTATATACTTAAAATCATCCTAAACATCATGAATCATACATGCATGGCAATATATTGTGACAAATCATCATTTCAAGCACCAAGGCTTAAACCCATCATCTTAGATCATCACATTTCATCATATTATCATCATAGGTCATCATGTACAGTAGATTTATCAATAAACCCAGATTAAAACAAGAAGAAATTCGTGCATGCAAGGCTAATAAGCTTGCATGTGTGTTTGTGAGGGTGTAGGTGCGAAATGTGGTAGTTTTGGGCCACAAGGGTTAAGGTACTACCTTCAATAGCTCCTGAGATTCTTAGATGGTGATGGTAGCAGCTCCTACACCTCCTGGTTCGTGGGTTTGATCGAGAACAAGAAGGTGGTGGTGATGAGTAGTGATCTAGAAGACTTCCTTCAAGGTTCTTGAGCTTCAAAGGGGTCTTCAATGGCTTCCAAGAGCTGCTACAGGGGTTCTGGATCGTTAATGGCCGCAGGGTGGCGTGTGGGTGCAAGAGAAATGATGAAAATAGATGTGATAATGATCTTGGGGGTTTAAAAAGCTGTTTGGCGACTCTGACAAGCCAGGCGTATCGCCTGACGTGGGGGTGTCTCCCGTCGTTACGCGCGGAGGCAGTCAGATGAGGCGCCCTTTTTGTGTCCCGCGCGTATCGCCTGTCGTGGGCGTCTCGGGTCAGGCGTACCGCCTGGCCTGAATTTCAAGCCCAATAAGCTTGTTTTGTTGTTCTGGCCCATTCTTGCCCGTTTCTCGGCTGTAAAACATCATTCGAGCGTCGTTTGGACTCTATTGGTCAATTATTAGTCATAATTGACTTGTGACAGTGTTTCGTGAGGTTTCGAGGGTTGTGCTACACAATGTGTTAGACGTTCACCAACGTTCGTGTATTTTGACACGTGTGTGTTGTTCGTCGATAATTCCACGAATTATCTTGTCAGGTGTCTGTGTTTGTACTGTCGTGCCACGTGTCGCACTAAATTAATCTAATTCTAGTGCCACGTGTACATAATGCATTTAAATAAACATTTAAATAAATAAGATGCTGACCTGGAAATTACGGGGTGTCACATCCTCCCCATGTTAGAAAGAATTTCGTCCCGAAATTCAACTTGTGTTGTCAGTGTTGGTCTGTTCCGCGAACAGGTGTGGGTACTTTTGTTTCATCTGGTCTTCACGTTCCCACGTGAATTCCGGTCCTCGTCGCGAATTCCATCGCACTTTTACTATTGGAATCTTGCTGAGCTTGAGCTTCTTGGTTTCCCGGTCCATAATCTCCACCGGTTCCTCAACGAAGTTCAATTGTTCGTCGATTTGTATTTCCTCGAGGGGAATAACAAGTGTTTCATCAGATAGGCACTTCTTGAGATTCGAGATGTGGAATACGTTGTGTACACTGCTCAGTTCAACCGGCAGGTTCAGTTTGTAGGCTACAGGGCCTATTCGTTTGGTGATCTCGAAAGGTCCAATGTAAAGAGGGTTCAACTTTCCTCGTTTGCCAAACCGAATGACACCTTTCCAGGGCGAGACCTTGAGTAACACTCTGTCCCCCACCTGGAATTCCAATGGTTTGCGTCGCTTGTCGGCATAGCTTTTCTGTCTGTCCCGAGCTGCTGCCATTCGTTTGCGTATTTGCACGATCTTCTCAGTTGTCTCGTGCACCAGTTCTGGACCAGTCAGTTGGCTGTCTCCAACTTCCGCCCAGCAGATGGGTGATCGACACTTACGTCCGTAAAGAGCCTCGAATGGTGCAGCTTGAATGCTAGTGTGGTAGCTATTGTTATAGGAGAACTCAACTAATGGTAGATGAGATTCCCAGCTACTACCAAAGTCAATGACACATGCCCGGAGCATGTCTTCCAGTGTCTGTATCGTTCGCTCACTTTGCCCGTCCGTCTGCGGGTGGTAAGCAGTACTCATGTCCAATCTCGTGCCCAAAGCCTTATGCAAGGACTTCCAGAAATGCGACGTGAATCGACTGTCGCGATCAGATATGATGGAGATTGGCACTCCATGTCGAGTGACCACTTCCTTTAAATAAATCCGGGTGAGTTTGTCTAGCTTGTCAGTCTCCTTAATGGGTAGGAAATGTGCAGACTTTGTCAGTCGGTCTACGATAACCCAGATGGTATCGCAACCACTTGCCGTCTTTGGCAGTTTAGTGATGAAATCCATGGAAATCTGCTCCCATTTCCACATTGGTAGTTCCGGTTGTTGAAGTAACCCTGATGGCTTCTGGTACTCAACTTTGACTTTTGAGCACGTTAGGCATTTACTCACGTATGTTGCTATCTCAGCTTTCATGTTTGGCCACCAATAGGTTGTCTTCAAATCGTGATACATCTTATCAGAGCCTGGGTGTACGGAATACCGGCTCTTGTGAGCTTCATCCATCACTACTTCTCTCAATCCTCAGAGCCTGGGTGTACGGAATAACAGCAAGTGCCAGACCGTCCGGCAAGTCCGTACGGTATGTGTACTTTCACCTTATTCTATGTGTGCATACGTACGTCTAAGCAGTACTTGTATTAACAGAATCCTAAATACAAGAAATCGTTGTACGTATTTTTGTATAAACTTAAATGCATTAAGTACAACGTACATTTGAAACATTAGTTGTGTTTATTAAGTGAAAACTTAATTACAGTTAACACAACAAATCATGAGAAACAACGGTATTCAAACGATATTCAGAAACATATCGGTTGCGATCTGATGTCCACAGATGACAGGAATCAGATGACCGACAAGTCGATACAAAAACAATGTGAAATCATGATGTATAGTTGAGTCCGACAGTGAGAAAACACAATTAAAACATTAATGCAGTGTTATTTCAGAATGACGAACTGACAATGTGTTTGCGTGAGTGACGATTCACACAAACATATCTGTGAGTTTAGAGTTCTGGAATAATGACTGAAAAGTAGAAAACAAAAGTCAGAAAGCAAAACCATCGTCGTATTCGTTCGGGTGACGATTCGAACGAATTACGCGCGAAGGTTACGCGATCTGACGAAACAACAACGATAACACGTCACGATCGATAATAATTTAATAAATAATATTTTACAATTTTGAAACTCATCAAAATAATTAAATTAAATTCTTTTATTTAAATCCATTTAAATTACGCGTAATTTTCCGGAAAACGTACGAAATTACGAACCGAGCAACGAAAACGAACCCGAACACCCTCGGGGTATAAATACCTTTAATTGAGTCATCTCCTTCATTTTTCTCATCCCCACTCTCTCTCTACACCCAAAATCCCGGTTTCACCTTTTTAGGGTTTTCACCATCTTTAAACCTCCATAACTTTCTTGTTTCTCAACCAATTCGAGTGATTCTTTCGCCCACGCGTAGCCCTCGACGTCCTCTACACAGAAGTACAACAGATCGGAGGTCAAACCCACCGGAATTCGAGGTATGAGGCTGTTTGTATACGGAAAGATTAGGGTTTTCGACCCTATGGCCGATTTTGAGTTCTAACCAGCTCTTCATCCTAAAAACTTGCTAACCACGACCATAAGGACCCTCTGTAGCATACTCCATATTCGAAATCACCTATGGGCTAGGCTGAGATAACCAGTTTCGAACCCCCAGAACCCCGAATGTCTTCATGGCCGAATGGCCAAAGTTAGGCCGAATGAACCAGCCATTCGTCGGTGCAAAGGCTCAGTCGCCCCTTTCCCATTCGACACTCATTCGCTTGGATGCATGCCTGCCATTCGCCAACTCATCATTCGACTTTAACCACCTTCGGCCATAACTTCATTCGGCAACCCCAGCTTCATTCGGCATTCCTTATTCGGGAAACCACATACGACTGCAGCAGTACTCATGAGCCCATATACACATCTCAAGGCCCAGTAACTTAGCTGGTCCCTAAGCATTTTTCAGCCCAGTACACATGACCATCCTCGGCCCAACTGTTTTTCCTTTAGGCCCAACACAGTGTATTAGTTCAGTCCACACCAGATTTGGCCCAACAGGCCTGCTTTTGCCCATCAGATCTTGTTCGGCCCAAGGCCTGCTGCTTTAGGCCCATATTTGGCCCATGGTCTTTTATGGAGGCCCAGGTCACTTGGCCCACTGACTTCAGCCCATTTCCATTTATTCAGCAACCAGTGGGATATGGATCCAGGCCCACATTACATTTCAGCCCACACAACCATCTATCGCTTCTAACAATCTAGTTGGTCCACACATGGAATGGATTAGGCCACTAGTAGGCCCACATCACCCCTCCAGGCCCAATACCTCTACAACTGGTCCATTGACTCTTGGAAGGCCCAACAGGAAGTGAATGGCCCAAGGCCCACGGTTTATGGCTCAAAGTTCACTATTTTTGGCCCAAGGCCATGATTATGGCCAATAACCCAAATTCTAGGCCCACGATTGTTTCAGCCCATGTAAGCGGGGCCCAGCTTGGCCCATGAACTTTATTGGTGAAGGCCCGAGACAAAACTCATTGGGCCCAGTAAAATCAGCCCGAGGCCCACAGAAACTAATTCAAGGCCTATTTTGAGGCCCTTGTCCTCATTTTTGAAGCCACTTTGCTATGAATTTGGCCAACAACCTGTTTCTGGCCCACTTCCGATTCCTACAGCCCAATATGACTCTAGGCCCAACAAATATTGCCTAGGCCCACCTTTGGCCCAATAAATTCCTTAGAGGCCCAATCAAGGCCCACAAAGTCACTTGAACTCTAGCTTTTGTAACCTTTGGCAAGGCCTTTATGATTCAACACCCAATATCATTGGCCCAAATTAATTTTTTGGTCCACATAACTAAAGAACTATTGTAACTCTTTAACTCAACACTAATATGTATGATAACCAAGGGATTACTACCAAAACGGCAATTTTTGCAACAAAGTCTTGTAACTTATAACATGACTTCATGAAACTACGATTGGGCTTTAATACAAACTAGATGAGACAAGAATAAATCAAGGAAAGTCTATGGATTACAAGAACCAATAACAAATAAAGATGGGCCAACAGAGACCGAAGACTTTGAGTGTTGGCCAAAGCTTATGGCTAACACATACATACACATAAAATCCCTATAATTCATACTAATAAGTTATAAACATCGTGAAATCAATACAGGATCGTGAAAATACACGCAAAATACAATCAAGAGCGCGTACATTCTTGTTTAAGCTAAGTCAAACACAACAACTACAAGGTGAGTTCATATGCCCCTTTTTACTTTAAATCTTTACTGATTTTAACTCTCGGGGCTGAGAAACATGTTGCTTTTATTTATTTAAAAGTTTGCTTAACATGTTATTTATACTTTGATTTGATAATATTAACTTGCTTATTATCGTATATCATTGTATGCATGCTTGTATGATTATGAGATAACAGGGAAACTCATATGATTATGATAAGATAATTTCTTAATCATCAATACATTATAATAACTTAGTTATAAGATTATAACTTATAACACTTAGTTATTTCCACATGATCAAGTACTTAAATAATTTACACTTAATTGTATAACGAGAACATTCCCACACGGATACTTTGGGAACACATGGATTCAGTAAATGATGATCATGATAACGTAACTTCATGGGATTCTTATCATTTACAGTAAATGATGATCATGATAACGTAACTTCATGGGATTCTTGTCATTTACACATAATTAACATAACGTAATAAGACAAGTTCTTATTCGACTTTGTTAAACACACGAGAACAATCCCACACGGATACTTTGGGATCACATGGAATTCAGTAAATGATGATCATGATAACGTAACTTCATGGGATTCTTGTCATTTACACCCGATTATCATAACGTAATAAGACAAGTTCTTATTCGACTTTGTTAATCACATGATACAATCCCACACGGAAACTTTGGGATCACACGGCGGGATAGGAGAGAATGGAATGCATTTTACTCTGATTACGTGAGGATTAAAATGGATTCCATTCGGATTCTATACGTTGCATTTGGAGACACATGATGAACAGTTAACTAATACTTTTAATTAAATTAAAAGTGTATCATAAAAGTTAACCTCACAAGTAATAGAATAATACAAGGATCAGATTTAAATAATCTAAATTCCTTAATTCAACGAGGGTTTATCCATACTTCGGTTTGATAACTAAACCCCTCTTACTATATTATTATTCTACATATGATTACACAGCAGACAATTCGGATAGTTGGAAAATGGATATCTTTAGTTGTATCGCAAGTGGTGTGGAACTTGGTTGAGTATGTGGTGGGATAGCGTCTGGGCTTGACCCTTTCGTGATTCCCTATATATAAGCATACTTAGTTAGATGATATATATACTTGTACATATAACTAAGGAGAGGCCATTGGGTGGAACACGCAAACAAGTATACAAGCAACAATTATATCATTGTGAATGTGTGCATGATCAGTTCAATGGTTTTCAATTTGCTTACTTATGAACTCATCAACTTAGTGTTGACTTTGTTTAAATTACATGTTTTCTCAGGTGACGAACAGGTGTAGATACTATATGCAAATGATAAGCTAGTGGACTCATAGAAGACCTAGCTTTCTTTTGATTGCATACTTTTGATATGACAGAACATTGAATCACTTTTGTATATCTTGTACAGATCAAGATATAAACTCATTGATTCTTTTTGATTAGATTTACTTAGTTAAATTATGATGTACAATGTAATTTAACTTTGTAATCCTATTTCATGTCATGATTAGCATTTCTCATTTATATCTCATGTGCTATGTAAACAATCTGATCATTTGATTATCAACTCAATGATATCGCGCCCCGGGAACATTCCGCCCGACGGGAAAACACGATCCGTTCCCGCCGGCCCGGGGTGTGACAGATTGGTATCAGAGCCATGGTTATAGAGAATTATAGGTCATATTGCATAAACGGTTTGGCCTAGACTATAACCTAGGGACCCTCATGTAGATATTATCTGACATAAGATCTTATTTGCATATGCTTTCCGCATCTGATCTCTGCACTAACCGATTTTCTTTCGGTTATGATCAGAATGCCGCCCAGGAAGCAACCGACTACGCAGACTTCATCACCACACTCCTCGACACCAACACCACCTGACTCTCCTCCACATTCACCACCACCTCCACCTCCTCCTCCGCCACCACCCAACCATCAGCTGGACCCTGCTACGATAGCACTGGCCACACTGTTGACCAGTCAACTAAAGGAAGTGATTCCTGACATGATGATCAGGATCAACAGCAACAACAGCAACAACCTTGCCAACTCATCGGGGGAAGGCAGTGGTAACATCAGACATCACCAGGACTACTCCTACAAAAACTTTGTAGGGTGTAAGCCACCAAGCTTTAGTGGCAGCGAGGGAGCCGTTGGATTAATCCAATGGATTGAAAAGATGGAGACAACTCTGGAGATCAGTAACTGTCCTGATCAGTATAAAGTGAAGTATGCTGCGGGCTCATTCAACAAACGGGCGTTAACTTGGTGGAACGCTCAAGTTCAGACAAGGGGCAGGGATGAGGCTCTGTCTATGCCTTGGGATGATTTCAAGGCACTACTGAGGGCAGAGTTTTGCCTAAGGAATGAGCTGAAAAAGGTTGAGACTGAACTGCTCAATCTGGAGATGATTGGTGGTGGGCACCTGGCTTACACTACAAGATTTCATGAGCTTGCTACATTGGCACCTGACGTGGTGCCAACACTCGAGAAAAGGATAGAGCGATATGTTGGTGGATTGCCGCCCTGTATCCGAGGGCATGTGATTTCTGCTCATCCAAAGACTATGGAGTTAGCTGTTACTTTGTCAGCATCTTTGACTGACATGATGGTTGCCACTGGGGCACTCAAGAAAGAGACTGACTAAGCCAAAGCTGGAACTTCAAGAAATCCGGATAAGAGGCCGACAAAGAAACAGAAGGTGGTCAGAAACTTTGCTGCTACTACTCAAGCTCCAATGATTAATCAACCACCACCACTGCAGGTCAAGAAGCCATACACTGGCACAGCACCTTTGTGCAACTCGTGTCAGTTTCATCATCTACCAAATGTCCCGTGCAGACATTGCACCAACTGTGGGAGATTTGGTCATACAGCAAATTACTGCAGGAGTCAGAGGACTCAAAACAGGAACAATAATGCAGCTACAACTGTTGCTGCTGATCACAGGTCTTGCTACAACTGTGGTGAACCTGGTCACTTCTCTCGGGATTGTCCCAGGAGAAATCAACAAGGGGCTCAAGCACCAAGAGGACGAGCCTTTCAGATAGGAGCTGCTGCAGCTAGACAAGACCCGAACGTCATTACGGGTACATTTCTTCTATCTGATTTCTATGCCTCTATATTATTTGATACTGGTGCGGATCAGAGTTTTATCTCATCCGATTTTGCTAGCCATCTTAATCATGTTGAGGAATCATTAGACTCCCCTTATACTATTGAGATAGCTAATGGCAAACAGATTTCAGTTGACACAGTACTTAGAAATTGCCCACTAACACTTGGTGATCATACATTTTCCATCGACTTGATACCGATGGAGCTGGGCAGTTTCGACATCATCATCGGAATGGATTGGCTATCTCTTAATCGAGTTGAGTTCATCTGTTCCGATAAACTATTACGCATTCCTATGGAAAACAATGAGGTCTTGGAGATTCGTGGAGACCAAGCGAAACGCAGTGTCAAGATAATTTCGTGCATGAAAGCTCGCAAGTGCTTACGGAAACAATGTGTTGCATTTCTAGCTCATGTGATTCAGAAAGACAAGAAGGTAATCAAGATTCAAGATGTGCCAGTTGTGAGAGATTTTGCAGAAGTGTTTCCGGATGACTTACCGGGACTGCCACCTGAGAGATCGGTACAGTTCCGAATCGATTTAATTCCGGGAGCAACTCCTGTAGCCAAGTCTCCTTACAGACTCGCACCATCGGAGATGCAAGAGTTGTCTAACCAATTGCAAGAACTTCTCGATAAATGTGACACCTCGTAATTTCCAGGTCAGCAATTCTATTATTTTAATAATAATGTTTATTATTATTTCATACGTGGCACTAGAATAAATGCATTTAGTGTGACACGTGGCACAACAGTCTGAACACACCGATAATTCGAGGAATTATCGCACAACAATCGCACGTGTCTTGAATGACGAACGTTGGTGAACGGATCAATCTGTAACACAAAACACTGCACTTAGGTTCGGTGAACCTAATTTAGCTGGAACAAAGCCAATGTGTCGAGAAACGATGATCGTATTCGAGAAATACGAGAAATTCGGTTCAAAACAATGAAATTGGGCTTATTGGGCTCAACCGAGATCCATCGCGGTACGCGATGGGCAACTGACTGGGCCTTCGCGATACGCGACCCTTGAGCGGGAGAATTTGAATTCACCGAAAAACGTCGCGGTACGCGACGACCGATCATCTTCACCCATCGCGGTACGCGGCGTGTTTCGGGAACAGAATGATTATTTTAATCATAGCGGTACGCGATGATACTTTTTGGACAGGCTCCGCGGTACGCGACGACCCCTACACGCAAAAATCTTTATAAAACCAAGACTTAATCATTCTGTTACCTTCCCCTCCGATTTCTCTCGACTGAACACTCAATTTCGACCTAGAAACCTCTGTTACAACCATCTCACACCAGAAGGGAGCCATCTAGGAGCCATTGAAGACCATTCTTGAGGATCAAGGCGTGGTGAAGGCTTCAAGAACTTCCAACCATCGATCCCCTCTGCATTCGAACGAATCTCAGCCTCTCTAGGGCTGTTCCAGAGGCTGCTCAAACCCCATTTCGTGGATTCAAGGCTTTGTGAGGTAGTTTCTATAGTCAATAATGCTTAATAACACCCAAAATCACACATGCAAGCCATTTAGGCCACATGCATCATCACCACCACTATTGTCACGAAATTTTGGACTTGTGAACATGTTATTAGATGCTAATGCTACTGATTTGATGAAATGATTATGATCTATGATGATTATTATTGAAATAAATGACCATGTGTCGATTTTATGATAAAATGGGTACTTTCACCAACATGCATGCACGATCCATGAGGTGTTTGATGATACTTGATATGGAAATGTTGCTAGATATGTTAATAATGATGTTCTACATGATTTAGGATGATGGATGATATCAAAATAGGTTATTTGGGGCGTATTGCTAAAAATAGTAACTTTATAGTTACAAAAGGTGCAATATTGATAAAATGACCACATTGATATGTTTAGATCTATATGTTATGCTAGGAAATGATGTTAGAAGTTAATATGATGATTATTGATGCATTGGGATGATTAGAATTATTGAAAATATGATTTTTATGGTTATTACCATAAATAGAAACTTTTTGTTACAATGTTGCTAGAGAATGATGAATTTGAGGGATGTTGTATGTTTGGTATGCATAACTAACCTTGTTATGATGTTGATAATTGATTTTAAGTCCTAAAATGGTTGAAAAATGTGTTTTATCAAAAGTTACTATAAATAGTAACTTTATTTTACAAAGTCTATGAATAGCAATATGTTTGTTGAAACGAATATGATTTTATGATAATTTAGGACTAGGGTAATGATCTTTAGAAAAGGTTTGTTACTAATCTTGGTTAAACATGCTTATTTTAGTACCTTTCCATAAATGGAAACTTTTACGCGCAAACTATGTTAAACCGGCTATGTGTATTTATGTGCTATGTGATAACATGCTCATTTAGGATAAATATGCATGTTAGAATAATCGGAATATAACTATATGCATAACCTGCCAAATTTGGAAACTTTCCTAAAATAGAAACTTACCATAAATAGTAAGTTTCCTCATAGGAATGATTTTGGTATCCGTACACTTCACACGACACTAAACCGCACGATACACGAACACTTGATCCAAACCGTCACCAACGGGTCGTTAGGTCAAACACGATCGACACGGCCAGACACGGTCAACTCGACCTACATAACCACTTAGTGTCGTTGAACACTAACACGGTCCGGTGAGACCCACACTTGTGAACACAAACTCATAGTACCTATGTGATATAGGTGACTACTAGCCGGCGAGCTACACGTACTTTTTGAGCTAACGCATATCTAAACTCAGGTGAGTTTACGGCCCCACTTTTACTCTTTAACTGCTTTTACTCAATCTTGGGGTGAGAATACTATGCAACTGTTTTAGATGTATGACTGGTATGTTGTTAAACTATTTTTGAGTGTAACTATTATCGCATAAAGTCCTCACTTATCCTTACCGTTAATTGTTACGAACGAGTCGTTATTACGTAGTACTACTGGGTTTGACTAGCCCCACTCGGCAACAACTTTGACTGGAGGTCATAACGAGTGTAATAATCGATGTGAATTGCGAGTTCAGCGATGACTCGCGGAGGCAAATGGAAACAGTCTAGTTTCGGTAAGATGACATGACACACTCACGGATCGTAGATCCAACAACTAAACTTAAACATGTCCAGTATATATCTGTCTACAATTTCTGTCTGTCTAAACCTGTGAACTCACCAACTTTTTAGTTGATACTTTTCGCATGTATTCTCAGGTAACTAATGGAGCACACGCTAGGACGCTCACAAGGACACACTAAGGAGTCAAGCTTACATTTAGACTCATGTCCTAGGCTTGTGTGCATTTGCTACGTTTTTATAACAATTTAATCATTTGTAGTGTTTATTTCAACAATTACTTTCCGCTGCTACATATGTATTTGATGATCTACATTTTCCGCTGCATACTTATATAAACTTGTTTGGTTTTGCAAACTGTGTGATTGTGTAACTCATATAGAAGTCGTTCTATATGACCAAGAGCTGTGATTCCTGGCCACGTCACACCCACGTGGACTGACACCACGAGTGGGAAATTGGGGGTGTGACAGACTGGTATCAGAGCCTTGGTTATAGGGAACTAGGTTTGCATATAGTAAACTTAGACTATAGCCACTGCTCTACAATAGACACTACACTAGAATTCGCACCCTGATGTTAATTCTTTTATTGAACTATTATGTACTAACCTGAAAACTTACAGGATGGCTGACAGCAACGGAAACGCTGACAGGAACCCGGGCAGACGCCCAGCCCTTGACAACTTGACTGAGGACAGTCGACGTAGGATCGACAGCATAGTAGCACAGGTAGATGCAGAGATGGAGAGGAGGACCCAGATGTTAGCACGGGAGCGCTATTGGGGATGGTTGCCTAACCTCCTACAAGAGTGGGTTGTAGCTGAGCGGGTGCCTACCCCGCGATACAGAGGTGATACCTCTGAGGGTCCACGACTGCCGGCACTTGGGATGCCGATGGAGAGAGCCTTCGCGGCTCATGTTGCCGTAACCCGGCGGGAGTTACGGAGGAACGCCGAGCTATCCGATGAGGTTCGTGTTCTTCGCGAGAAGAACGATCGCCTGGAAAGGCGAAGTGACCGGCTGGAGGAGGAGAAGGATCGTCTAGAGGAGACGGTGGAGACACTACGTCTCCAAGTGGCTCAGCTCATGTCCCAGCATGGGCAAATAGTTGATGTTGTGCAGGAGCACGACGGGCGTATTACCGAGAACCGGACAGATATCGTCGAAACGCAGGCGATGGTGCAGGCGAGCGACGCCATGCTTAACGCATGGGCGGCGCAATTTATCGAGGAGCCACCAGCTGAGGACGATGAGCCACAGTTCGAGGCCGAGGACCTCGAGGGTCTCGACGAAGATCCGGACGAGGACCCGGAAGAGGACGAGGATGATGATGAGGACGCAGCTAGCAACATCTCCCATGTCTCCATGGATTCGGATTAGTGGGTTTTATTATTTTGGTACTGTTTGTTTCATTTTATTTCCTTTTGGCCTAGACGAGCGGGATGTGCTCGGAAAATTCGCATTGTACTTTCTTTTCAAATTATTGTACTTCAAGATTGATATTAATGGAAATTATGCTTTATTATTATTATCTGCTTTATTATTACTACTGTATTTGAAGCTTTGTTACGATAGCTAACTTGACATTTGACATGACAACTATTCTAACTTGGGCTAACACTTAGCATATGATGACTAACATTCTAACCCCTCTATATAGAAACATGTCTGCAAGAGGAAACAACGCTCTACGACTCAAACGCAAGGCCGAAAAGGCACGGATCGACATGATGGTCGAGCGAAAATTCAACAAGGTACTCGCAGAGTACGAAGCCAACCGTCACACCAGTGAGACGAGTGGCACTAACAACGGTATTAGCTTTTGCCTAACGTAACTAGCATAGAATAGACAGCCTAGATACTAACACGTTGTATTGAACTACCGATGCACAGGACCCCAGGGAGGAGCGGCAAAGGGATGCTCGTTTAAGGCATTCCTAAGCTGTCATCCTCACAAGTTTCAGGGCACGGAAGGGGCAGTGGGACTGCTCCGATGGATAGAAAAGGTGGAATCGGTTTTCTCTATGGCCGAATGCTCTGACGGGAACCGAGTGAAATATGCCACAGGAGTACTGGAGGGACCGGCCCTCACCTGGTGGAACTCTCATGTCCAGACACTCGGACTGGATACTGCAAACTCCATCCCATGGGAAAACTTTACGAGAATGCTCCACGAGGAGTATTGTCCTCGGGACGAAATTCGGAAGCTGGAAGAAGAATTCTGGACGCACAAAATGGTGGGATCCGAGATCGAGAAATACTGTACTCGATTTCACGAGCTGTGCAAGTTGTGCCCGGCAATGGTGACGCCGGAGTACAAAAAGATAGAGCAATTCATTAGTGGATTGCCCGAGCAGATACAGAGCACAGTGACAGCAGCCAATCACACCACCGTCCAACCACTGATTCGCTTGGCGCACAAGCTGACTGACCAGGCGGTAGCCCAGGGGAAACTGCCAAAAAGGGGGGAACACCTGAAACCCCAAGAACCCAAGCGAAAGTGGGAGCCCAACAACAACAACAACAGCAACAACCGAACCTTTTCACCCCAGCAGCCAACTCAACACCGACCCACACCAGCCAAAGTCTTCACTGCCACACAACCAAACAATCAGGACAAAGGGGGATATCGGGGCAACAACCCCAAATGCAACAACTGCTCATACCACCATCACGGCCCATGCCGAAAAGTTCGGTGCAGCAACTGTGGCAGGAACGGACACCTGGCCAAGGAATGCCGATCAAACCCCAACCCTAACCCCAACAAGGATAACACATTAAAGGGGTGCTTCACTTGCGGCAAGCCCGGACATATGCGCCGAGACTGTCCGCAAAACAAGAACGCAGGAGGCAACCCGGCTAGGGGTCGGGCATTCGTGATTGGATCCGGTGAAGCCAAAGATGATCCGAACGTCGTCACCGGTACGTTTCTTTTAAATAATGTCTACGCTAGTATATTATTTGATACCGGTGCCGATAGGAGTTTTATCTCTAGTGAATTTAGCAAATTGCTTGACATGACACCAACACCACTAGATTATAAGTATACCGTAGAGTTAGCGGATGGAAAACTCATCGAAACACAACACATCATCAAAGGATGCGTTCTGACACTGGCAGACCATCAGTTGGTGATCGACCTGATGCCAGTAACTCTCGGAAGCTTCGACGTGGTGATTGGAATGGATTGGTTATCTGCAAACCATGCTGAGATCGTGTGCAGCGAGAAGGTCGTACGAGTTACGTTACCGAGTGGTGAGCAGATCTCAATCCAAGGAGAACGACGCGGGATACCACTAAACATCATGTCATGCATGAAGGCCAGCAAATATCTAAAGAAAGGATACACGGCTATCCTGGCTCTTATTTCCGAACAACCAAAGAAGGAACGAAAGATTGAGGACATTGCTGTTGTTCGCGATTATTCAGAAGTCTTTCCTGACGATCTACCGGGACTACCACCGGCACGGCAAGTGGAGTTTCAGATAGATCTAATGCCAGGAGCAGCACCGATAGCCAAGGCACCATATCGGCTGGCTCCTACTGAAATGCAGGAACTATCTAATCAACTGCAAGAGTTATTAGATAAGGGATTCATTAGACCGAGTTTCTCACCATGGGGAGCTCCGGTCTTGTTTGTGAAAAAGAAAGACGGTTCATTCCGTATGTGCATAGATTACCGAGAATTGAACAAGGTAACGATCAAGAACCGATACCCTCTACCTCGAATAGACGATCTGTTTGACCAGTTGCAAGGGTCAAGCTTCTATTCGAAAATCGATCTGAGATCGGGTTACCATCAACTCAGGATACAAGAGGACGATATACCAAAGACCGCATTCAGGACGCGGTACGGACATTACGAATTTCTGGTCATGCCATTTGGGTTGACTAACGCACCGGCCGTATTTATGGATCTCATGAATCGGGTGTGTAAACCGTATCTCGACAAGTTCGTAATCGTATTCATAGATGACATCTTGATCTACTCGAAGACTCAGGAAGAACATGCCGATCACTTGAGACGTGTCTTAGAACTACTAAAGAAGGAACAACTATACGCGAAATTCTCCAAATGTGATTTCTGGATTCGCGAAGTTCAGTTCCTTGGACACGTAGTAAACGAGAAAGGGATACACGTAGACCCAGCCAAAATCGAGGCAATCAAGAATTGGGCAGTACCTAAGACCCCAACTGAAGTGCGACAATTCTTAGGATTGGCCGGGTACTACAGGCGGTTTATCGAAGGGTTCTCGAAGATCGCACAATCGTTGACGTCCCTTACGCATAAAGACAAGAAGTTCGAATGGGGAGAAAGACAGGAAACTGCTTTCGAACTGTTGAAGCAGAAGTTGTGCAGTGCACCAATCTTATCGCTACCAGACGGGTGCGAGGACTTTGTGGTGTACTGTGACGCCTCAAAGCAAGGACTCGGTTGCGTGCTGATGCAACGCGAGAAAGTTATAGCATATGCGTCACGACAATTGAAAGTGCACGAAAAGAACTACACAACTCACGACCTAGAGTTGGGAGCCGTAGTGTTCGCACTAAAGATTTGGCGACACTATCTATACGGCACCAAGTGCACGATATTCACTGATCATAAGAGTCTACAACACATCTTCGACCAAAAAGAGTTAAATATGAGACAACGCAGATGGGTCGAACTGATAGGTGATTATGATTGTGCAATCAAATATCATCCCGGTAAAGCCAATGTAGTCGCCGACGCGCTAAGCCGGAAGGAAACAACCAAACGCGTGCGCGCACTACAACTCACCATTCACTCCGAATTACCTAACCAAATTCGGGTCGCACAACAAGAAGCGTTGAAAACCGAGAACCTCACTCTCGAAGCCATGAGAGGGATGGATAAACAGATGAAACAAAAGGACGACGGAGCTTACTACCTGCTGGACCGTATTTGGATTCCACGATTCGGAGACTTAAGGAAGGTAGTAATGGATGAAGCTCATAAGAGCCGATACTCAGTACATCCAGGCTCTGACAAAATGTATCATGACCTAAAGGCAACTTATTGGTGGCCTAACATGAAGTCAGAAATCGCAACGTATGTGAGTAAGTGTCTGACTTGCTCAAAGGTCAAGGTAGAATACCAGAAGCCTTCGGGATTACTTCAACAGCCAGAAATTCCAGTATGGAAATGGGAGCAGATTTCCATGGATTTCATCACAAAGCTGCCAAAGACAACAAATGGCTGCGATACCATCTGGGTTATCGTAGACCGACTTACGAAATCGGCACACTTCCTGCCGATCAAAGAAACTGATAAATTGGAAAAGTTGACCCGAACCTACTTGAAGGAAATCGTATCCAGACACGGAGTCCCGACCTCCATAATATCAGACCGAGACAGCCGTTTCACGGCTCACTTTTGGAAGTCCTTACACAAGGCACTCGGGACGAGGTTGGATATGAGTACTGCTTATCACCCACAGACGGATGGTCAGAGTGAACGAACCATCCAAACTTTGGAGGACATGCTTCGGGCATGTGTAATTGATTTCGGTAACAGCTGGGAGACTCACTTACCTTTGGTAGAATTCTCATATAATAACAGCTACCACACAAGCATTGGAGCTGCACCGTTTGAAGCACTTTACGGGCGTAAATGCAGATCACCACTCTGTTGGGCGGAAGTTGGGGAAAGCCAACTGACCGGACCCGAACTTGTGCATGAAACAACTGAAAAGATCGTGCAAATACGCAACAGAATGGCAGCAGCTCGGGATCGACAGAAGAGCTATGCCGACAAAAGGCGCAAACCTTTGGAATTCCAAGTGGGAGACCGAGTACTACTTAAAGTCTCGCCTTGGAAGGGAGTGATTCGATTCGGGAAACGAGGAAAACTAAACCCTCGTTACATTGGACCTTTCGAGATCACTAGACGGATAGGCCCGGTGGCCTACGAACTACAGCTACCACAGGAACTAAGTAGCGTACACAACGTGTTCCACGTTTCAAACCTCAAGAAGTGTTTGTCGGACGAAACTCTCACAATTCCCTTAGAGGAAATCCAGATCGATGAACAACTACACTTCATAGAGGAACCGGTGGAAATTATGGACCGGGAACTCAAGAAGTTGAAACATAGTAAGATACCCATTGTAAAAGTTCGATGGAACTCACGACGAGGACCGGAATACACCTGGGAACGGGAGGATCAGATGAAAAAGAAATACCCTCACCTATTCGCCGAACAAGCCAACACCGGCACATGAACTGAATTTCGGGACGAAATTCCCAATAACTGGGGGATGATGTGACACCTCGTAATTTCCAGGTCAGCAATTCTATTATTTTAATAATAATGTTTATTATTATTTCATACGTGGCACTAGAATAAATGCATTTAGTGTGACACGTGGCACAACAGTCTGAACACACCGATAATTCGAGGAATTATCGCACAACAATCGCACGTGTCTTGAATGACGAACGTTGGTGAACGGATCAATCTGTAACACAAAACACTGCACTTAGGTTCGGTGAACCTAATTTAGCTGGAACAAAGCCAATGTGTCGAGAAACGATGATCGTATTCGAGAAATACGAGAAATTCGGTTCAAAACAATGAAATTGGGCTTATTGGGCTCAACCGAGATCCATCGCGGTACGCGATGGGCAACTGACTGGGCCTTCGCGATACGCGACCCTTGAGCGGGAGAATTTGAATTCACCGAAAAACGTCGCGGTACGCGACGACCGATCATCTTCACCCATCGCGGTACGCGGCGTGTTTCGGGAACAGAATGATTATTTTAATCATAGCGGTACGCGATGATACTTTTTGGACAGGCTCCGCGGTACGCGACGACCCCTACACGCAAAAATCTTTATAAAACCAAGACTTAATCATTCTGTTACCTTCCCCTCCGATTTCTCTCGACTGAACACTCAATTTCGACCTAGAAACCTCTGTTACAACCATCTCACACCAGAAGGGAGCCATCTAGGAGCCATTGAAGACCATTCTTGAGGATCAAGGCGTGGTGAAGGCTTCAAGAACGTCCAACCATCGATCCCCTCTGCATTCGAACGAATCTCAGCCTCTCTAGGGCTGTTCCAGAGGCTGCTCAAACCCCATTTCGTGGATTCAAGGCTTTGTGAGGTAGTTTCTATAGTCAATAATGCTTAATAACACCCAAAATCACACATGCAAGCCATTTAGGCCACATGCATCATCACCACCACTATTGTCACGAAATTTTGGACTTGTGAACATGTTATTAGATGCTAATGCTACTGATTTGATGAAATGATTATGATCTATGATGATTATTATTGAAATAAATGACCATGTGTCGATTTTATGATAAAATGGGTACTTTCACCAACATGCATGCACGATCCATGAGGTGTTTGATGATACTTGATATGGAAATGTTGCTAGATATGTTAATAATGATGTTCTACATGATTTAGGATGATGGATGATATCAAAATAGGTTATTTGGGGCGTATTGCTAAAAATAGTAACTTTATAGTTACAAAAGGTGCAATATTGATAAAATGACCACATTGATATGTTTAGATCTATATGTTATGCTAGGAAATGATGTTAGAAGTTAATATGATGATTATTGATGCATTGGGATGATTAGAATTATTGAAAATATGATTTTTATGGTTATTACCATAAATAGAAACTTTTTGTTACAATGTTGCTAGAGAATGATGAATTTGAGGGATGTTGTATGTTTGGTATGCATAACTAACCTTGTTATGATGTTGATAATTGATTTTAAGTCCTAAAATGGTTGAAAAATGTGTTTTATCAAAAGTTACTATAAATAGTAACTTTATTTTACAAAGTCTATGAATAGCAATATGTTTGTTGAAACGAATATGATTTTATGATAATTTAGGACTAGGGTAATGATCTTTAGAAAAGGTTTGTTACTAATCTTGGTTAAACATGCTTATTTTAGTACCTTTCCATAAATGGAAACTTTTACGCGCAAACTATGTTAAACCGGCTATGTGTATTTATGTGCTATGTGATAACATGCTCATTTAGGATAAATATGCATGTTAGAATAATCGGAATATAACTATATGCATAACCTGCCAAATTTGGAAACTTTCCTAAAATAGAAACTTACCATAAATAGTAAGTTTCCTCATAGGAATGATTTTGGTATCCGTACACTTCACACGACACTAAACCGCACGATACACGAACACTTGATCCAAACCGTCACCAACGGGTCGTTAGGTCAAACACGATCGACACGGCCAGACACGGTCAACTCGACCTACATAACCACTTAGTGTCGTTGAACACTAACACGGTCCGGTGAGACCCACACTTGTGAACACAAACTCATAGTACCTATGTGATATAGGTGACTACTAGCCGGCGAGCTACACGTACTTTTTGAGCTAACGCATATCTAAACTCAGGTGAGTTTACGGCCCCACTTTTACTCTTTAACTGCTTTTACTCAATCTTGGGGTGAGAATACTATGCAACTGTTTTAGATGTATGACTGGTATGTTGTTAAACTATTTTTGAGTGTAACTATTATCGCATAAAGTCCTCACTTATCCTTACCGTTAATTGTTACGAACGAGTCGTTATTACGTAGTACTACTGGGTTTGACTAGCCCCACTCGGCAACAACTTTGACTGGAGGTCATAACGAGTGTAATAATCGATGTGAATTGCGAGTTCAGCGATGACTCGCGGAGGCAAATGGAAACAGTCTAGTTTCGGTAAGATGACATGACACACTCACGGATCGTAGATCCAACAACTAAACTTAAACATGTCCAGTATATATCTGTCTACAATTTCTGTCTGTCTAAACCTGTGAACTCACCAACTTTTTAGTTGATACTTTTCGCATGTATTCTCAGGTAACTAATGGAGCACACGCTAGGACGCTCACAAGGACACACTAAGGAGTCAAGCTTACATTTAGACTCATGTCCTAGGCTTGTGTGCATTTGCTACGTTTTTATAACAATTTAATCATTTGTAGTGTTTATTTCAACAATTACTTTCCGCTGCTACATATGTATTTGATGATCTACATTTTCCGCTGCATACTTATATAAACTTGTTTGGTTTTGCAAACTGTGTGATTGTGTAACTCATATAGAAGTCGTTCTATATGACCAAGAGCTGTGATTCCTGGCCACGTCACACCCACGTGGACTGACACCACGAGTGGGAAATTGGGGGTGTGACAATAAAGGATTCATCCGACCGAGCTTTTCCCCGTGGGGAGCTTCGGTTCTTTTTGTCAAAAAGAAGGATGTAACTTTCAGGATGTGCATCGATTATCGAGAGCTCAACAAACTCACCATCAAGAATCGATACCCGTTACCAAGGATTGATGATTTGTTTGATCAGTTACAAGGAGCACAGTACTTTTCGAAGATAGACCTGAGATCAGGCTATCATCAGCTCCGGATTCAAGAGGAAGACATACCAAAGACGGCCTTCCGTACCCGATATGGTCATTACGAATTCATGGTGATGCCATTCGGATTGACGAACGCACCGGCTGTGTTCATGGACTTGATGAACCGGGTGTGCAAGCCGTATCTAGATCAGTTTGTTATCGTCTTTATTGATGATATACTGATTTATTCGAAGAACAAGAAGGAACACGAGCAACACCTCAAGACAGTTTTGGAGCTTCTGAAAGAGGAACAACTCTATGCCAAATTCTCTAAATGTGAATTTTGGTTAAGGGAGGTTCAGTTTTTGGGTCACGTGATTAACAGTGATGGTATTCATGTGGATCCTGCAAAGATAGAAGCGATCAAGAACTGGGATGTGCCTACAACACCGACAGAGATCCGATCATTCTTGGGATTGGCAGGTTATTACAGGAGATTTATTTCGAATTTCTCTAAGATAGCCTTGCCTCTCACCAAACTCACACAGAAGTCTGAACCTTTTGTGTGGACTCATAAACAAGAAGAGGCATTCCAGACACTGAAACAGCGATTGTGCAATGCTCCAATCCTAACACTCCCAGAAGGCAGTGATGACTTTGTAGTTTATTGTGATGCTTCCCATCAGGGACTCGGATGTGTTCTGATGCAACGAGACAAAGTCATTGCTTATGCCTCACGACAGCTGAAGATACACGAGAAGAATTACACGACACACGATCTTGAACTGGGAGCTGTTGTTTTTGCACTAAAGATTTGGAGACATTACCTTTATGGTACCAAATGCACTATCTTCACAGATCACAAGAGTTTACAGCACATATTTGATCAGAAGGAGCTTAACATGAGACAGAGACGTTGGGTTGAGCTCCTGAACGATTACGATTGTGTGATCAAATACCATCCGGGCAAAGCAAATGTTGTTGCAGATGCATTGAGTCGGAAAGAAAGAGTCAAACCTTTACGCGTTCGCGCTATGGGAATGACGGTGCAAACAAGTTTGAGAAATCACATTCTACAAGCACAACAAGAATCAGTGGCAAGAGACAATTTGAAACGAGAACTCGACTGTGGAGCCGAAAAACATTTTGAGACAAGACAAGACGGAGTTATCTACTATCTGGATCGGGTTTGGATTCCAGCAGTAGATGAACTTCGAACACTCATACTTGACGAGGCACACAAGACACGTTATTCAGTTCATCCCGGTGCTGACAAGATGTACCAAGATCTTAGGTCATTTTATTGGTGGCCGGGCATGAAGAAAGACATTGCCACTTATGTTGGCAAATGTCTCACATGTGCCAAAGTCAAAGCTGAACACCAGAAACCTTCGGGTTTGCTGGAACAACCAGAGATACCACAATGGAAGTGGGAACAAATAGCTATGGATTTCATTACCAAGCTACCCCGCACTTCCAGCGGACATGATTCGATTTGGGTCATCATTGATAGATTGACCAAGTCCGCACATTTCTTGCCGATCAGAGAAACGTACAAGATGGAGAAACTTGCAAGACTATACATTGATGAGATAGTAGTAAGGCATGGTGTGCCATTGTCTATTATCTCAGACCGGGACAGTCGATTCACTTCGCGGTTCTGGCAATCATTGCAACAATCCTTAGGGACAAGTGTTAACTTGAGCACTGCTTATCATCCACAAACGGATGGACAAAGCGAGCGCACTATTCAAACCCTAGAGGATATGTTGAGAACATGCATCCTAGACTTCGGTGGAAATTGGGACACACATTTACCACTTATTGAGTTCTCCTACAATAATAGCTACCACAGCAGCATTGGATGTGCTCCGTTTGAAGCACTCTACGGTAGAAAATGTCGGTCTCCAATTTGTTGGACCGAAGTGGGAGACAACAGAATAACTGGGCCTGAACTTATTCAGGAAACAACTGATAAGATAGCCCAGATACAACGACGATTACAAGCAACACGTAGCCGCCAAAAGAGTTACGCAGACAAACGGCGCAAGCCTTTGGAATTTGATGTGGGTGACAGAGTCATGTTGAAAGTGTCCCCATGGTAAGGCGTAGTTCGTTTTGGGGCTAAAGGCAAACTAGCACCTCGATATGTCGGACCGTTTGAGATTACTCAACGCATAGGTCCTGTGGCATACAGACTCAGACTCCCTGATGAACTTAGTGGAGTACACGATGTGTTTCATGTATCAAATCTCAAGAGGTGTCTAGCAGATGAAACATTGATCATACCATTGGAAGAGATACAGATTGATGAACAATTACATTTCATTGAAGAACCTGTAGAGATTATGGAACGTGAAGTCAAGAGACTGAAACGAAGCCGTATCCCTATTGTAAAGGTTCGATGGAACTCCAAGCGTGGACCAGAGTTTACCTGGGAACGCGAGGACAACATGAAAGCAAAGTATCCCCATCTGTTCGAGAATTAATACCCGACTTTGATGCTTAAATTTCGGGACGAAATTTCTTTAACAAGGGGAGACTGTAACAGCAAGTGCCAGACCGTCCGGCAAGTCCGTACGGTATGTGTACTTTCACCTTATTCTATGTGTGCATACGTAAGTCTAAGCAGTACTTGTATTAACAGAATCCTAAATACAAGAAATCGTTGTACGTATTTTTGTATAAACTTAAATGCATTAAGTACAACGTACATTTGAAACATTAGTTGTGTTTATTAAGTGAAAACTTAATTACAGTTAACACAACAAATCATGAGAAACAACGGTATTCAAACGATATTCAGAAACATATCGGTTGCGATCTGATGTCCACAGATGACAGGAATCAGATGACCGACAAGTCGATACAAAAACAATGTGAAATCATGATGTATAGTTGAGTCCGACAGTGAGAAAACACAATTAAAACATTAATGCAGTGTTATTTCAGAATGACGAACTGACAATGTGTTTGCGTGAGTGACGATTCACACAAACATATCTGTGAGTTTAGAGTTCTGGAATAATGACTGAAAAGTAGAAAACAAAAGTCAGAAAGCAAAACCATCGTCGTATTCGTTCGGGTGACGATTCGAACGAATTACGCGCGAAGGTTACGCGATCTGACGAAACAACAACGATAACACGTCACGATCGATAATAATTTAATAAATAATATTTTACAATTTTGAAACTCATCAAAATAATTAAATTAAATTCTTTTATTTAAATCCATTTAAATTACGCGTAATTTTCCGGAAAACGTACGAAATTACGAACCGAGCAACGAAAACGAACCCGAACACCCTCGGGGTATAAATACCTTTAATTGAGTCATCTCCTTCATTTTTCTCATCCCCACTCTCTCTCTACACCCAAAATCCCGGTTTCACCTTTTTAGGGTTTTCACCATCTTTAAACCTCCATAACTTTCTTGTTTCTCAACCAATTCGAGTGATTCTTTCGCCCACGCGTAGCCCTCGACGTCCTCTACACAGAAGTACAACAGATCGGAGGTCAAACCCACCGGAATTCGAGGTATGAGGCTGTTTGTATACGGAAAGATTAGGGTTTTCGACCCTATGGCCGATTTTGAGTTCTAACCAGCTCTTCATCCTAAAAACTTGCTAACCACGACCATAAGGACCCTCTGTAGCATACTCCATATTCGAAATCACCTATGGGCTAGGCTGAGATAACCAGTTTCGAACCCCCAGAACCCCGAATGTCTTCATGGCCGAATGGCCAAAGTTAGGCCGAATGAACCAGCCATTCGTCGGTGCAAAGGCTCAGTCGCCCCTTTCCCATTCGACACTCATTCGCTTGGATGCATGCCTGCCATTCGCCAACTCATCATTCGACTTTAACCACCTTCGGCCATAACTTCATTCGGCAACCCCAGCTTCATTCGGCATTCCTTATTCGGGAAACCACATACGACTGCAGCAGTACTCATGAGCCCATATACACATCTCAAGGCCCAGTAACTTAGCTGGTCCCTAAGCATTTTTCAGCCCAGTACACATGACCATCCTCGGCCCAACTGTTTTTCCTTTAGGCCCAACACAGTGTATTAGTTCAGTCCACACCAGATTTGGCCCAACAGGCCTGTTTTTGCCCATCAGATCTTGTTCGGCCCAAGGCCTGCTGCTTTAGGCCCATATTCGGCCCATGGTCTTTTATGGAGGCCCAGGTCACTTGGCCCACTGACTTCAGCCCATTTCCATTTATTCAGCAACCAGTGGGATATGGATCTAGGCCCACATTACATTTCAGCCCACACAACCATCTATCGCTTCTAACAATCTAGTTGGTCCACACATGGAATGGATTAGGCCACTAGTAGGCCCACATCACCCCTCCAGGCCCAATACCTCTACAACTGGTCCATTGACTCTTGGAAGGCCCAACAGGAAGTGAATGGCCCAAGGCCCACGGTTTATGGCTCAAAGTTCACTATTTTTGGCCCAAGGCCATGATTATGGCCAATAACCCAAATTCTAGGCCCACGATTGTTTCAGCCCATGTAAGCGGGGCCCAGCTTGGCCCATGAACTTTATTGGTGAAGGCCCGAGACAAAACTCATTGGGCCCAGTAAAATCAGCCCGAGGCCCACAGAAACTAATTCAAGGCCTATTTTGAGGCCCTTGTCCTCATTTTTGAAGCCACTTTGCTATGAATTTGGCCAACAACCTGTTTCTGGCCCACTTCCGATTCCTACAGCCCAATATGACTCTAGGCCCAACAAATATTGCCTAGGCCCACCTTTGGCCCAATAAATTCCTTAGAGGCCCAATCAAGGCCCACAAAGTCACTTGAACTCTAGCTTTTGTAACCTTTGGCAAGGCCTTTATGATTCAACACCCAATATCATTGGCCCAAATTAATTTTTTGGTCCACATAACTAAAGAACTATTGTAACTCTTTAACTCAACACTAATATGTATGATAACCAAGGGATTACTACCAAAACGGCAATTTTTGCAACAAAGTCTTGTAACTTATAACATGACTTCATGAAACTACGATTGGGCTTTAATACAAACTAGATGAGACAAGAATAAATCAAGGAAAGTCTATGGATTACAAGAACCAATAACAAATAAAGATGGGCCAACAGAGACCGAAGACTTTGAGTGTTGGCCAAAGCTTATGGCTAACACATACATACACATAAAATCCCTATAATTCATACTAATAAGTTATAAACATCGTGAAATCAATACAGGATCGTGAAAATACACGCAAAATACAATCAAGAGCGCGTACATTCTTGTTTAAGCTAAGTCAAACACAACAACTACAAGGTGAGTTCATATGCCCCTTTTTACTTTAAATCTTTACTGATTTTAACTCTCGGGGCTGAGAAACATGTTGCTTTTATTTATTTAAAAGTTTGCTTAACATGTTATTTATACTTTGATTTGATAATATTAACTTGCTTATTATCGTATATCATTGTATGCATGCTTGTATGATTATGAGATAACAGGGAAACTCATATGATTATGATAAGATAATTTCTTAATCATCAATACATTATAATAACTTAGTTATAAGATTATAACTTATAACACTTAGTTATTTCCACATGATCAAGTACTTAAATAATTTACACTTAATTGTATAACGAGAACATTCCCACACGGATACTTTGGGAACACATGGATTCAGTAAATGATGATCATGATAACGTAACTTCATGGGATTCTTATCATTTACAGTAAATGATGATCATGATAACGTAACTTCATGGGATTCTTGTCATTTACACATAATTAACATAACGTAATAAGACAAGTTCTTATTCGACTTTGTTAAACACACGAGAACAATCCCACACGGATACTTTGGGATCACATGGAATTCAGTAAATGATGATCATGATAACGTAACTTCATGGGATTCTTGTCATTTACACCCGATTATCATAACGTAATAAGACAAGTTCTTATTCGACTTTGTTAATCACATGATACAATCCCACACGGAAACTTTGGGATCACACGGCGGGATAGGAGAGAATGGAATGCATTTTACTCTGATTACGTGAGGATTAAAATGGATTCCATTCGGATTCTATACGTTGCATTTGGAGACACATGATGAACAGTTAACTAATACTTTTAATTAAATTAAAAGTGTATCATAAAAGTTAACCTCACAAGTAATAGAATAATACAAGGATCAGATTTAAATAATCTAAATTCCTTAATTCAACGAGGGTTTATCCATACTTCGGTTTGATAACTAAACCCCTCTTACTATATTATTATTCTACATATGATTACACAGCAGACAATTCGGATAGTTGGAAAATGGATATCTTTAGTTGTATCGTAAGTGGTGTGGAACTTGGTTGAGTATGTGGTGGGATAGCGTCTGGGCTTGACCCTTTCGTGATTCCCTATATATAAGCATACTTAGTTAGATGATATACTACTTGTACATATAACTAAGGAGAGGCCATTGGGTGGAACAGGCAAACAAGTATACAAGCAACAATTATATCATTGTGAATGTGTGCATGATCAGTTCAATGGTTTTCAATTTGCTTACTTATGAACTCACCAACCTAGTGTTGACTTTGTTTAAATTACATGTTTTCTCAGGTGACGAACAGGTGTAGATACTATATGCAAATGATAAGCTAGTGGACTCATAGAAGACCTAGCTTTCTTTTGATTGCATACTTTTGATATGACAGAACATTGAATCACTTTTGTATATCTTGTACAGATCAAGATATAAACTCATTGATTCTTTTTGATTAGATTTACTTAGTTAAATTATGATGTACAATGTAATTTAACTTTGTAATCCTATTTCATGTCATGATTAGCATTTCTCATTTATATCTCATGTGCTATGTAAACAATCTGATCATTTGATTATCAACTCAATGATATCGCGCCCCGGGAACATTCCGCCCGACGGGAAAACACGATCCGTTCCCGCCGGCCCGGAGTGTGACAAAAAGCCCTACATGATCCTCATAGCTTCACTAGTTTGTACCTGAAACATGTTTAGATTCAAAGGTCAACTATAATAGTTGGTGAGAACATAGGTCTTGACACCAAAAGTTAACAGTTCAAAAAGATAAGATTTGCAATTCATATGTAACATAGTGATATAAGGCAATATGTGGAAACATACACATGTAACTATTGCAGATCAAACCTTAGTTAATCTAGTTAGGCATAGTACTCCATACTACCCTCAAAATAGTTAAGTACTAAGTGATCACCGGCTGGGTGGAGTGGTCAGTTCAATAGATCTATCATCACAACAGTTTGGCTATCACAAGTTAATGATCAATGCACAAGTTAAGTATAGTTAAGATGGTAGTTTGGGACATATAGCTCAAATCCACATAGATACAAGTTTGAATTGCTAGAAAATAGTTCAAATATAAACATGTTCTAACCCCGATGATTTTGTAAACAAAAGTAAAAGAAAAGGGGGCTATGTAACTCACATCGCATGATTGATGATTGAGTTTTCTTGATTGTCGTTTATATGGAGACTTATAACTTGGTTCCTATAACATAATGAGTTTCCATTGAGTTTGTCTACCTACTATAGTTTATGTGATGGTGCTTGTGTTCTATTTGTCAAGATTTTATTAAAACAATAATGTCCTAACTTATACTTGAAATATTAATTTATAATGCCTTGAAATTACTAAGTGTTGGATTTTATAAAAATTTCGCCATTATAACGACGTATTTTGGAAAATTACCATTTTGCTTAACAACTTCAAAACCCATAAATTAAATCAACTTATATAAATATATACAAGTATATATATATTATATCACATCATTAAAGTGTGTATATAAAATATATATACATTTATATATGTGAAAATGATTAATATTTATGTAAAAATGTCTAAGTTTATAAAACTGCTTTTGGACAGATTCTGTCCGTCTTGTTCGGATAGACATTAAAAATAGAAGTAGTTTGAATAAAATTATGAAACTTCACAGTATACTATTTTAAGGTGTTTTGAACAAGTTTCATTTAGAAAATGTTTCGTGATTTTGCTTGTAAATGGGTCAAAACAGTAATACAAGTGTAAGTCCTTGAAGTTTCTGTTTTGACATTAGTCCAGAGAATTCGGGTTCATTTTTGACATAGTAAACCTTTGAGTTAGATTATGAAACTCTCCAGTCTACCATTTTAACATATTATGAACAACTTTCTTTTAGGAAAGTTTTCATGATTCGGACCTTAAGTAGGTCAAAACAGCTGCACAAGTTAGGGGGTACAAATCCGCGCACTAATCTTGTGAAGGCTGTTTGGGGTATCATTTGGTCGAGTTAGAGGCTGAATAAATAGTGCATGGAAATCTAACTCAATGAACTTAGTCATGGAATCTGAGTTTGTTCCATTTGGAGTTTTTATGACCATTTTATGACTCTTTGAAGTCGGGACAACAATCTGCCAGAATCTTCATGAATGCATGTTTGTGTGTGTAGTTATGAATGATCTTTTTAAAACGAGTTTTTTTTTAGGCTTTACACCACTAATAGAGCTGAGAATGATGAAGAATAATAATATTCATCAATGATTATTATTTTGCTCATACAAATACATGCATGCATGAATCAAGTCACCAAAACAAGTTTTTGGACTTGAAAAACTCATTTCTAGTACATGCAACTTTGTTGCATGTAGAGTTTTAGGTCATGGCTTCAATACCCACGACTTTAGAGTATTAAATGGTGAATATTTCATGTTCAAAACCAGGTCTTGGCCATGGTTTAGAAAGTGTATGTGATAGAGTGCAAAAATGTGAAGAAAAGTGAGTTTTGGAAGTAAACCGTTCGTGTAGTCACCTTGAGCTTGTGTGGCTTGATCCTAGCTTTGCTCCTTGGCTTCTTGGATGCTTGAAATGACCAAGATTGAGAGGATTAGGGGCTGGAGTTGGCTGTAACAATGAGAGAAGTATAGAGAATTTGGAAATTTTGAAAGAGTTGAATGTGTGTGAGTGTGTAGGTGAAAGAAGAGGTTTTAAGGAGAGAGGAGAGGGGGGGACGAATTGGGGAGAGAGGAGAGAGGGGAGTGTGTGTTGGTTAGTGGGAGTGAAGGGATTGGGAAAGAGATTGAGTGTGTAAGAGAGATTTGTTGACTTGGTGAGAACATTTTTGTTTTCTAGTATTTGGAATGAATATTGTATGTATGTATGTATGTATAAGATTATGAATGTAGTCATGATCTTATATATTATACATAAGTGTAGGTGAAAGATATAAAAATATTGGGTATTATGGTGGTTAAATCTTGTATCGGGTATAAATTTTGATATTATTTATACGCGATTATTTTACGATAATTAGTAAAATAATAAAACTTACTAAAATAATTAAATTTTAGTAACTAACAAGATTATTAAATAATGTGTCGCGTATCATGACCGTCTTATCCGGCTAAACACCAATATCTTTCGTTGTCATGAATTTTAATGCGTCAAATTGCGAGAATTACTAATTGCAAGACTATGAATATTGCTAAACTTTAACCGAGAATAAACATTTAATTATTACATTTCGAAAATTCCGTCATAGTCAACGTTAAATACACCAACGATGTTAAAAAGTCAAATTCGAAAATTGACGGATGTCACACCAGGGGTTTTGTCCGCCTGACCTATTGACAGCTCGGGATTCTTTAGGCATTAGAAGCACGTATAAAGTACCCGACAGTTGATTAGATGGTGATTTAAAGAAAAATAAATATCCCTATCGTATTTCTTTAGGAGTGTCCGATTCCAATCTTTTTATCTTCCCTGTATCGTCCAACAAGAACCCTAATTTTAAACTCCAAATCTCGACTGAATCGCGAGTTCCTTTTGTTGAGAGGAAGATGTCGATTCCACCGAATTCGTCATCATCATCTTCGTCTTCTTCCTCCCAATTTACATACTCCAACAGCAATGGCTCCTATTTCCCCATGCCCTTCCACCTTCAACAACCTCAAACTTATACTTCTTCTCCTCCGGCGCCTGCGGTGGTTCAGTATCCCGCTCCGTCTACTTCCGTCTACTTCCCTCAGTTCCAGCAGGTAGTTTCATCTGTTTCTGTTTAGCGTGAATTTAACATTTTTAAAACTGCGATCTTCAATTGTAGTATAGAAAATCTGCATTTTCATTTATTTCGTCACAAGATATTGGAATCGCGTTAATGGAATAGGTCCTGATGTTTGGTGTATAATCTCTTTACATTCAGTAAATGTTTAGAGCAGATGTAAATGCAAATGATAATGGGCATAAGCAGAAGGAAAATTGATGATGGGCCAAATCTATTCATCAAGTGAATTAATGTTTGTTTCTCTAAGTTGCAAAACATTAGCCGGCAATCTGTGATATAAATTATTTTGATTCACCAACTTGAAACTATCGGAAAATGTTCTTTTTTTTTGACTTATTTTCATTTTAACAGGCACAACAGTTGTTTCAAAGGGACGCACAAACGATTACGCCTGAAGCACTAGAAAGTGTGAAGGCTGCACTGGCAAGCAGTGAAGTGGAGCATAAAGCAGAGGTCAAAAAGAAAGCAATACCACGCAAAGCAGCTGGTCTAGCCTGGGAGGATCCAACGCTTACTGAGTGGCCAGAAAGTATGCTTCAGTTGAACTAAACTGCTTATTGTTAAGGGCTAAGAAATGTAACTAACTTTTGTAAGGCTATAAAAAACTATCAAAGTTTCAAATAAAAAAAAAAAGAACCCAATTGAGCAAACTAAGGGAATTTGTTTTAGGTCACTAGACAAAATAATGATGCTTGGATAACTTTTGACCTTGTGTAAGTGTAATTTTGTGTTTTGATTGTACACCTAAAAATGGGTATCTTAGGTGATTTACCTTCTATCATTTTTGAAACTTTGATGCTTCTCTCAATGCTCATGACTAGTTGGTTATCCAAGATATTAGACCACATTTAACTTCTATTTTATCGATCTAGCAATAAGATTTGTTGATTTTATCTGTTTATCTATTTATGCGATCTTTTGTTTCTTTTTTATTGCAACACAGAGACATTAATCCTTGTTTCTTCAACTTTTGGGTATGAACGTGGTCAAAGGATGATTTCATAAAGAAATTGTTGACTATCTACCACTATAGACAATAGCTTGTCATTGACATATTAGGCACATAGAAGATTAATTATGCAACATATGTGGAATAGAATCCAAGTTATGCTCTTAGAGTGACTAGAGGGAGTTGCTTCTATATTGCATATACTACGTAGTCTACCTTAATGAATTTTGATAAGTTGTGTGGCTAATTTTTTTCCTAGACATACTTATACATATAGTTGGTTGTATGAGAAATTATACTATCGATCTAACTAAGGAAGCTTAATTACCTTTGTGAATTTTGAATTTTCTGGATGACAGTTTGGTTGTTTTGTGGCTTTAGAGGTTAAAAATGATTTTGGGGATGTTTGTTTGGTTACGTGGGTTCTATGTTGCAAGGAACTAGCAATAGGGGAGGTGGTGCTAGTTGGCTTGGCTCTTCTTTAATAGAAAGTAGTAAAAAAATTTCCTCCCTTAGCTATAGAGAGGAGGATTGAATATTGAGTGATAAAAGCTTTAAACACCTTAGAGTTTTATGGCAGTTAGTCAGCTGAAAGAAGTGAATTGAATCAAAGACCACCTCCGATGCTCAGTCACTGCTGTTTTGGGTTGAACCAAAAGCCATGATCAATGACTCAAATAAGCATATTATAAGTAATTGCATGAATCTAACACAATTCTGATCACACAATGTAAATAGCAACCTGTTAAGATAATACTGACTTTACCCTACAGTTGTTTTCTAATTCAGAAATACAGCTGCCCATGCTTTATCTGCTAAAGTTAAACTCTGATTTTTTTTGTGTTTTTCTTCCTTTTCTCCATCCATTGCTATCAATTCTCTTTTATCTAACTATGCTTTACCCTGAAATTTTAGTCAAGCACTGGTAGTTCCTTTCTCTTCTTACAACTATAAGAAGGGCGTAATAACGATTACAAGCATTCTAGTGGTAAAGCAATGGTCAGTAATCGTGATTAGTGAATAAGACAGAGTGTAGGATTGTATTTAATACTGAACAAGCTGGTTTAAAGTGGATGACATAGGGAAAAAGTTCGTAAACCTGTAACACCACTTAAAATTCTGAAAATCCAAATGTGAGAAATGTTGTGGCATGAAAGGAATAATGATTACTTCTTAGATAACCAACAGAAGATACAGACACTTAGAAAAGAAAAAAATAAAATGAAATTTCTAAAATGTATGAACCACCTATATACATGCATTTTGTGGTTGGTACACGGGGTGATGGGCAGTCATCTGATCATCATATATATGGAAGACCAAGTTTTCTTATTCATAGCTTTGAATATTTTTCCTTGCTAGGTTTTTGCATTTTTTTATGGTTTATTTGCATGTCATCTGTTGATAAAATGGCATCTTCATGATTTTAGTGATTTTTTTGCAGATGATTATCGTCTATTTTGTGGGGATCTTGGTAATGAGGTGAATGATGATGTTCTTTCAAAAGCTTTCACGCGATTTCCTTCATTCAACATGGCTAAGGTTAGTTTCTTTCACTATAGCATCATCATGTAGTATATATACGTTCCCTTAGTGGTATATAATTTTTTTGTCATTGCATTTGTTTACATGGCTTAGAGCTCAATCCTTCACTTAGTCTTTGTTCTTATCCTTCTCCACTTAATACCTTTGGAGGGAAGAATACCCACCAACCAACCATACCCAGAAAATCCCACTCGTTGCATGACTATTTGTGGGGTCTATGGAGGATAGGGAATATGGGATGTAGGCATACCTGGGGAAAGAGAGGCTGTTTCTATGAGAGACAATCAACTTAAACACAAACATACATAATCTAGCAAAATATAGCCCAAAAAGACCCTATGTAATTGTAGATAGGGTTGGGGTATCACACACACTAAACACCACACACACACACGAGAAAACAAATAAATGATACGAGAGATTTAATGTAGTTTGGTTGGTGTGACCTATGTCCACGGGTTGCAATTAGGTATTTTATTATTTAGCTTAGTACAAAGATTACAATCACATGACTAGAGCATATATTTATATATAGACACACACACACACAAAAATTTGGTTAAACTATTAAATGGGCCAGGCTTACTAGCTTAGGGCCGGCTGCCCTAATAGGCCTACGAAACCTAACAGATAGAGCTGATTTCTATTTTATATTTAGATCTAAATCCAACTCATTCACATTTTTTACAGACATATTAGGCGGATAATATTAGAAAAAAGGAAAAGAAGGAAAGGGGAATCCCTAAGGCTTTTGTATAGACTATATAATTACAAACAAACAAACAAACAAACAAACTTACCCAGTATATTCCCACTTTTCAGTAGGGTCTGGGAGGGAATGATGGACACAAACCTTACCCCTATCCTAGTTGGGATATAGACTATATAATTAATGTGAGTTAAATTAGTAGAAAATGTAACTTCAATTAAAACAAGAGGTATATGGATGGTGTTGGGATTGTGTGGTCTTCAAGGCAAATGGATTGCTGACCATGTTGCTGATTAGTGGGATTCTACTAGGTATATTTTTTTGTTTGTTTGTTTGCTCCCGAAGTTGTTTACCTTTATCTAATTGTTTAATAGTAATTCTATTGAGCACCTAAATATTAAAATAAAAACCCTAGTTTCAACCCATGGACCTGTAGATTCAGGTCACCTTGATCGAATCACTCAAATTCTTGTTTTTGTTTTGCTTTTCTGCATTAGATGTGTTGGAAATCAGGACCAAGAATACGAACAAGTTTTAATCTCAACCAAGATCGACTTTTCTTGTATTATAGAACTCTTGACTCGTACAAATAAATCAAACACTCCTTATTTATAGACTCTCTAACCTTATTGTAATATTACTCAAACTCCTTAGAGATAATCCAAACATGCTTGGATTTATCTAGATAATTACTGACTCTAAATAATTATCTCTATTAGCTTTATTATTAATTAAAATACAATTAATTAAAGTCTTTCAGATTACCCCTTCAACCTTTACTTTCTTTTAAAACCAATATGTTTCAGGATTAACAGTTAACATTCCCCCTTAATCCTGATATTGACCCGAATTCTCTTGTTCTTTTCTTCGGTCAACCCACAAAGCCTTGCTCGTGCCACATGTTTTCATGTTCTTGCTTTTCTTGCTAACTTGTCCTTTTTTCTTGCTCTTACTTGCCCTTTCAAATCAAAAACGAGTGTTTCTGATTTCTTGCTCTTTAATTGATCAACAGACTAGGGTTCTTGCTCTTTCACTAATCAAAACTAATCAGGGTTCTTGCTCTTTCACTAATCAAAACTAATTAGAGTTCTTGCTCTTTCACTAATCAAATGGTCAGGATTCTTGCTCTTTAACTAATCAAGACTGATTAGGGTTCTTGCTCATTCATTGATCCTAAAGATCAGATACTTGCTCTTGCTAATAGGTTCAAAGATGAACCCGTCTTGCTAATCTTGCGACCAACTTGCTAATCAATTTTCATGCTCCCTGACCGGCATGCTAATTAGCTTCTTGACTTGCTTGCTTGCTTTAAAACTCATTTGGTTTCTCGTACTTGCTTGCTTATTCATTTGTTCTTTTTATTCTTGCTTGCTTGCTGATCTTGTTATGTATGCCAAACTTGCTATGTACTTGCTAATCTTACTTTGTTACATGGATTCAAGGTAAGTTTTGACTTGCTTCTACTTCTTCTGTGATTACTTGTTGCTGCCAGATTACTTTCTACTGATCGAGATGTCGAAAAATATCAATGTAACCTGCTGTTGTTTGACTATCTACTGAATTTGATCAGCCTTTCAAAATTACTTGCTTCCTTGCTGCTGCTTCAGATCTGTCTTGCGATCTTGGCTTTGAAAATTTCACTATTGCTACTTTGCTCTTGCTGCCCAGAAAAAAACTTGTTGCCTTCTTTGTTGCTGTTTACTTTAATCATTAAATGTGCTTTCTTCACGTTATGTTCACAAACAAAGAAAAAGTGGTAGCTGAAAATTAGGAGTTTTATTAATTTATTTATGTTGAATGTTTATCTAGTAGGAATAGATAATTATGGTTTTATCATTTAATTGTTTGCAAGTGTATCTAGTTATTTAAATTCCTAGAAGTTAGCATTTGAGTCATAGTATGATATTAGTTTTGTTTAGTATAAATAGGGTCTTTATTTGCATGTTTAAGAATGAATAAAAAGTTCAATTTATGTTCAAGTAAATTCTGGTTCTATGCAAACTGAATTCTGGCAGCAATTTTTGATTTTGTTCTCTATTTTCTGGTTTGAAATTATTTAATCAAAGGGACCTGAGACCTCTGATTGTGTGTTGTTTGCTTAGCCTGAATCCCTAATAATTATATAGTCATCTTGTATAACTCTCCTCAAGTGAAGCATATATATCAAAGGCCTCATAAAGACCTAAAGACAACTGATTGGTTGGTCAATATACAGATCCTTAACAACAAACATTAAAAATTTGACATTGATACCAAGTTGATGAATGATACATACGTGTCCTGAATCACAGAGGGGGGAATGCATAAAAATGCTGTCAATGTAAAAAAGGAAACCCTGTTGGATATAAGACATGAAAATTCTTTTTGTTTTTTTAAAAAAGGGAAAACTAGAATCTCATGCCACCATTTGAGGTATGTTTTGATAAATTTGATTATTGTTTCATCTTTTCTTTCCACAATTGAGTTTTGTTGAGGGGTGTCACTTTTGACCCTTTTTTCAATGAATTACGTTTATATTGATAAAAAGTAAAATACTCGATTCATTTCATAAATGGTTTGAACAGTAATATGCAATAAGGGCAGTTTGTAATGTGATTTTTTTATAGAAAATGTTGCTATTCTTTTTAAACATATTGAGTGCTGCATCTTTTACTCACATCTTGTCATTTAATCCATTCCTTTTTTTTCTTTTAACAAATATCATTTAAGTTCATTTAGTTCTCGCTTTGATCATTTTCTTGCAAATTATTGAACATGATGATGGTGTTCTTAGGTTGTCCGAGATAAGCGAACAGGCAAGACCAAAGGATATGGATTTGTTAGTTTTTCCAACCCAACTGATCTTGCTGCTGCTCTCAAGGAAATGAATGGTATGTTTTATCCCAATTGTTTGCCAAGTTTGACATAATTTAATAAAACGTTTTACTATCAATCAATGTCCCATCTCAAAGAGAAAATAAAGAAAATTTGTAGACTGCAATAAAAGTTGCTATTTTTAGTTTATTACGTATTTGTTGTATTGAATAATCAAGTGATTAAGTAGGTTTTATTAAATAGTTTTTGATCCATTTTACATGCGTTTTCTGATGGTTTTCTTAAATTTAATTATCAAAAAAGTTAGGGGTGGTGATTTTAAAAATAACCTGAAAGAGACGCAAAATAATCAAAAACTGTTTAATAGACGAATTGTATTCGAGTTGATTTGTTTAACCTGTTTAACTAAAAGGTCTACCCCTCACTGTTTATGACACGTTTAATCCCTTTATCATAACCCACCAGCCAAATAATTGTTGGATTAATCTCGACTATTTTACAAGTTTAGGGGCTGTTTTGATTAACTAAAATTTATGTTTTGTTTAATTTAATTGATATGGATAGAACTAAACAGGTAACGTTTAATTAAGTATTAGTTTATTTGAAATTCCTAAAAGTTAGGTAATTGAGTCATAGCATGGTTTGGTTTTTGTTTAGTTTAAAATTTAAATAGGGCCTATAGCCTTTTAGGTCAAAGCATAGTCACAGAAATCGCTAAGGTCCCCGCGTTTTCCGATCCAGTTCGCACGTACCCATTCATGGTACGTTCTCGATATAGGTTAGCTCGTACCCATTCATGGTACGTTCTCGATATAGGTTCGCTCGGGATCACGTTTTGAATCAAGGAATTGGCGTTCCAGAAACTCAGCTTGTGAGATGAAGACTTACCTGTATTGAGCGATGCAATTTGCTTTATTTCGCCGGATTCACCGCCGGAGGAGATTCCCTGAGGGTTTTCTCAGCACTCCGGAGGTTGATCGGAGGTTGCAAACAGAGGCGTGATGAATGACAGGAGGCTGATCGGAGGATGATCAGAGGACGAACTCTTTTGGTGTCGTTGATGAAGAGAAGGCGACGACTCATTCAATTTAGGGTTATGAACTTAACGTTTTTACGTTTTCATAATTACATATTTAACCCTTGAGTTAAAAATATGTTCAAACTTATCTTTATTAACCCTTAGAATTCTAATTTTGATTAAAACTTACCCTAAACCTTATTTAATTAGTTATTTGTTTTCTTTATATGGAACATCATACCAAAGCGAACCGAAATGAGCCTACCCCTTCGCGTACCGAATTTTAGGAACCTAACGAATTGCGATCCCGTACGTAGTTTTTCAATAAGATTTCTGGTTCATGAGTTCTTTCCTATATTGCAAGTTTCTGGTTTATTTTTCTGGTTCAAGTTTAATCAGATCAAGAAGGATCTGGATTCTGGTCTTCAATTGGTATCATAGCCATTGAAGGCAGAAGGCTCGATCCAGGTGATCAAAATTGTAGCAGCTGATGCCAAAAGCAGTGGCAAAAGTGAACTGCTGCTGTGTTGAAATCGAGAGATGGAATGCGAACCTGTATGGATCACTGCACAACACCTGTACGGTTTAAACCTGTGTGGTTCAGAAGGAGACCTGTGTGGTTAGAAAGACCTGTGTGGAGTAAGGAAACCTACGTGGTACAAGGAGAAAAGCAACATGTGTGGTGATCGGTCGATACGGTAGGCAGAAGACGTGTGTTGAGTGTACTTGATTGGATTAAGGTGACCTGTGTGAGCAGAAGGAGAAAAATGTGCGGATTGAGATCAATTTATCAAAGACCTGTGTGGTAAATATGCGTGAACAACATATTTGTATTAAAGTCGTGTGATCTTCTGATTCACAGCAGCAATAAACAGAAAGCTATGGCAGAAGTACATTCGGCATTGGTGCAATTGTGTAGGCTGGTAACCAAGGTAATATACCTTACAATGTCCGAAGTTAATGGCTACAAATTACACTAGTTGGTTAATCATGGTGGAGTCGATCCTACAAGCATATGGTTTGTGGGAAGCCATTGATCCAATAACATTTGGAGTGGTCGAGGCTAGGAAAAATTTATTGGCAAGAGCATTTGCGTTTCAAATTCTACCCGAAAGACGTTTTTCTTCAAGTGTTAAAGCATAAACATGCAAAGGATGTTTAGGAAGCACTTCATGTGAGATACTCAGGGGCTCATAGAGTAAGGCAAGATGCTAAACTTGAAGATCTAAATTAGAGATGTTGAAGATGAAAGAAAGTGAATCAGTGGATGAATTTTGTGGCAAATTAAGTGGGTTAGTTACAAAGTTCAAGAGTCTTGGATCAAGTTTGGAGGATGTGGTTGTGGTAAGAAAGTTGTTAAATTCAGCTCCAACGAAGTTCTTGCAGATTGTAACTTCAATAGAACAATGCTTGAACCTTAAGATAATGTCTTTCGAAGAGGCTGTCAGGATATTGAAGGTGTATGAAGAAAGGAATAAAGACTATGATGAGAAAGAGAGTGATCAAGATAATATACATGATTAAAGGTAAGCGAAAGGATCATGATCTTGAAAGGTATGAGCAAGGTTGTGGGCTTAATAATAGGGGCCATGGTAGGGGATATTGAAGAGGGAATGATAAAGGAGATAATGGACGTAGAAGAGGTAGTAGCGTGGGAATTTTAGAAACAAAAGTGATTTAAGATGTTACGAGTTTGGCAAGTATGGACACTTTGCATTGAGTGCCTCAATAGGAATAAAAAAGAGGAGGTAAACCTAGCTAAAGCTCAATAAGATGATTTACCAATATTGCTTTGAAAGGATGCATTTATCAAGATTAAGAAGGAGATTGTTGGATTAGTCTTGATTGTTTTACAAGTTTAGGGGTTGTTTTGATTAATTAAAATTTATGTTTTGTTTAATTTAAACGACATGAAGATTTAACGTGGTTCGATGGATGTGACCTACGCTCACGGGCTGCAACTAAGGTTTATCTTTTATTACTCAGGTGTTCAAAGATTACAATTACAAGACTAGGATATATATAGAGCAATGTTTTCATAACCGGACCGGATGTCGAACCGGACGTCTTACTGGTCGGACCGGTCGAACCGGATTCAAGAACCGGAAAACATAATAAATATATAAAATATTCCAAAATGGTTATAGAATTATAAACATATGTAAACAAACATCATTATGTTAAAAAAAATACTAGGTTTAGTTTATATATTTTATTGATTGAATTTTAGTGAAGAAAAAAATTTTGAATCATAAGAAAATATGTAATTTAATGGATAATAAACCATGGAGAAGGATAAAGGGGCAATGAAATGGCTCTCCCATAGTCCCATGTGAAATACTGAAATGGCTCTCCCACATCTCTCACATCTACCACATCGTTCTTCACAAAGCAATTATACAAAACTTGTCAGCCTTATGGATTACATGCGGTCCCAGTAGGGGTGTTCATCGGGTCGGATAACGAGTTATTCGGGTTGGGAAATTTTTTTGGTCTATCTGAAACCCGACCCGAAATATATTATCCGATTCGAAAAACCCGAATAACATGAAAAACCCGAATAACCCGAACAACCCGAATAACCCTGTTTTTTTCGGATATCCGACCCGAAAAAACCACTTTTCGCATATCCGAAACCCGACCCGACCCGAAACTAAAATCATATTATCCGACCCGAAAAACCCGAAAAAGATTTCGGATACGGTTTTTTCGGGTTTCGGATACGATTCGGATTTCGAATTTTTTCGAGTTTCGGATATTTTGAACACCCCTATGTCCCAGTGTCCCAAATCGATGGTTAAACTAAAAAGCCAAGCCCCACTCCCCTATATAAAGCTATCTCAGCCCCATTGCAACCTTCAACCCGGTTTTGTACTTATTCCGGTTACCGGTCGGACCCGGTTTGATTTAAAACTGGCCGGTTCGTAAGGCACCGGTTTATCTAGTCCAATTTAAATCGTTTTGCCTACCGGTTGGACGGGCTGGTTTTTAAAACATTGATATAGGGAACTAATTAGGTTACAAAAACATAAGCCGGGTTGAGCTTAAGGCCGACTGCCCTCCCAAAGTTCTCTGAACCTAGACAAAATCATATCGACTATAGATACGAGAGATTCTGGATTCGTAAGAAATAATCAACCTCAAATATTAACAATAAGCTTTGGGTGCATTAGTTGTGTATGAGTAGAACTCTATAGTTAAGCATACTTGGGTGCATAGCTGTCAAAGGCGCAAGGTGTACTCAAGGCGCATAGGTCACGCCCTGAGCCTAGACGCAAAAAAAAGTGAGAGCTTTTTAAACTAGGTGCATAGTATTAAATTACCATTTTGAGAGGTTTATATGTTTTAGGCTTAAAAGTCTATAAAGAATATATAAAGTCTAACTATAAAACAATTACTAATCTAGTTATGTAGAGTTTTTAAAATATAAAAACCTTTTTATGGTTGTTTTAGACTGGTTTATGATTAAATTATTTAGAATTTTTTCGGCTTTTCCAAAATTTTGTCAGATTTTCTAGAAATTTACCGGAATCTCGCCGGAAAATCACACCCGAGCATGCCTAGGCTGTCACGAGGCGCCTTTCATGCGCCTGGCTCTTTCTTTGCGCCTAGGCAAGCGTCCAAGGGCTTTTGACAACTAGGCTTGGGTGGCAACAATCTAGAGATGCGTGACCTTTTCGGGAGGGTTTCACCCGAGCAATAAGGGCTTTTGACAACTAGGCTTGGGTGGCAACAATCTAGAGATGCGTGACCTTTTCGGGAGGGTTTCACCCGAGCAAACAAAAGAAAATCCATAAGCTTCTCGTCGGTAAAGTGGACATTATTGATGATAATGAGACTGAATGTTACAATTGGGTTCGGGTTTGTTGATTCAACCAGCTAGCCTAACAATATTGACACTCCTAAATGAAATACAACTCAAATTAACCTATTTCTTGTACGAACATTCATTCTTAATTATTCTTACCATCTCCTTGTAGGAAAATACGTTGGAAATCGGCCGATCAAACTGCGTAAAAGCAACTGGAAAGAGAGGACAGATGTTGAGGCCTTGGAGAGACAGAAGGTAAAATCCTTTCTCCCACTGTTGGAGTGTTGGGACTTATCGGTGACTAATTGGTAATCGGTCATAACTGGGTTTGAATTCACTTAATCGGACCAAAAAATGGGTATTTTATCAGCCAAAAAATAGACCAAATTGGTAAAAAGTTGCATAAATAAAAAATTATGTGTCAAAATTCCAATTCGATTTTTCCTCGTTAAGCCCAATTAATCGCTATCCAGTACCCTACAACACCGACTAGCGTCTAGTGATTTTTACAATATTGTTTTCTCCTTAATTTCTATTTGAAATTCATTTTTACCACTTCTTGATGACTCAACAATTTATGTACTATTTATTGTAGAAACATATCCAGAGAAAAACAAAGCTGCCTAAAAAAAGTGTGTTGCACAAGTGAGGAACGTGAATGTATGTTGTTGCTATCCTGGCATGTTTATAAATCTTTTATATTGAATTAACATTTTAATAGAGTAATCTTATGTTTAAGATACTTTAAGTCTTTTCTATGCCATGAAATTCTAGAAATTTTGCTTTCCATTATGATGAATTTTTAATTATTTTAAAAAATCAGATAATTATATATTTTTTTTCCATCCATTGTTTAAATTACCAAGTTTTCCGGTAGTTTTATTTATTAAAAAGGATTAAGTACCTTAATTAAAACTGTTCTAGCATTCAATATATTTTGTAATATTGTTTTTTTATATTTTATATTTTTTACCGTTCAACACAATTACAGAAGACGTAGACGGTTCCTTTTTTTTTTTCTTCATGCATTTACGTCGTTTAATAACTCTACGGAACAATTGCGTGCCTGACTGCAAATTCCGTTGGGGTCTTTTGGTGTGAGATCAACGACAAGAATCTGATTCAAAAATCAATTTATTTTTATTTGTTTTATATTTATTAAAAGTACCGACGGTGTTAGTTTTTAATATTTAATAAACAAAATTTAACAGAATTATATTTTAATATTTTATTTCATATCACAATAATTGTTATTCGATGTTCAATTTATTCATTATATTTTAATAAACGTAGAAATAATAAATAAAATGAAGTGTAAACAAAAAAAAAAATCATAAACTTAGGCACTTAGCCCAATAGTTAAAGCTCTTACCTTTCACTGTGAAGGTTGAGGTTTAAATCCATCTGGATGCAAGTTCGAAGAACATCAGGTGACGGGTTGGCCGTTAGCTTGAGGTTTATCTTATGTTGGATTTCGATGGCGGGCAAAGGTTTACTCATTTCATAGGGTTCCTGCTCATCAGGGGGTATGAGTTCTCACGGTGGTTGGAGAAGTTCACCCTTGGACGTAGGGAACATGTGAGAACGTCGTTCAAAAAAAAATAAAATTAAACACATTATATCTTTTATTTTATTTTTTATATACAAAGAGAGAACTAGATGAGTGGAGATGGCGTGTTGTCTTGGGTGGTGTCAGGTCTTATTGTCGTTTCAGCTGTTTGCTCTCCTTCGGCCAACAGTTGATTGTCGTTTTGAATCGGAACACGCAGTCTAAGTCAGAATAGCAATAGTGATACTCAATTGGTTAATAATTAATATTTTATTTAAACTGAAATATCAAAATAGTAAGAGATTTTGCCTGAGTAAAATAAAAATAAATACATGTTTGACACGTGAAATGTTAAAAAAAGAAATAAATGATACTTTTATTTTGTTTTGAATTTTTTTGTATTATATTGTTTTTTTGTACTAGATATTTTTTAATAGATATTTTGTTAAAACAATTTACTATGTAGTTTTATATTTTTTGATAATAATAATTCGAATACTGGACTTTATCATTTTTTTTGTTACATAAAACATAGAACTGTTACGTTTAAATAATCAAGCCAATTGTTAAACAATTCATTTTATGTTTTATATTTCTATTAATTATGCCGTATATAAATTGTTAAACATGACGTGACATGTTTTGTTAGGTCTTGTTTTCTCAAACAAATAGCCAAAAAGATGAGTTTTCTTCTAAAAAAAAGAGAACATGATCTCTTAGACCACTCCCATCGGCGATTGTGAAGGGGATCATGACACTGTTTAGAATAAAAAAAATAGTTTAAGGGTGACGATATGCTCACTTGCGCAACCAAGGTAGCAACCCTTCACTCTCTCTCATCATCTTCCTCTCTCTAATCCTCCGCCCCAAGGTCACTGACACCATCATCGGCGTCACTTACATCCATCACAGACTCTTCCACAGCCGGAGCAAGTCATCGCCATCTTCTTATCACTAAAAATCGTCGCAGTATGCTTCCCTGTTCCTAAAAACCAATTTCACGTTGCAGCGATGGCGGTTGCAGGACACGAGAATATTCCGGTGATTGTGACGGAAACATGTTGGCCGTGTTTTGATTCCGGAAAAAAGTTGGGTTGTTAATGAAAGTGAAAAGTTTGGTTTGATTGAGTTGTGTAGGTAGAAGAAAGAGAAAATAATTTTTTTATTAAAATGTTAGGTTGAATTGGATTGTAAATAGGGATCAGTGTTTTCAGAATCAGACCGGATCGGGAACCGGGGGTCGACCGGCGCAAAAACATGTGAACCGCTCTCAAGGGAACCAGCTTATTGGTCGGACCGAGAACCGGTTCACTAATCGGACCGGAATTCAAGATTCTTTTTAACTAAAATCCAAAGAATTAAACATTACATCAAACCTTGCATTTTTTAACATGATTATGTTTGTTTGAACATTACTTATGTTTGTTTAAATGTGTTTATATTTATATAATTTTTTATATATTTATTATATTATCCTGTTTTTGAATCTAATTTAACCCGATCAGTGATCAGTAAGACGTTGAGCCTAGTTCTACAAACATTGACATTTGACAGGGTCACAGGGATAGTCTTCATGTCTATATGCGTTCCATAAAAATTGTTACAAAGATGTACAATTATAATGATGTGGGGCCTAAATCTCCCCCCAAAAACACACCGCCACACATTGTTTCACCCGTTTCTTTCATTCCGTCACGCTTCTCCTCTCGTGATTTTCAACACTTTCTGACCATCAATTTCGTCTATACGTAACATCAATAATCCACCTTTTGTTGATCATTTCGTTTGATTCGCGAAACATCACTTTTTCCCCCAATTTTGAGTTTACCTCGCATAATCTGTGGATTGAATTCTGGGTTTCTTTTTCGTGAAGGAACCCAGTTTTTCTTTTGTGGAATTACCCCCAAATCATACAATTTCAAGCACCGTCTCCTTGTTTTGCGTCTGATCACGTTCTCCATCACCAGGTTTTTCAGTTATCACTCAACTTCATGTAACATCAAAGTCTCCAGCTTCTTGACAGCTGCGTTGCTTCAATTGTTGTTCTCTGGCTTTCATCTTTTTATAATTGATCTTTTTTGAACATCTGAAGATACTTTCAACGATGCAGGCCGATGAATTGAACCTTTGCTTTAATAAATTGATGGTGTTTGGAGGTGGGAGTAGGGTTATTACAGAGTGGAAGGATATTCCTATGGAACTTTTGATGAGGATCGTGTGTTTGTTGGATGATCGGACGGTGATAGTTGCTTCTGGAGTTTGCAGTGGATGGAGAGATGCTATTTGCTTGGGACTTACACATATTTCCCTCTCTTGGTATCTTTTCTTCATCCTCTTATGTTTTTTTAGTTTATAGTTTGTCTGAATTCTGCAATAAATCTGAAAGATTTTTTTTTTTTTTTTGATATGGATTTGATGTTGTCATGATAGGTTGATTCTATGTTCATGGTATGTGTTTTTACAGCTGTATGCGACATCCTTTCAGGCTGTCAATTGATGATGAATCTGTTAACACGATACAAAATTAAATGGTTTTGGGTTCGAGCAAAACTCACTTATCATGTCATCATTTTGCTTATATTAGTAGCTTTATATTTTCTTGTGTTTGTCGGTTTCTAGTAATAGACAGGTTAAGTGTCTAAACAGTTCTTAAGATCTTAACCCCTTATCTGTTTATGAAATGATTAAACTTATATTTATTTTAATTGTTTTTGAATAATTAAGAATTTTACGCCCCATTTGTGGTGTACGCATATAATGTATAATGTGTGGGTCCTTAAGGGACAAAAGTAAAAGTGCACTAATTTTAACGTTATTTCAATTGTTTTGTGAAAATAACGTTTAAAATCATTGGGATGATTAACTTCAAACGATAACTTTGAGCCGGGACTCTTTCGGAGCAGCCTCTCTATCCCAATTGTAATAGGGGTAAGGTTTGTATCTATCCTTCCCCCCAGACCCTACTGAAAAGTGGGAATATACTGGGTAAGGTGGTTGTTGTTGTTGTTTTTAATGTGAAGTGAACTGTTGTTTAATGTTATTGTGAAATGTACTTTGGTGACTCTACTTTATTTTGTTTAAAAGTCATGCTAAACAAATTGGGTTGTGTTGTGTTACTAAACATGTTATTTATTATCAGGTTTGTGTTTGTGTTTTGAGTAGCTGACTCGTTTAGTTAAACATGGCATCTTCGTGTTTAGTAGTTGTGTTAATCTTGTCATGTTGTGTTTAATCTGTTTAGCATGTTTAGATCTGTTTTGTCAGCTCTAATCCAATCTCACTTGTTGAGCATCTGCTATCAGTCATGTCTAGTTAGATTTTAGATATCAATCTATTTTATGAAGTATGAACAAAACCTCCTCCTTTAATATATTTTCCATACATATATCCATAGATTATATATGAGGTTCCAAAGTTTGTCCGTGATTATGTGCTACACAATGGGTAGTCAGACTCGTCAAAGTTTGTCCATGGTTACCTTTTAGGCAAATTGTGAGACCCGTCAAAGTTTATTCATGGTGGTGAATAGCACAAAGTTGTAGTGATAATTGTCGAAGGCGAAAGACACTCTCAAATGCGTTAAGGATAAGCCTAGGCGCAAGGCGCTTAAAAAGCAAGGCTCGAGAGAACAAGACGCATAGCATAAGCATGTCGTTTTTAGGCTTGTTTAAGGCTAGTTTAGGATAATATAAGCCGGAACCAGGCGATTTTTAAAGTTGTAAGCAAGTTTGGCTGGAATGTACAGGATTTGGGTGGATTGTCATCTGGATCTGGCTGGAATCTTGCTAACTTTGTCAGAGCCTTGCATAGTTGCATGAGGGCCTGGATGGTCGCAAGAAGTTTCATCTGTGCCTTTCCATGCCTAAGAGCCTAGGCACGCACCCTGAGGGATTTTTGTTACATGTGTTGTAGTGAGACCGTCAAAGTTTGTCCAAGGTCACATGTTATAAAAAATTGTAGTGATACCTGCCAAATTTTGTCCATGGTTTCATGCGGGTAAGGACAGAACCTCCATGGATGTTTATTGGCTTGCCAAGCAATGGCGTTTTTGGCTTGGAATGTTGTTCTCTTACCTTATTTTTTTTTTGGATAAAGGGCATTTTGCCCGGAAAAATATATAGCACCAAGAAAATTTACAAATCAAAGGGGGCATTCCCCCTATATACAGCCTAGTTCCTAAAACATACTTTAGGAACCCAAAAAATAGGCGGGATAAATTTCCCTATCTCATCCCACCTATACAAAAACGGGTGGACATAGCTAATGTTTAACCCAAAACAAATATACAACATAATCCTACTAAAAAACCGATACATATGGATAACAATCCTAACAAAACACCTAAGACAAGGATGCACTATGTTCCTCACAATGACATGGGGGTAAGGACCATTATGCATCATTTCCAAAGCGTAAGTTGACCCAAAAGCCCATATGTTGAACCAAACTAAGCAAATGACCAATCCAATAATCATGAAGAACAATGAATACAACTGAAGATTGGCCATAGTAAACATAGTGATATACTCAATGTACCAAGCCCAATTGCAGCAAACAAGCAGCCCATTGATTTGTCTTACCTTATTTTTGGGTGTTTCTACTGTGGTTTTTATGCTTTAAGATGTTTACTCTTTCTATGTCCTCCATTGATTTGTCTTTTTGAAGCAGGTTAACTAAACGAGTTAGATAACTAGTCAAAATGAATTTGGGTCAAAACTAGTAATTTCTTAGACTTGATAGTAAAGCATTGGTTTGGTGGGGCTGTGTAGGGATCCTATATATCAATGGCATAAGTTGTATTCTTGTTGTGTCACTAATTTAAATAATTTAGCAGATACATGAAAAACAATTGTTTCCTGTTTATATTGTCTCAGTTACATTTGTGAACTCTCACCCTCATGTATATATCATTTTGAATTCTTGAAAAAAACCACAGGTGCAAAAACAACATGAACAACATGGTGCTTTCCCTTGCTCCCAAATTCACAAAATTAAGGGTTTTGACCCTCCGGCAAGATAAACCGCTACTCGATGATAATGCAGTCGAGACCATTTCTAATAATTGTCATGATTTAGAGGATCTTGACCTCAGCAAGAGCTTCAAACTTAGTAATCGGTCTCTTTATGCTTTGGCTCGTGGTTGTACAAAGCTTATTAAGCTCAACATCAGTGGCTGCTCAGCCTTTAATGATCACGCTCTCGAGTTTCTTAGTAGTTACTGTAGAAAGTTGAAGATTTTGAACCTTTGTGGGTGTGTGAAAGCGGCATCTGATAAGGCCTTGAAGGTATATATAATTACATAGACGGTCATTATGGTTTGTGAAAAGTAACAAGCTTTGGTATTGAGAAAAATAACTAACAAGTTTGGGGTTTATGCTTTCAATTTTGTAATGAGTTTGTGTATTAAGGCCAACTTCCATTAACTTTACCGTTAAATAAGAGTGAAATGACAAAAATACCCTTTGATTTTTTTTGCCGTTTCACCCTTATTTAGCGGAAAAATTAACTAAGCCTTAATTCTCAAACTCGTTACAATATTTGCCAACCTTGTTGATTTTAAACCTTAGGACGCAAGTTTGTTACTTTGCCCAAACCATAGGAGCCGTCTATGTAGTTAACTCTTAACATTACAAATGTGCAGTTGGGATGCGTTTGACATTTCGGGTCAGGCTTAGAAACTGTATTGAGTTGTGCTTGCAGGCTATTGGATACAATTGTCAACAACTTCAGTCTATAAATCTTGGTTGGTGCGAGGGAGTTGGTGATGCTGGAGTGATGAGTTTAGCTTATGGGTGCCCTGATCTCCATGCTATTGACTTGTGTGGCTGTGTCCTTATAACAGGTAATATTATTGACTTTTGAATGTCAAACTTGACAACTTTTTATTTAAATTTTATACGATTCATTGTTTTATGTCTCCAACACCATCCGTTTCGTCTTTTGTGCTTTCTTTGATTTTCAATCTCACAAAAAAGAGTAAATTGCACTTTTGGTCCTTTATGTTTACACAAAATTTCAGAGCTAGTCCTTTATGTTTCAAAGTGTCAAAATCAGTCATTTAAGTTTTCAAATGTTGCAAACTCGGCCCTTTCTCCGTTAACTCTGTTAAGTGCTAACAGAATAAAGGACCATATCTAAAAATTTATTTAAACATAAAGGACCAAAAGTAAAATTTACTCAATTACTTGTATGATTTTTTTGACATTTATGCCCCTATTATGTTAGTACTTAACGGAGTTAACGGAGAAAGGATTGGGTCTGCAACATTTGAAAACTTAAAGGGCTGATTTTGACAGTTTGAAACATAAAGGACTATCTCTGATTAATATATCGAAGTCGATTTGAATCTTAAAATTTTGGTGTTGAAAATTCAAGTTAATATATCGAAGTCGATTTGAATCTTAAAAATTGGAGTAAACTGTACATTCTCATTGTATCAAGTAATCTCTGCCAATTTTGTTGTTTTTTCATGATGGTTTTGAAATTTCATTTAATATATTTGTTTTGCCTAAATGGTGTTATTTTCTGGTATTCAAACTTCAACCTAGACTTTCATGCTGTTTATTGTTTCAGACTAAATATATAGATAACACACACACACTTAGAGGGGGTCGTTCAATACACAGGCAGTTTTAAGGTAGAGAACTAAAGTACCGCTGACCAGGGGCGGCCCTAAGGATTGGCGTGCCCAGGACGAGCCGGGAAAAAAAGTCTCCTAGCGAATTCAAATATTTAAGTGGAGGTGTTCAAAAAAACCAAAAACCCGTTTAATACCGAAAACCGAAACATATTCGTAACTGAAAAAACTGAACCAAATTCCGAATTCAGATTTCGTTTTGGTTCTAGCTGTATCAAAATTCCGAATTCGATTTTCGGTTCGGTACTCAACCATATCCAAATTTCGGTTTTTAATTCCAATTTTTTTATAAATTTGGTTTGTTTGGTTAACCGATTAATCCGAATTCAACTTTAAAGTTATTATCTTATTAGTAATATATAAGATTGAATTCGGTTTACTCGGTTGAATTCGTTTATTCAGATCGGTTTATTCGGTTTTTAATCGGTTTATTTGGTTTTTATCAGTTTATTTGATTAAATTCAGTTTATTTGGATCGGTTTATTCGTCTTTTAAGCGGTTTATTTGGCTTTCAATTCGTTTTAACCGAAATTAGAACCGAACCACTTCTCGAATTCGATTCAGTTTTTTGATAGGGAAAAAAAACCGAAAACCGATTAAACCAGACCGAATAAACCGTTAACCGAACCAATGAACATATTTAGTTTAAAGGGCATGGAAGTACATTCCTATACTAAAAAAAATGACTTTTTGCACCATATTAAATAATGTGTTTATAAATGTTTCTTTTTAGTTTTCTTCACTTTATTAGTTCTCGTTTGAATGAATCTCTACATATACATATATATAAAAATTTTTGTGCCCTCCAAAAAATGGGCCCGGGACAGGGGTCGGGTTTGCCAGTCCCCCGGGCCGCCCATGCCGCCGACCACGTGAACACTTGTACATGTTACTTTAACCTTGAATAATAAGGCGGTTATGTGATCGTGTAATCACCACTCTTAGTTGATTCATTCAAAAGAGAGTATTTGTTTTAATGATGCAGGTATTGCAGTCATATGTGATACTTTTAACTCCATAAAAGCGTGCAAAAAACTCATTACTTGCTCGTAAAAAGCTCGAAAAAATCTCAGCTTGAAAAAAGCTTATTTGTAAACAAACCTAGCCATGTAGGCTCATTTTGTAAACGAACCTAGTCGAGCCAGAGTTGGCTTGTTTGAATTCAATGATATATATTTATTTTATATACATTTATACATATTTACTTAATTACTTTTTATGGATTAATTTCAGTATTCCTACAAAACATATCAAATATCATATTTATCCAGATAAAATTAAATTTTCATATATTTATCCTTAATGATATTTCATTAAATACCAATTTTACCCTTTACAAATATACAATTCTTCTAAACTTATATATCTTTTCTAAATAAACTAAGTTACAAAGGAAAATGATTTGAGACAAACTACAATTTGATGTGATTTGTCATAATTCTTTAGAATTATTTGTTTCTTTATTACAGGGAATTAAAAGCCAATGTATAACATGGTAAAAGATCGAGCCGTTTTAATGAACAAAAAAAATCATTTTAAAAAGAGAAAAAAACGAAATCACTAAAAAGAGAAGGTTAAAAATAAGATTTTATGGTTTATAGAAAACTAAGGGTAAAAATGATCATACTATAAATTATTTCTGAATAAAGTATGTTATAAAAGGATATATACTCAACTTAGATTAGTTTAAAGGGATATACATTTGATATATGGAAATGTTTTTTTTGGATATATATGATATTTGTTAGGTTTCTACTTTCTAGGGATATATACGAAAGTATCTTATTTTTTATTGATCAATTTATTGATCAATTTATAGTAAGTTTTTTTTTTTTGAAAAAATAAATAATTATGATGGAATAAGAATCTGCTAAAGAGTTGATTTGAATAAAAAAAGGTATATAAAATTAAAAAAATAATTTAAGAATTTTTTAAAAAAAAAAATTCGAAGATGGCTTGTCGAACCGGGCTCTAACTTCCTTTTTCATCTCATTGAAAAATCTCAAGAAGAGCCTGGCACGGTTTGGCTTGTTTACGGTCCTACTAAAATTAAAGCCACACCCATTTCGACCTGTATGAAAGTCTAGCATTTTGACCCCAACTTGTTAACCAACAAACACATTTTGTAACTTAACTTGCACTAGAGACCATTGTTCCATACATGGGAATCTTGGTTTTGACAAATTGGTACATGCTTTGAAACATGCAGATGAAAGTGTGATAGCTTTGGCAAACAACTGCTTGCATCTGAGGTCTCTTGGTCTATACTACTGTCAAAACATCACGGATCGAGCAATGTACGCTTTAGCACACAGCCGCGTAAAAAACAAGCATGAATTATGGGAATCGGTCAAAACCCGATACGAGGAAGAAGGCCTCATAAATCTTAACATCAGTCAATGCACGGCTCTAACACCCCCTGCGGTTCAAGCCCTATGCGACTCCTTCCCTGCACTTCATACGTGCCCGGGTAGGCATTCTCTCATCATAAGTGGCTGCTTGAACTTGACTTCTGTTCACTGTGCTTGTGCTTTTCAGCCCGTCACGCGTTCGACCCGTGTCTGAAGGCTGGTCTTGTGTATATAGTTTGTTTATGTGAAGAATTATGGATGATGGGACTTTTTTTTTTCTTTTTCTGAAAATAAGATGGGATATTGGGGTTATTCCAATTTAGGCATAATATTTTTGTGATTGTGTTAAGAAGCAATTACTAAGGTTTACCCAGTTTAACTATTTAATTACGAATTCTTGATTTTGTTGTATCATGGCCTAAAGTTTTTATATTTTTAGCTGTTTGAGAGTGACCTTTTGGCCAATGTTAGATTTTTTTCCCCTTCTGTTAATAAAAGAGCATTTAATTTATTTTACATGGAAATTAAGTAAATTGCAAAGATGAAATAGTATTTCTTCTTCTTTCTTTCTTTTTTTTTTTAAAGAATTTTTGTTAAAATAATATTGATTATTATATTTTTTTTTCAAAGAATTATATAATGTCTGGGCCCATACTCAAACACACATGTTTATGTTAAAAAATGAATTGTTGAACAACATGTATGGGTAGTGGACTAGTGGTTGAAGGAGTGGTGTATGGGAAGAGACCAAAGGAGTGGTGGCTAGAGAAGGAAGGGAGAAAGAGAATGATGGTTAAATGTATTTATTTATTTTTATTTATTATGGTTGAAATTTGAGTTGATTACAAAAATATTCATAGAATAAGTATAATAACTAATTATCATCACATCCAAGATATATGATTGAACTTAACAAAAGAAAATACAACCCGTATTCATAGTTGAAGAAGTCGTTAGGCTCTGCCAGGTTGGTTGACTGAAAAGTTGTGAGTACTCGGCATAGGCAGTAAGTAATCGGGAAATATTCAGATATGATAAATTAAAAATACTTTTTAAAAATTATATATATATATCAAATAACATAATTTTACTACTATATATAACAGATAGAGAAAATATCAATATAAATGAAATATATATAGAGAAAATCAAACAATAATTGGTTAAAAACAATAAACACCAGTAAAAATCGGTAAAAAACAACTAATAACAGATATAGCCGAGTTGGTCAGAATTTGACCGATTCCGAGTTAGTCCTTCCAAATTGAAGAAAATCGGCTCGATCGAGGGAAGAATACTTAGCCGCCTAGGCCAAGCTTTACAACATTGCCCATATTACCTAATTAACATGTTACTACTTATAAACAAAAACAATAATTAATTTTTGTTACGTTCTTAAACTAAGAACGAAACAAAAACCAAAAACATAAAAATAAAATAAAATAAGAAAAGTGTAGGTAATTTACTGGTTATTTAAACTTGGCTTGTAAGGAAAAAAGCAACACATGATATGATATCTTTACAAAATTTGAGACAAACAGACGTCGCTTTTCCTTTTTCCCATATTGATTACACCTTTCCAGCCACTTTTTCTTTTTTATATAATATATATAAAGATGGGTTAATTCATTATTTTCATATATATATATATATAACCTATACATACAAACACCTTACTGTGTGTTGTGTGTGTGTGTTTGAAAGAGAGTTATATGGAGAAAGATGATCATCAAGGTTGCTACTGCTACTTCCATCCAGATGAAGTGTTTGTAGGGGTGTGTCCTTTGTGTTTATACGAAAGACTTATTGTAGTTGCATCAAAACGGTGTCGTGGAGGCTTTACAAGTTATAAATCTTCAAAACCATGCATGGTTGTACCCAAGATCTTTGCCATCGATTATTTGTTTCATCGCAAGACCAGAAAACAGAAGCTTCATCATAAAGATGATCATGATCATGATAATGATAATGATATTTCATCTGCGAGTCAAGACGGTATGTATTTTAATTCTCTGGTTAATTTTTTATTTTTATTTTTTTTATTATTATTTTATAAGATGAAAGCAGTTCATATATAGATATCTTAAATATTTGGTTATTAATTATACAATTTTTTTGTTTAGATGTTATATTAAGCTAAACTAGATATTATTAGGGAGGATTGAGTTATAAGAGGAGAGCTTTTGGTATTATGATTATTGTGTGTTTATGTATAAATAAATTAAAATATGGATTCAAAATTTATATATTGTTATAAAAATAACTTACCCATTATTATAACATTGAGATTTTAGTAACCGATACAAAAAAATAATATATATATGTGTGTGTGATATTGTAATTTGTACAAAATATTAATGTTGTATTTATAATGAATATATAAATATATCATACACGTAAAACATAATGATAAATTAACAGAAATTTTTCGCCTTTAGTTGAAGGATTGGATATTTCTTAAATATATATAAAAATTAATTTAAGAGTAATTGTGTAATATTTATTGTTTAAAAGGGAAAAACATACCTTTAAATCTACTCAAGAAAAAAAAAATTAAAACGCTTTATTTCAAAAGAATTTTCTAAGTGTAAAAAGAGACGACAACTTATAACATATCTCTTGGAGAAATAAAGATTGTTTCTTTCTTAGCAACAAACGACGTCTATTCATTTGAAATCACTCTAGCAAATAAATTATACATTCGTTCAAAATATAGACTGTGGTAGCCTGACTTATCCGTCCGATAGAAAACCCGTAGCTAAAAAAACCCTAAAATTAACCCATTTTTTATATGTGGTTTTGTGTTTATTGGTTGGTTAGTAATGAAGTCGTGGTACCAAAGGGCTTCGCCCTAGCGTTACCCTTTGACTTTTCAAATGGAAGATCATGTGTTCAAATTCTTCTCAAGGTGAAAATAGGGGTCCTTGAGATGTCAGGAGTTTTTCCGGTACGGTTTCCTCCTGAGCAGGTGGTGAGGTCTCAACGGATGTCATGGTAACTAGACATTGATGAGATGACCTGAAAATCAATAGTTTACACGTTGAGATCAAATGCCGTTCAAAAAAACGTAATGCAGTCGTGGCGTATGACTTGTTGGGCGTTAACATTTATGGGTGAGAGAGTTAGGATTTGACATTTATTTAGGTTTAGATAGCGTAGGCCGGTTAGGTTAAGTTTGGTTCGGCTTAGATCGATACGTGGACTGACTACGAATGTGCATTGTCGGAGGTGGTGTCTCATGGTTCAATATTATGAACTTAATTTCTTTATTATTATTAATAAATAATAATATTCATAATAACTATTAAAAATATCTAATATTAACATGCATGGTGTGTCATAATCTAGCGACAGGAGGACCTATGTGGCTATAAAGTCGACAATAAATATGAAAGATTATAAATTTATAGACTTGTATAATTTTTTTTTAACAGATAACGTCAAGTACCACTGTTTAAATGAGTATATTGACACCACCTTTTATAAGGAAACCCACACTGAGAAAACCCTCTACCTCAACCTAGAGCATTTTTTTGCTCCAGCCGAGATTCGAACCCAATACCTCCCATTTGGGAAGTCAATGGGGTACCATTAGGCTATAAGCCCTTTGGTTATAGACTTGTATAATTGTAAACTATTTTTTTTACACCAAAATATAATTAATAATATTCATCAACTATACTAAAATATAGATTATATATGCGAGAGAGAAAGATTGTATCATGTAACCTTATCTAAGTCGTTTATTTAAAATTTTTAGAATAAACATGTGATTCGTATTAAATCATATTTTTTTATTCAATTTAACGCGTATCACATATTTATTTTAAATATTTCAAATAGACAGCTCAGATAGGGTTTAATGATTTTCTTTATAAGATCGGATTTTCACAAGATATAATCACTATAAGCGTAATTTATCATATACATATTAATTAGTATTTATATTACTTACACCGTTACACGTGGATGATGGGACATTAATTAATTAATTTGTTTTGATACGCTTTTCATAAGAAAATATTTTAAAATTTATGTCTATATATATAATATTTGTTTAATAAATTTACATGCGTCAAACAGCTAGCAAATTCTGAACTTATTTTCTAGAATAATAAAGTTATATGTATGTGTTTTTTATTATTTCTTTCGGGAGAAGGGATTATGATGGATTTAGTAAGATCCAAGTTTCGTATATATCTTGTAAATCTCGTAGTCCCATTCGATGATTACGAGACAATATTTATTGATTTCATAGAAAGAAAATGATTGCCTCGAACATCACTATTTTGGAATTTCATAAATAAAGACATATTATTTTGTTTCTTTTGTTATATTTCAGTATGAACTAGTAAAAGCTATGTAATGTCGTATCAGTTAATCAAGAAAAACATAATGTGCAAGATACCGTAAATTCCTATTATTATATCACGTAACGTAATATAAGGTTTTGTTATACGTTATATAAGGTTTTAATCAATAAAATCTAATATTCCTAAATCACGTAATATAAAGTTTTAATAAACAAGCTCTCCGACTATGAAATCACGTAATATAAGGTTTTAATTAGTAAAACCCGCTATTATTAAATCATGTAATATAACATATTAATTAATAAAATCTACTATTTTTAAATCATATAATAAGGTTTTAATTTAGAAACCTACTATTGATAAATTACATTATATTATGTGTTAATTAAAAGTTCTAAAAACATGCCTAACTTGATTACTACAAAAAATAAAATCAGCCTTTCATAAACTTACGTTTTTTATATATGAAAAAGATACGAGTTGTTTGATAGAATATGAGCAATGTGAATTTTGATAGTTTTTTTTCCTCACATGACTATAATTTTCAATTTAACTAATGGACAATTCTCATACTTTGCCGTTGACCAGTAGAATAAGTATTACCCTCTAATTGCATGTCGTATTAAATATGTATTCTAACAAGTTGTCCAAATATCCTTGCTATATTATTACATTAAATCATTAAATTTGCCTTTGATAATTTGAGAATATCTTACTTGGTAGATGCTATACGACTATGCCTAGAATATCTTACTTGGTAGATGCTATACGACTATGCCTCATAGATGGAGAGGTCGTAGGGTCAAACCTAGGGAAAAAGAAAGTAAATTAGTTTGAATTAATTTAGTAAGATTTAACGTTCAAAAAGAAAATTAGAATCATCTTCTAATTTTTAAACAAAACAATTACATATATCACTATATTTACAACTGTAATTTATATATACCTAAGTCAAAAGTTAAATTACATATATTTCCTCTTTTTTTAATTTTCCTTTTTTAGATAACAGGATATATGTATAACAAAACCTTTAGTTAACTGATATATGTAATTTAAAGGGTTAGAATATATGTAATTTATTTTTTTACGTTGGGTATATAAGTTCATAGGAAGATATATGTAATTGCCGTTTTTTGAAAAGTATTAAAAAAAGAGAGCAAATACATCAAAAAACTTCTAGGTGAAGAGTAGTTTCAAGGTGGGGGTTCTTTATTGTGTTTAATGCAATGCTTTTGAATCAGAAAACCTCCAATAATTTGGAGTTTCTTCTTGTGGTTATTGATATTGTTTTTGTGATGGATTGTAATCGACCCTAGCTCCTTGTTAAGAACGTTTTTTATTATTATTAAATTACTTTTGCCGTCCATTTTTTATTAATTTTTATAAAACGTTCAATTTACATTTATTCTATTATTTTAAAGTAAAAAAGAATATAGATATAAAGAGGGGACCGAAGGTACTTCAATGTGATGATAATGCAAATTTTCATAGTATTCACACAAAGTTTGAGTCACTTTCACAAAACTAGGACTCTTGTCCTGGTTCGGCACCCCGAGCCTAACAAGCTTTTTAACAAATTTTAGAGTTTCATATTATAGTTTTGACACATCAACCAAACAAGTTTGGTCATTCTTTTTTATCTTTTTTAAATACTTATCAAACAAATATGACATTTGCTTATTTTATAGAGGTTTTGCATATTAAAATAAAGTTAAGAAATTTCCGGGTGAAGTTGAGATTTCATCCCTCCTTCCCCCTCATTGGTAAGGTTACCTAAACCGGTTTTTAATTAACTGATGTTTAGTATCACATTTGTCGCTTTGGATGACCTTGACAACCAATATGGGTTTGTCGTGTAGGAGAGGGATGATGGTGGTGGTCTTCTAGTGGTGGTTTTGTAGGAATAAGTTAGAGTGGAGAGAGGGGACGACATTGTCGGTGGTGTAATGTTAAAATAAAAAAGTTGCGTGAATAAATAAGCCAAATAATTACTTTATTACATATGTTGACCTAATCTTAAGAACTAGTTACATTATATTCTTAAATACATGTCTATAAATGCCTAGCTAAATACAGAACTTTTCTATAAAGATAAATTATTAATTTGATCTTAGGAAATATAATTATTAATGTGATTATAAGTAAGATTGTAGTAACTTTTTAAAATTCTTAAATTAATATATTTCAACTTTTCTCATAACACACATTGCTTAACTATAATTAAACATTTATGTATCCGTTTACTTCTCTCTTTTTCATATCTGTCATCAAAATGTTAGATTTTTTTAACAGTTATGCTTACTTTTCTTTTAAACTTCTCTAAACTATTAGGTTTAAGACTAAAAGAGTCGGTGTACAACTTGGTTTTTTTAAGAAAAATAACAAATGTAATTTATTTTTAATGTTTTAGAATTTTTGTTGTATTGGAAAAGGTCAGAGGGTAACCACACAAGATGGTGGTTGATGTGGGGTTACTATTATTTAATTTGGCATCACATGGCTGTTTTGTTTTCTTTTTCTATAATTCAAACAACCACTTCCAAATTTCCAACTTTTTTAAATTTTACAACTCATCAACCATTACATGTTTTTGGATTTATTTTTTGGTTTTATTTTAGAATTAAACCCTATTTTTTCACTCAAAAAAGTTATTTAAAATTGACTAATATATTAAATTATTTAAAGTTAGGTTTAAGTTTAGGCTTTTGTTTTGATTCTTTTAAATTAGTACTTAAATTAGTATCAATAACTACTTTTGAAGTACGAGTCATCACTAATTTCAACTCGTTTGAGCTCATAAAAGTACCGAGTCAAGCATGTTCGGCTAAAAACTTTGTTGGAATATTAAGCTCATACTAAACTTGAGCCCACTCATGATTAGTTGAGTTGATGTGTTTAGTTTAAAATTCATAGTATATTCTTTAAATAATATTAGAAACAAATATCAAAATATAATAATTATTAACACCAAAATTAATGTAAATATTAATCTCTCTTTTTACTGTATTCAATATATTACATAAATTAAAATGGTTTATTTGCAATAACCACGTCGATAACATGTTCTTAACAACTAACCAAGGTTGTAAATTTGAGCCATCGAGCTCGACCATATTTAAAAAAAAAACATTGAGTTTGATTTGCGCTTAAGCTTAGCTCCTGATAAATATTCAACAAACTCCATTTTAGGTTGACGTACGCTAGAAACTTGTTAAAGATCAACTTCACTAAACTTTTAATAACCGTTAATTAAAACTCGACTCGTTTAGCAGCGTCTGGCTTAATTTGTTTACACCCGAACCACAATGTTATACATATCAAAAAGAGGGTCGTATGAGAAAGATAAGGTTGTTTCGATCAAAAGAAAAAGATGCACATGCAATATGGGCTGTGGGGCAAAGAAGATTAGAGTGGGGACTGGTTGGCCAATGTGTTTTGGGAAGTAAAAGCAGGGTGGGGCTAGTCTAGGCTCTAGAGATCAATGTCTTGTGCTTTTGTCTTCAAGGTGGTATGGGGTTTTCACGTCCTATTAGTTTATAGTTATTATCCTTTGCATCTTGTTAACAAAATTTTATTTTGGTATTTAACACATATATTTTGTTGAATCCTTTGTTTATATACTTGTATATATTTGAAAAGGTAAGAGTAAATTTTAATAGTTTATTTTAAATATTAAACACACTCGTTAAAATTATTTATAATGTATGTTACATCTACATCTGACAGAATTTGAAACTTAGAAACTCAAGAAGACATGCATTTTAACGACCTTAATGTCTAATTGGAGACATGAATTTTAGTACTCTAACATATTCTAAGTGTGTATCGAGAGTTGTACGAGTTAAATATGTAGTGTATATAACTTATAAAATTAATTACATAAACTATATATTTTTTTAATTTTTCTTCTATATTTCTAACCTGATAATAAAAGAATCAAAAATGAAAAGAAATTAATTAATAACAATTGTGATTAATTTTCAAATTTTTTCTAAAATAAAGGTTTCTTAAGATTTTTCCCATATATATGTATGTACAATCTTACCCAGTATATTCCCACTTCAGTAGGGTCTGGGGAGGAAGGATGGATACAAACCTTACCCCTATCCCAATTGGGATAGAGAGGCTGCTCCGAAAGAGTCCCCGACTCAAAGTTATCGTTTGAAGTTGATCATCCCAATGATTTTAACGTTATTTTCACAAAATAATTGAAACAACGTTAAAATTAGTGCACTTTTACTTTTGCCCCTTGAAGGCCCACACATATATACATGATATGCGTGCACCACAAATGAGGCGTTCCCATATATATGTATGTATATGTATATAATTCCTATCATTTGATATCCTTGTTATATAGTGTAACCTTTAATAATCTACTTAGGTCAATCCAAATTTTTACTTTTTTCAACTATCAATATTACACATGTATAATATTTTCGTTTTTTATGTGTATGTATAAATTCACATACGTAACACATATGTAGTTTTTTTCGTACACATATGTAGTTACATAAAATAAAAACTACACATGTGTTAATGCTAAACATATATGAATTTTCGCATATAAAAAAGAAATATTCCTCCCTCCCTCACTTTGTATGTGTGTACGTGTATGTATATATATGTATCTTAAGATTATTTTGAAAACTCTAAATATCATGAGAATTATAAAATCTTTCTCTACATACATCACATTTCACACATGTACAAAATAGCTTTTTTTACACATCTTTACAAATATGTAAATATGTGTAAAAAAGTTAGAGTTCTTGCTGTTCATAAAAACAACGTTCTTAGAATTCTAAATTCTCATGTGATCTTTCCTGGATGTTAGTAAGTACTAGGAGGTCATCCGCACAATTAATATGGCAGAAAATACGTGTAACATATCATAGTATCATAGATTTGATAACTAAATAAAAATTAATAAAATATAATAACATAATGAGAAATTTTACACTTAATTTATGATATTTATAATTATTATTAATCGATTATTTTTGTATTTAATAGCATAATTCAAATTCATAAAAGGCAATTTGGCATCCAAAATTTTTTTTTAAAATTACTGTAAAAAACAATTTAATCATTTTTCAAATATATTTAATATAGTTATCACAAAACTAACATTTAGTTTCTACAAAAAAAAAAAAAATTATGAAAGCGTTTAATACACATAGGTACACATGTGTAAAAAAAGTTCTAAAATTTTTACAAACATTTAGATCTTTCACAAGTTAATCCTACCAAAAAAAAATAGTTGCAGATTAATATAAACCAGATATGAGATATCTATGGCTATATATACCACGTCAAAAAAGTTTTTTTGGTGATTTTCTTAAATAACTAAATTATATATTTTCTTTTGGCTGTATTGATCGACTCTATGAAATACATATATACACAATACATCATTTAAACATATTTTCTTTAAAGTTAAAAATAAAATTTAGCTATTGTTTCTTATTTGCAGATTCATTCATTTCAATAAGATTTGATAACGATAACATTACGGGTGCTTGGGAGAAAGGAAAAAATGCCAAGAGCATAGTTGAACATTCAAAACCACAATGGTCCGCTATGAGGTGGCGAAAGCGGATTGGTCATGTTTTTCAACTTATTACATCCAAAAAACCAAGCAGACACGTAGGAAGTGGCAGAATGGTTAAAGGTGGTCGATGGATAAGAAACCTCACAAGAAAAAAGAAGAATAATTATTAATTAATGACTACTACGATTTTAAAGACGTGTTATAAATATATCTTTTACCAAAACTTGACACATATGGATTTCATTTATAAGTTTGCTTAGTCTTTTGTGTTAATGTTTTAGCAATGCTAGTAGTTGTGAAGAAGGATTTTAAGATGCAATTTGTTTAATCACTTCTTGCATTAGTTATAAATATGCGTATAGTTTTATTTGCTTATATCGATGATGTGAACCCTATTTTAAGTGAGATTTTTACTGGGTATGCATGTTGTTGTATATCGATGATGTCTAACGCCT